>JADRCH010000099.1:10374208-10515667 GCA_019843965.1 Rhynchomys soricoides | reverse complement strand
TGAGAGGCGGGGTCATGTAAATTAAGATGCTGAGATGGGGAAGGGGAGCCTAGCAGAAGATACAAAGGAGACAATGAAGGAAAGGACAGCAGAGTGCTGTCCTGATGGGACACCAGATGTACGGCCACGTCAAGTCTGATGAGGGCCAATCAAGACAGCTGCTATATAGATGTGGAATAAAATTTTTTACAGCAATAAATTTGGTGTTGAAATCTGTTGCCAACCCTTGAATTTGGTTTTGGCCAACAAGACTTCAGGGAACAGACATAAGTTCAGGCTTGCAAACCTCTTGTACCTGTAGGCCCTCTTTTCTTATGCCACTGTGAACTCTCACCACCATATGAAAGAATATGCTGGAGATGAAATGATGGCCCTGCCCAGCTAATACCAAGCCACTCAATGTTTAGCAAGTGCCAGGACATCCAGAGCTACATAGAAAAACCTTGACTTGAAAAAAACTAAACAAACAAAAGAAGGGAATGGATAAGGGATAAAGATGAAGCCCAGTGATAGTGTATTTCCTAGCATGGAGAACCTGGGTTCAACCCCTCTCATAGAAGAGGGGCAGGCAACAAATACGACTGTATGGAAAAAATGAAACACAAAGCCTCAGGTGCACTAGATGCTCCCTATGTCCTTCCATAGCCCTGTAACCAGGAACAGTGACAGTGGCAAAGTCCTTTCATCAAAGTACTTTCTAGGTACACCTAACCCAAGCACACCTCTGCACACCACGAACAGATGAGGGATGGGGAGACCATATCACCTGCTCCTTCACTACCAGTAAGCTTCACCAATAAATTTAGTTTATACTCACACTATCTATCACACACGCCCAAGCCTGTCTCCTCACAGAATATATAAATAACCCAAGACCTGCTCTAACATGCCCAGTAACTCTCACCTTCTAAGTAAATTCTCTAAGACTGTAATCACATTCAAAAGCTATTATAAACATTTTTTAAAACAACAGCTTTAAAAAATTTATAGTATATTTGCTATACATATATACTATATGTGAATAGATAGACAGAATATCTAAATACATATATAAATAACTTACTTGGCAATCCTCAGTTTCCCAACTTCACCTCTTCCAGGGGCTTTTGTCCACTGCTGGGACAAATATTTAGGAACCTAAAATAAAGCAAAACATTTCACCGATGATGAGCCAAGGGTCATATACCTTCCCCAAGGTCATTCAATTAGTAAATGATAGTGCAGAATGCAAGGCCAAGCCACCTCAAGGGACTTTGTTCTTAACCATAAAAATACTATGTCTAACGCCAGATACAGAAGTAACCAGGGGTTAAATTCTAAGAAGGAAAAATATATTAATTCTCTAATAAATAATCTGCCTCTGTTCTTCACAGAAGTAGTTTAGACCTTGAAATCAGCATCTGCCTTTCAGCCACCCTGTTATGAGGAACAAAGAAGAGACTTAATAAAACACGAAACATACATGTCGTGGAGAGTAAGTATTCACCGAGTGCCGGTTGTCAGCATTAGTTCTCATAGTAATCTTGGAATAACAACATGATCACAATGGATCCAGACTGACACATAGGTGTCAGAGCTGCAAAGGGGGAACGAGGGCATCTAGCAAGATGGGGGGTGGGGGGGTAGTACCTTGACTACAGTTAAGGTTTAAAATAAAAAAAGGAGTAAGAAAGACTGATTGTATGTTCATCATATTAACTTACTGGACTACCAAAGTGTGTCAGATGATATGCCTAAGGCTGGAAAAGAGGAAGGCTGAGGAGACAGTTCTGTCAGACGCCTTGTAGACATTCAACATTCATCTCCTCAACCACTCTTAAAACTCAAAGTACTCTCCGTCGTCTACAGATAGGAAAACTGAATCTAGGGCTAGTAATACAACTCAGAAATAAAGCTAGGTGGACAGTGTATCTCAAAATACCATATGGACTTTTTATTAATGGTTTTGCTATTTAAGTTGATAGGGGCTGGAAAGATGGCTCAGCATTAAAAGCACTGGATGCTCTTTCAGAGGACCTGGGTTCATGTCCCTGCAGCCACACGGCAGCTCATAACCAGCTATAACTGTAGTACCAAGGGATCCAATGCCTTCTTCTGGCTACATGCCCCTGACTCACAATGTAGACCAGGCTAACCTCTCAAGCACTCAGATTAAAGATGTGCACCACCACAGTAGTATCTATTTGGTAGCTCTGCTTTATCTAAGATATCTATTTGTGTATTTATGAAACAAATATACAAGCACAGATGCTCTAATGCACATTGAGGTGGGGGGATTACCATGCGTTTAAGGCCAGCCTAGGCTACAAAGAGAGTTCCAGGCCAGCCTGAACTACAGAAAGGAAGGGGGGGGGGGCACGGATGAAGAGAGAGGGAGAGAAGGGAAGGGAGAAGAAAGGAAGAGAGTAGGTTTTCTTTTCTCTTGTTACTTACAACCTTTGCTATATTAATCTATACTAATCAGACTTTAGTAGCTGTGACCAAGTATCTGACAGAAACAATTTAAGATTTATTTTGTACTGGGTATCTCAGTTTCTATCTGTCGTGGTGGGATAAGCAAAAGGGAGCATTGCAGCTCACAACACAACAGCCATGATATAGAGGAGATACAGACAGGGCCAGGGCAGCCTAAGAACATACTGCCAGGATCTACTTCTTCCAACTAGGCCCCCACCCCACTACCTTCCTCTACCTCCCTGAGAAACCATACTATAAATCCACCAAATGAGTAACTAATCCCTTAATTAGATCATAGCCCTCATGACCTACTTTGCCTGCAGAGACAGCACTACAAGCACACCCCAGAGGTGTGCTTCACTAATCACTTATGATGAAACCGACAAGACTAACTCCTACCCACTTCAGTTTGTGTCTCTCTGACATACAGCCTCTTCAATTTCTTATATTCATCACATATTAGAAAATGTGCGAAACACTAATCAAAGTGCAAACAAAGTGACTGGGGGTGGGGGCAATCAGCACTGGACACAGGTACAAAGGATCACGAGAAACTGTTAAGTGGTTTGAAGACCTTAACATAGTCTGCTGCACTGGCAAATGATGGGAGCTGCTTCAGAGAAATGGACAGGAAGAAACACTTTGTCTTGATGAGAACTCAGCCATGTACTTAAAGTTATTCATTAGAAAGATAAATCATGCCGGGCAGTGGTGGCGCTCACCTTTAATCCCAGCACTCGGGAGGCGTGAGGCAGAGGCAGGCAGGCGGATTTCTGAGTTCGAGGCCAGCCTGGTCTACAGAGTGGGTTCCAGGACAGCCAGGAATATACAGAGAAAACCTGTCTCGAAAAACCAAAAAATAAAAAATAAAAATAAAACAAAAACAAAACAAAGATAAATCATCTATACACCAAGTTTGAGAAACTTTCATGATCCCATTTAAATATAGCTTTTTAGAATGAGATTCCCCACAGACTAATAGCCCCCCACCCCATCTAAAAAAGTAGCCCAAATAGATGGAGACCACTGGGGCAAACAAGGCCTGCCACGTGACCATTTAAAACATCTATTGATGGTTAGTTTCATGAAACTTAAACTTGCTCTTTTAAAACACTAAGTCAACAACTTCTCTTTGAATTCAGAACTTCCAGGTCTTTCGAGAGCTCCAATAGGATTACCAACCCAGGGAATACTTTAACAGTGTAAAGCGGCAGGAGTATAGGCCAAGGCTATATAGCGAGATACTGTTTCAAAACAAAACAACAAAGTACACAGGGACCAGTTCCACCTTGTGGTCCAGAAAACTATACGGAATATTTATTCAACAAATTTATACACATTCATGACTAAAGTTAACCTTACCAAAAAGAAAACGGTAAGGACTTCTCCGGCCTGAGGTAAAATTTACTGCTCACTCGGGGAACATCAGGTCTGTACCCCAGGAAGGCCAGGTCTTGGCGGTAAAGAGAGCTCCATGGTGGTCGGATGAAATTGAGAGACGGCCTGAAAGACGCCCCGTGTCCCCTAAAGTAAGCTCTCAACCTGCAAACGGACCCAACAGTGACCCGCTTCTCAGAACAGCGGTGGCCCGAGAAAGACGGACCCAGAACTTTCGGAAGCGCCCCGTGGGGCTCGCGTCTCACCTTGACCAGCCACACGCCGGTGTTCTGCTTGGCGCCCGTCAGATCGAGTTCCCCGCGCTCCGCCATGAGTTTGTCGCGTCAGGCGGCGTGCGCGCACAAGCAGTGGCCCGGAGCTGAAAGACAGAGAGCGACAGTCCAGAACCGGCCGCTGGAGGAAGTAGACCGCGAAAAGCCAGCGTCGAACACCAGCTGGGAACCAGGAACTTAGAGAACACGCCGCCGAATCACGAACTGCGCATGCGCACGACTACATCAGGACAGCGCGCCGCGAGGGACAAATTTCCTGCTTCGACAGTTTCTTAAGTGGGCGTGACTCCTGGCAACTTGAAATCCTGGGATTTAAGTGCAGGAAAAGAAAGAGCCAAATCCTAAGGAGTGCGTTTACAGAAAAGGTACCAAAATGGAAAAGTTAAGGTTTAGACAGACAAAAGATGTGTGTATTTATACACAACCCTAGCTGAAGAGGCTAGGCATTTAAAGACAGACTGAGGAGTAAAAAGTCTCTTTCTTGGCCCAATGTCATTAGCACAAATGGACACTGAAGTACAAGTGAGTATGCTGGGCACATGCCTTTTCAAGACTTAAAAATAAGTTCACACTGTGCAAGCAGAATACACTCTTTCAGACGCCAAAATCTGAATGCCATCTAATTGAGTCAGTAAGAGCCACCATGTAAGAAACAAATCTGATTATTTAACTGCCCTGCTTGTTTAAGCTGTTTAGTTTCCTGTTGCAGGATATTTGATCACATTATGAACCTTGAGATTGTGAACTGGAAGAATCTGTTAATAATTGTGGTTCAGCCTTTGATCCTAAAACTTTCTGTTTACTGTAAACAAGTATTTGTGGTGTGGCTCAGCTCTACCTAGCCCACACCTTTGATCCAAGAACTAAATAAAGTCAACCCTAGATCAAGAGGCAGAGCAAGTAACCAGCTAACAGAGAGTGAGCATAAGCAAGAGAAAGGAGGGACTTTGGGTTGAAGGGGATTTAAAAGTGCATGGAAAAAGGGAAGGAGCTTTTTCCTTCTGGGAAGTCAATGGAATAGGAAGGTCAGCTGGGTGCTTTCTCTGCCTCTCTGAGCTAGCTGCTTTCACCACAGCTTCTGGCTCCCAAGAATTCATTTGGTAATTTCTTCTCCTGCTTGCCTTTGGAATGAGATTCTACCCTGTGCTTCAACTGGGTCCTCTCAGCTTGATCCTCCTGTACTCAATATTCCAACATCAATCCCATCCACCTGCTTGAAGACTCCAGGACCTTCCTCATACCATTTCAGAGCCTCTTTGAAACCAATTCCTGTACCTTAGGTAGCCTGTTTTCCCTGACCTGTACTCTGGCCCCATCCTTTGGCGAATTTCTATTTATAAACAAAGACAAGTAGAAATGAAATAAAGACTACAGGGAAAAGAGACTCTCCCCCTCCACCCTCCCACCCCCCCCACCCCCGCTAAAAGCCGGGCAGTGGTGGCGCACGCCTTTAATCCCAGCACTCGGGAGACAGAGGCAGGTGGATTTCTGAGTTCGAGGCCAGTCTGGTCTACAGAGTGAGTTCCAGGACAGCCAGGTCTATACAGAGAAACCCTGTCTCAAAAAAACAAACAAACAAACAAAACAAAAACAAAAACAAAAAAAGGCAGGCATATGGGAAGTGCTTGAGACTTGGTTCAAGTAGAAGGAATAAATTAAAACAGGGACCGTGTGAGAAGGAAAGCAAAGGAGCCTGGCACATCCCAGGCTTGGCTTTAAAGATAAAGTACTTACATTGAACATACCTAGGTAAACAAAAGCACCTATGGTGCACCGTCCAACTTACGGAGCTCATGGTTATAGTGGCTCAGAGATACAATGATCTCTCCTGGTGGCTCATAGACCACTGTTACAGGATATTTGAGCCTGTTTCTAGGTGTGGTATAGCTCAGCCCTTAGCACACACCTTTAATCCCTCTGGCTGGAATACAGACAGACCCTAAATACTCACCTTTAATCACAAACAATGAAAGTAAAGTTAATTTGGAGAAGGAAGCAGCCATATTTGGAAGTGATGTCTAATTGAGTGGCAAAGTGATGAATCAGAGAAAGATCTGACAGAATAGGATATGGCCAATTCTCACAGGGAGAGAGAGGGAAGGGAAGCTACTTAAGGGAAAGAGTGCAGTACAGGAATAGACTGGAGTTCCTGGAGAGCAGTGCAGTAGAGTTGAGAAGGAGAGGAGAGCAGCACAGAGAGGGAGAAGGAGGCAATTTTACCAGGAGAGTTTTACAGAAACAGATTGAGGAAAGAACAAGCTAGACACAGGTAAAGACAGAATGAAAAAAAGGGAATGAGAATGAGCCAGAAAGTTATAAAAGATTTCTAGAGTTATTTTGAGGCCAAGCAGAGCAATTCAGAGGCCAAAAGAAAAGCCAGATTGAATCAGTCAGCTTGGAGAGTGGTTTTGAGACAAAACAGCTGAGTTGAACCAGCCAGCCAGGGCTCAGAAAAAGCTAGGAAGGGTGAGCGTATTCAGCAGTAAATCTCTAAGGCTGACAACATTCTAGGCCTAGATAAGATTGTATGGAGGCTGGAAGCTTCCAGGACTAGACCTGGGTTAGCAGACAGAGGCAGTAAGCCTCCCAGACAACTATCACAACAGGAGAATAAGAGTTATGTTTACAGACCATGCATTTGAATGCTTGGTCCCCAGTTTGTGGCTATATGGAGAAGCTTAGAAAGTTTGGCATTGCTAGAGTGAATATGTCACTTGGGTCAAGCTTTGAGGTTTCATAATCTCACACCATTTTGAGTGTACTCTTTCAGCTTGCCACTTGCAGCCTGACGTTGTGAGCTCTCCATTCTCAACTTCCAACTTCAGTTGACTGTCTGCCATCTGCTGTTCCCACCATTACAGACTCTGGAACTGTAAGCCTAAAAGAAAGTCATTCTTCAATAAGTGTCCTTGATCATTATGTTTTATCACAGCCATGGGAAAGTAACTAATACAGACTTGGTACCTGGAAGTGGGTTATTACTTTAAAGAACCTGACCACGTTGGTTTTTGGAGGACTGTGGGAGACTTTGGGACTATGGACTAGAATTGCAGTTAAACACTGTAAGTGGAGCTTAGCAGATCATCTGAGTAGGAACTTAGAAATTGGATTTAAAGAGAACAGGCCATTTCTAGTTCACTCTGTTTCCTTCTTGTGGATGTGAGCTCTCAGCCATTCCTGCTACATGCCCAACTGCCGCCACACTTTTTTATTGTGATGGCAATGAACTCTCATCCAACTGGAAGCTCCAAATAAACTCTTGCTCTTTATCACAGCAACGGAAAAGGAACTGATTCATTGGATCAACTCATATGTGGGCTCCCCCTGCCACACTGAGATGGTCTTTGCTGTGATGGAACAAACTGTTCCTAAGCCAGAAGAGGAGGTTGCACAAAAGAAAAAATCATCCTGGAAACTGAAGAAATAAGCACCTATGGTATGGAAATAAACTTGGCATACAATAAATGCAATTAAAAGAAAAAAAAAAAGATTAGGAACTTAGCTTTGATTTGTAGGTCTTGGGAAATAAATTGTGTGTATGTGTGTGTGTGTGTTTACAGCAGTTAGGAGGTGATAAATGTGTGTGTGTTTACAGCAGTTAGGAGGTGATAAATGAGCTAAAGTGGAAGAAAGAAAATGAAGAACTTGAAAATGATTATATAGGTGGAAAAAGGAAAATAATATTCAGCCCTTCTTTCTTACAGATTTACAAAGTGACAGTCACTGGGCCAGATCCTTTGCCATGCTGACATTATTAGATGTCAGACACTTGGCTGGGTACTTTGTTGTCATTGTCCTTCTAAGTCTTCATGAGGATTTGCTCCAGTGGATGCTATTTGTTATTCTTCACTATGACTCCATAATCATTAAAGTCTAAACTTCTAAGAGCTGAGACCATGTCTCAGTTGTGACCCCCACCCCCAACACACACATAAAGTATTTGAATACAAAGGTAATAAAAACAGGTAACTCTGCTGGGCAGTGGTGGCGCACGCTTTAATCCCAGCACTTGGGAGGCAGAGGCAGGCAGGACAGCCAGGGCTATACAGAGAAACCCTGTCTCGAAAAACCAAAACCAAACCAAACCAAACCAAACAAACAAAAATATCAGGTAACTCTAAAATTCTTTATTTTCCCAGATAATTGACCAGTGAGAATCTTATCAAAAATTTTAAGATGAAACTATGTCACAGGAGGGAAGGCCCATGACTCACTCTGTCTGCAGTGTTTCCAAGAATTAAGAGAGTTTAGAATAAGCTGGGACACTCTCCCCTCCCCCGTTCAAGCATGTCCAGTCATTAAACACTGCAGCATGACATTGTCATTTACAAAGTTCATGCTTCCATACTTCATAATCAATATGCCAAAAAAAACTCACAAAAAAATGCCTCATGATATTTTATGCAAATTACTATTCAGTGCTAGAGCATAGTTTCTAAGCTGAATAAGGCCTCAGTGTTGGACATAACTGATAGGGCATAGATTCTGGTTCAGACTCATGTCCATCCTACCTGCTTAAAAGGAAGAATTAGAATCCTCCTGACTCTTTTAGACTGGCTGGAACAGGAACAAATTCCACCCCCCGTAGCTACCACCAAGCATGCTTCATTCTAGATGAGAGCTCTCAATGTCCAGTGCCTGGACATAGTGCAGCAGGATTCCCTGTAGGACATTCTAAAAGTAACAGCTGAGCTATAATTGAGGGGAGTGAATCCAGAATTTCCAGGCACGAGTCTGGAAACCAACAGCTTACTTACATGACGATTCTTCTAATCTGACATTGTGAGAATTCATTACAGTGGGGGTCGGGTGCAAGGTCGGAGGCAGGACAGAAAGTTACCAGGAGTTTATCTCTTTTTTGTTTGACATACAACTAGAGTTCCCGTCTCCTTGTAAATCCAGACCAGTACAGTTCTGTCAGGTAACCATTACAGTATTCGTGGCAAAGCCTTTAATAAAGATGTTACAAATGGGTTGGAGGAATCATAATGGTGTTTACAGGTGGCTGAGCCTGAGTCCTTGACTCTCACCCACAGTCCTGATGCCTCTCCAGGCGGTAAATGTTCTATGTTCATGCTTACTTGAGCATATTCTAGCTAGAGGGACCATCACTTTGAGGAAAATTCACATCTCTGCCTCCCTCTTTTCAAATGTCCACTATAAAGTACTTTTAAAAATTAGATTTTTTAAAGACAGGGTCTTTGCTGGCCAGAAACTCATTATCTCTACCAGACTTGCCTAGAACTCACAGAGATCTGCCTGCCTCTACCTCCTGAACACTGGGATTAAAGGCTTGCCCTACTAAATCATTCTTTATATTTATTATTTATTGGCCAGTAGTAGAAATACTATTCAAAAATTACAACTAAAAACTGGCACCGTGGTACACACTCATAATCTCTTTACTTGTGAAGCTGAGGTAAGAGGATCTCTTTGAGTTCAAGACCAACCAGGGCTACATAACAAGATTGTGTCTTAAAATAAAAACTATACATGAATATGAAGCTGTGGATGCAGTTCAGTAGGCGAAGGGCTAGCCTAGCATACACAAAGCCTTGGTTTTGATCCTCAGCTCTGCATAAAACTGGATGTGGCACAGGCCTATCATCTCAGCATTTGGGAGCTGGAGACAGGAGGACTACAAATTGAGTCATCTTCAACCACATAGAGAGCTCTAGCCAGCCTGGTTCAAGACTGTCGAAAAAAAAAAAGATAATTCTATTTTCCCACATTGTGAAGTCATAGATAATTTTGCTTCCTTATCTCATAACATCTTCTCAGAATGATTCCTTTCTTCCGGTCAACTCTAGTGTGTGCCCCACCCCCACCCCAGTCTCTCCTTTCTCCATTCCACCCACCTCTTCTGAATGAAGTCTGGAGATTTAGAAATACTACACCAGGGTTTTGCCCCTGAGCCACATGATCACCCTCCCAGAAGGCCTGTTCCTGGTTTCTACCGTCCTGCACTGACAGAGTATGCTCTCTCACTCAGTTCTGGATTGTTGAGCGAAAAGCATCAACTTAGGAGCAAGCATACTGTCAAGTTGTCTTAGGGTTGTGAAGAGACATCATGACCACAGCAAGTCTTATAAAGGAAAGCACTGAATTGGGGCTGGCTTCCCATACCATGAGATGCATATTTACATGTATACTTTGTTTCTAGACTACTAACTGAACTCCTAGACAAAAATTAGGAGCTGACGAGTTGAGCTTGTGTTTAACATAATTTTTAATGGTGAATGTTCTGAGAAAAACGAATATCACACAAACCCCAGGGTGGAAAGGTCCTGCGTGTTAGTGTCTGTGGCACACAGCAGATGCCACTGGCAGGGCATGATGAGCTGGAAGCACAGGACAGACCACTGGCAGGAGAGGAAGGGGAAGCCAAAACAGGCAAAACATTGGAGGGCGTGTTCAAAGAACAGGAAGGAAAAATTAAAGCTTGAGGATAAAATAATCAAATGTCTTTTCTTTCTTTTAATTTTAGTTTTTGAACAAGGTCTCTCTGTATAGCTGAAGCTGACCTGAAACTCATGACTTCCTGCCTCAGTCTCCATAATACTGGCATGACAAGAATGAGCTATCATGTCTAGTTCCCAGTTTACATTCTGTGGGTGTGTTCATAGTGTGTGTGTGTGTGTGTGTGTGTGTGTGTGTGTGTTAATTACAGGTGTCACGGAGTGACTTCTGTGGAAGTCAGAGGACAACTTGCAGGGAGGTTCTCTCCTTCCACCATGTAAATGCCTCTACCAACTATGCTATCAGACCAGCCCGAGGGACATCACTGTACTGTATAAGTGGGAATAGCTTGGATTAAGTAATAGTGGAGAATAAGAGAAATCAACAGGAATCCAGAAACAAAGCAGAGATAGACTTTGTGAAATGGATTAAGTCTTTGTGATTCTTCGCTGTGTAGCAAAATAGGATCATCTACCAAGTGATAACTCAGTGCAAGGAAACAAATTGGAACACGTTCCTTCTGGAAAATAAAACAGGACGCTGCATGTATTTTGCCTGATGAATGACAGGAGTCCATTGAATTAGTCCTGGTAAGTGCCTTGTGTCTGATGTAACATACTGCTACCGTGGCCTGCAAGAAGCCTTCTTTCTCAGCAAGTCAATTTAATTGCCCGTTAGGGATTACTGTGGGAATACTGCGTTAAATAAAGCATGAGAAAATTTAATTTGTCATCGCTGTAATAAAATACAATTTATTTCTATATATAATTTATCAAAACATTTAAATCATACTTTCTATATAAAATGAAATTAGAATTAGGAAACAGTACAGAAACACTTAATCAAAGTGTCCAGATAAAAATTACAAGTAACAGCAAGTCCTAAAATACCATATTAGACAGATGGATCCTTGCTGGCATTCAGCTTTCCAAGCCAGGGAAGCCATGCATGCTGAATATCAATGAGGAATCATGCCCACAGTTCCCTAAGAGCAAAAATGAGGGCTTCCCCTTTTAAAAGCACAGACTTCCTACCCAGATTCCTACCAAATACAAAAACATCAGGGTCAGGAGAGCATCACATTCAGGTGAAGGTATTGGACAGAGATCAATGAGCGATGTCAGTTCTGTTCCTGGTCCTTATGAGAAGGGCTCTTGCCATCGCACTACAGGCATGACATTCACACGTCTCTGGTGTAAACAATTGAGCTGCTCTGGTGACTCTGCCACACAGGCTGCTGAAGGCCTGTAGAACGTCCAGTTTCTTATTATACCAGTTCCAGTGTGCCCTCCTATCTGCGTTGTAGATCACAATGTCTGCATTTTTCTGGTCCACAGGAAAAGGTAAAGGAGAAAAAGAGCATTCATTGTTTTGATCAACGCTTTTAAATAACTTTTTAAAGATGTATTTCCCTATTTGTGTATTGGTGTACATATCCTGTTTATTTCACTTGAGCGCAGATGTGCACGCCTATGTGCATGGAGGAGCCAGAAAAGGGAATCAGGGGTTCTCCCCCATACTCTCCAGTATTTCCTTGAGGTAGCATCTCTCCCTTAACTTGGACCTCATTTTTTCCTGAGCTGGGCTGGAGGCTAGCAAGCTCCAGCAATTCTCCTTTCTCTTCCTGCCATTAGGGACTCAGGCAACAGGTGTTTATGGGACATATGGTTTGTGTGTCTGGGGATCTGAACTCCTGTTCACGATTGGGCAGCAAATGCTCTTAACCACTGTACTGGCTGGTTTTGTGTGTCAACTTGACACAAGCTGGAGTTACCACAGAGAAAGGAGTTTCAGTTGTGAGAATGCCTCCATGAGATCCAGGTGTAAGGTGTTTTCTCAATTAGTGATCAAGGGGGAGGGCCTCTTGTGGTTGGTGCCATCCCTGGGCTGGTAGTCTTGGGCTCTATAAGAAAGCAAGCTGAGCAAGCCAAGAGAAGCAAGCCAGTGAATAACATCCCTCCATGGCCTCTGCATCAGCTCCTGCTTCCTGACCTGCTTGAGTTCCAGTCCTGACTTCCTTTAGTGATGAACAGCAATGTGGACATGTAAGCTGAATAAACCCTTTTCTCCCCAACTTGCTTCTTGGTCATGATGTTTTGCGCAGGAATAGAAACCCTGACTAAGACAACCACTGAGAAATTTTTCCATCCCTAAAAAAAAAAAAGTATATTTTCAGTCTGATTGACTGATCTAAACCAATTCCAGACATCTGATCTCTTCCTTGCTCACTTCCCTCACCTCCACCCTTCTTCTCCCTTTTCCTTTCCCATCTCCACTCCACTTCCCCTCTTCTTCACACCCATTGTTCTTATCCGGATTACTTGTCTTGTGTATTTTTCTATATCCCCAATGTTTCAATTGTGTCTCTAGGGTATCCTGCTTCTGGTATTTTCTAAATGATCATTAGATCACCAAGTATAATGGGATTCAGCTCTGACATTGACAGGCTGGGAGGGAAAAGACAATTTGCTTCACATGCAGTCTTCGGCACTGCCAAGCATGAGGGACATGACTGCTGGGTTTCATCTTTCTTACAGTGTTGGTAGTTGTAATGGCTTGAATCAGAGATGTCTTCCACAGACTCGTGTTTTGAATGCTGTTTGGGAGGCTGTGACACTTAGCTGGTGGAAGTAGGCCACTGGTTCCAATACTCTTTCTGCTTCCTAGCCTGCTGTGCTATGAGACTCCTTCCCACACACTTCCATTACCACGACTCCAGCATTCCCTCCATATTGCGATAGACTAAAACCTCTGAAACTAGGAGCCAAAATAAATCTTTCCTCAAGCTGTTTCTGTCAGGTGTTCTGATCACAGCAGCACAAAAGTAAGTAACCATTAATGAGTGTTGACTAGACCCAGTGATTCATAATGAATTACCAATTTGTTGTATTCTGATTTTGTCATGCTTTCTGTAGAAAAACTTTCTTCTCATTCTTGTGAGATGCAGCATGAGGATCTGAGCATAAGCATGAGAGCCTTTAATTATAAAGTAGAGTGGTTGGCCAATGGACACTTGGATTTGAATGTTATATCCTCATATACACACACACACACACAGAGAGAGAGAGAGAGAGAGAGAGAGAGAGTACACACATACAAACACATGCACTGTCACTCACATACACAAACACTCTCTCACACATTCACACACACACAAACATACACTCATACACACACACACACACACACACACATACACACACAATCTTGAGGGGCTAGAGACATGGTCCCATGGTTAAAAGTACTGGCTGCTCTTTCAGAGAACCCAGGTTCAATTCCTAGCACCCATATGGCAGCTTACAACCATCTATAATTCTAGTCCCAGGGAATCCTAAGCCTCTGGTCTCTGCAAGCACCAGGCACACATGTGGTGTGTATGTGTGTGTAGTGTAAACACCTATACATATAAAAAAATAAACAACCCTTAAATAAAAACTTTCAAATGCATCTTGATCAGTGGGAAGGGACAGGAGAGGGTAATGGGGTGGGGAAATATGATTAAAATACCTTTGAATATGGCATAATAAAATCACTAATATGAGTCCGGAGAGATGGCTCAGTGGTTAAGAGCACTGACTGCTCTTCCAGAGGTCCTGAGTTCAATTCCCAGCAACCACATAGTGGCTCATAACCATCTGTAGTGGGATCCGATGCACTCTTCTGGTATGTGTCTGAAGACAGCTACAGTGTACTCATATACATAAAATAAATCTTTTTTAAAAAAGAAAAAAACCCACTAATATAAGTGATTAATATATGCTAAAATGCTTTTAAAAAACCACATGCCACACACACAACATACCACACCCACCAACACACACAACTCATGCCACACATACATCACATAACTATACAGACCACACACACAAACCACACACACGGAGAGATTACACACACACACTACATATACCACACAGATCACACACACCACATACACTACACACACACACAGCACACATACATCGGATACACCACACAGACCACACACAGACCACATGCACACAGAGATCACACACACACACACACACACAAACACACACACACAGCATGTTGAGTGCTAGAGAGAACCATAGGAGGTTCAGTCTCAATCTTTGATTCCTAGGGCCTTCTTTATCTCTTCATCACAAGACCAGAGTCTTTTTATTTTACACACACACACACACACACACACACACACACACACACCATCCCTGATCATCCATCAGGAAAAACCTCCAAAGCCCATTGAAACTGAAACCCCAGAAAACTCATTGGGTTGATTGCCAAATTGTTTTTATGCCTAGAAACAATGGCTTTCTCTGGCATTTGCCTGGCAAGCCTCTGGATGGAGAGAGATTATCTTCTGGGATTGCTGACATGAGAAAATCAGGTGCCAGGTACTTGCAGTCAGAATATACAGTGAGCTGTGGTAACCTCTGGGCTGGGTTAAAAAGTCTTTGCTCTGTAATTTGTTGCCCATCTGCGTGATCTCTCAGCACCGGGACATTCACATTAATCTTGGGAGAACAGAGTGATCAGGATGGAGGGACTCCTGAGAAAAGAAACAATTAGCAATATTTCTGCTCCACTGCGATTTATTTTTCTGGTTTCGGGGCTTAGATTCAGCTATGGCAGGGCCGGAAGCTCTTAGCAGTTACCGCTTTATATTCTTGTATTCCTCTGCTCTCCTTTCTAATGAGATACTCAGAAGCTGCCTACTTTCCAAGTCCAGAGAGCATGCACACATTACATTTGAAAATTGATTTTGTTTTAGTGAGTCTTTTACAATTCTTCCCAGCCGTGCCAGACCTTGAGCAGCTGATGCTGAGCTGTGGAAGCGATGCTAATTGCTTTCCCTGGGGTCAAGCATCATCTTTGTAAATCATGAATCCAGTAGCCACTCAAAGCCCAGAAGAGGAACTGACTGTTAGTCTTAGAAGAGGTATAAATTGAGCTTTTTAAACATTTAACTCTAATGCAAATTTGTTTTCATTCGATTTTTTTTTTCCTCCTCTTCTCTTAACTTGTCCTGAAGAAAATAATTGCTGTGAATATTTAGGCCCAGCTTCTTCATTATCACTGTGGACTTGAAGCTTCCTTCCCAGAATCCCTTAGAAGCTAAAACACATCTCCCTCCCTCCTTTTAACATAAAGGATAAATCACTGGGATTTTCCAAAGCAGCCTGATGATCCCGACTTCTGTGCTGAGGTTAGCGTGTGATAGAGAAACAACTGTGAAGATTAAAATTCCCTTCTCTATCCGGATGGATGTAGGTAGGACCCTCTTGGGGGAGGAGGCAGACAGAGCAAATAAGCTGCACCTGCTATAGCACTGTTTGAATTGAGATGAACCTCTCTAGATGTTATTTTTAATTCCACCAAACAAGAAAAATAAAGACTACGAAGCTGTATTTGTGCCGGGAGGATTAGACATGCGCAGTCAGATACTCCAGTTACCATGCATTTTCTAGAGGACGCCTGATGCTCTAGGTAGCTTGATTATCGTAGAATTTTTATTTTTTGAGAGAGTATCTTATGTAGCCCAGACTGGCTCCTGAATCAATATGTAACTGAGGGTGCTCTTGAATTCCTGATTCCCCTGCCTCCACTTCCTGAATGCTGCAATTATACGCATGCTCCATGACATTGTCGGCTTCACTTGGTCTGTATCACATGGTGAAGGAGCGCTAAGTCTGGGCTTCATGCGTGCTAGGCAAGCCCTTTGCCAGCTGAGTTACATCTCAGCACATCAGTAAGTTTTAAATATGTCTCAAGCCCTTTCTTCAAAATATGAGGCCAGGTTCCCCCCTGCTCGGATGGGAAGCAGGCCTAGTGATTTATTTTAAATAGAATGTGGTGAAAGTGATGTCATGTGACTTCCAAGAGTAGGTCATAAGAGAGTGGCTCTCTACCAGATTCTTTCTCAGGTTATTTCCTGCAGGGTGGTGCAACCGGAAGACCCGGGCTCTGAAGACGTGTATCTCAGTAGGGTTGTTTGACCTTGGAGTTTTTCTTGGTGCATAAATAAATTACAGATGGCAAGATTTAAGAGTTCTAGAGGTTGAGATTATATGTTTGCTTGCTTTTTTGTTTGTCAGCTTTGAGGAGAAAATGTTTGTCACTGTGACTGGCTTATTCCAAGAAGACAAACAGTGCTAATTTGTAACAGATCAATCCCCAGATGAAAATCAAGGAGTCAGGAGTCTCTGTTGAGGAGGTCTGCCTTGTCAGCAGCAGCTTCAGCTAAAGGAGAAAAGTCGGTTTATCCCCCCTCCCCCACAGAAGCCAACCACTGACATGGGCCTGACACTTTCTTACTAAGGATGCACTTGTAAGCAACCCAGTGGTACACACCTTGTACACACATTTAATTCCAGCATTCAGGAGGCAGAGGCAAGTGGATCTCTGAGTTTGAAGCCAGCTTGGTCTACAGAGTGAGTTCCAGGACAGCCTACATGGAGAAACCGTCTCTCAAGAAAAGAAAGAGAAAGGGAAAAAGAGGGAAAGAAAGGAAATGAGAAAGAAGGAAAAGGAAAGGGAAAAGGACAGAAAGACGCCCGATGGAAAGGAGCCCACTTGCTGCCTCTCAGGAGCGTCTCTTCGAGTAAGCAACCTTAGAAGGAGCTCTTTGTACCTCAAGTCAAGCGCATAGACGGTTTCATCGCCAGGCATGGAAACTTCCCAGTGAGGCCCAGAACAGAAACTAGCAGCAATCAGCAACTATCAACAAAAATTCACTAGGAAAAAAAATTATGACAGAGGGAGCCTTTATTTAAAATCAACTACAAAACAGGCAGAGTGGAAGCCAGAGAGGCACAGGCTTTGTGTGATTTGGTTTGGTTTTACGAGACAGGGTTTTATTCTGTATCCCAGGCTGACCTCGAATTCATGGCAATCCTCTTACCTCAGTCCTCCAAGTGCAGGAAGCACAAGTATGAACTGCCCTGCTCTTAGGACATGGCTTTTTAAAATTAATATTTTTGTTTTAATCTATTTTTATGTTAGCTAGGTGTAGTTTGTGTTGTGTTTGTGTACTCAGAAACCTTGAAGGACAGAAGAGGGTGCCAGATCCTCTGGAGCTAAAGTTACAGGCCATTATGAACAAGTCACAAGGGTAATGGGAAGCAAGTTGAGGTCCTTGAGAAGAACAGTAAGTATCTCTCTTACAGAAGCCATCTCTTCAGCTTTCTTGACACCTTTAGGCCCAAGACACTTTCTTGTGAGCCCAGATATATAGATATATGAAACAGGAACACAGAGTACACATTCACAGATAATAAATTGTACAGAAGTTAATTTCGAGACAATTCTTTGGTATAAAAAGGATCTTACTGTGCATCCAAGAGAATCACTTGCTTGTATTTACATGAATTACATCCTGGTGGAATATTGCAAAATGTAGGGTATCTTCAAAATCTTTCAGAATTGATCAATATTTAATCTTTATCATAGTCAATGGAGGGGAACACAGCTTCACATACATCTATAGTGTGAAATGACAGGTGTATGTTCAGGGCCATCACCAAAGCTTTTGGAAACGTTGCCCCAACCCAAGGCAAAGTTCACTCAATGATTTTTTTTTTTAAATGAAACTCAAAGTCAGCAATTCAGACAGCAACTTTTCCAACCAGACATTCTAGCAGAATATAATCCAGAGAAACACCACTTTGATATTTACAGCCTGAGACATGATGGTAGGGAACCTGTTAAGACTTTAGCTTTTTTGTAATTTAATCATTCTACTTCTCTAAGTACAGAAACTTGTATGGGCAGTGAAAGCACTGGCATTCTTAACATGCAGCCGTCTTGAATCTGAGCCAAAGTGTGTCTACAGCATTTGTTAGCAAAGTGTGTGTAGTGTGTGTACACCGTGTACTCAGAACCAAGGCTACAGTGCAACTGAGCTGTGTAACACCGCTGAGCTCTGCCAAGAGCACCTTGGATTCATTATGTTTGATTTTCTTTTCTTTTCTTTTCTTTTTTTTTTTTCATTTTTGGTGGTTGGTTGTAAGTTCAGAAACTTTGTTTTGTTTCTCGAGACAGGGTTTCTCTGTGTAGCCTTGTCTGTCCTGGAACTCACTCTGTAGACCAGGGTGGCTTTGAATTCACAGAGATCCACCTGCATCTGCCACCCAAATGCTGGGATTAAAGGAATGCGCCAATACCTCCCAGCAGAAACTTTTTGTTTTTGTCAATTTTTTTGTTGACCTGAACATTGAGTTATGTGATCCCATATGGGATCGTGCCCACAGTTTTAAAAGCTGTAACAGAGGCTGTTCTTACCATCTGTCTACTGCACAAATGTGAGATGCAACCATGTCTGCTCCTGATTGGTTGACATTTACATATGACTATAGATAATGGTTCAGATTGGTCAGATCCAAGCAGCAAATTGAGGCTTATAGGGATGCATTTATTTTGAAAGTTGGTACAAGCAAGCTGATGCCTATTTAAGAGCCACAAAGTTTAGCATGTACAAAAGAATATATGTGACTGGGAGACACTGTGGTCGGCAAGCGGCTGTCAGGCTCCATTTTGAATTATTAACCCAGTTACCCACTTGGGACCCTGCCTGCATTTTTAAAGTTTACACCGTGATTATGGTGACTGCATCTCCTTGTGCTTCTCTTTTTTCTGTTTCCCACATAAATATGTTTATTCTTCTTTTTCAAAATTGGATTAAGACTATTGTTTTAGGTATGGTTTTACTGCTGTGAACAGACACCATGACCAAGGCAAGTCTTATAAGGACAACATTTAATTGGGGCTGGCTTACAGGTTCAGAGGATCAGTCCAGTATCATCAAGGTGGGAACATGGCAGCATCCAGGCAGGCATGGTGCAGGAGGAGCTGAGAGTTCTACATCTTCATCTGAAGGTTGCTAGCAGATACTGGCTTCCAGGCAGCTAAGATGAGGGTCTTAAAGCCTACACCACAGTGGTACACTTACTCCAATAAGGCCACACCTAATTCAGCAAGGCCACACCTTCTAAAAGTGCCACTCCCTGGGCTGAGCATATGCAAACCATCCCAACTATGTTATAACTTGCCATTTCCATTCAATGTATCAGAAACAGTTTCTCATACCAGAATATCATGATACCTAGAGTGTTACTTCTGACTATTTTATTAACAAATGTCACAGAATAATGACTACCATAATGGGCATTTTCATATATGTACATTGTACATTTTGATCGTATTTAGCCCTTCCTTACCCACTCTGTTGGAAGCACAATGGTCCCTGTGTCCACCAAGTACTGGGGAATTAGGGAGTGTTCAACGTGCAAGGGCCTTCCCTCAAGAAGGAATTATCTGTTTTCCACCCAGAAGGCTGGGAGTGGATATTGTTAATAACCTGGTGACATTTTTGCTCTCTGTAGGGGCAGACCTCACCCTAATTCCCCAGAATGTCTATCCTAGACTCTTTCTCCTGGACCATTATTCTTAACTCTCAATTAATGGAAGTTATCTTTAGGGGTCTGGGGAGGGGGTATCACATGTACTATATAGCTTGCTGTACTCTATGCTACCAGTCCGAGGCCACACGAGATTCTCGGCTTTTTAGTTATAGAACCCACCCTTGTGGTCATACATATGTACTTTGTAAAGGAGTTTCAAAGTAGTCACGCCTTCAGCTTTAAGGCACAGCTAGAATTGGAATCATGGTTGCCTGGAAACCTGGAATGGGGATAGTTGTTGCCTGGAAATTTCTTCCTGAATTGTACTGTTTTAAATATGTGGACAATGAACAATCCCCGAGTCTGATTCAGGCCAAAAGCAGCAATCTGAGCTGAGTTGTTATCCTTTGCCTTCTCACAGTTTGCTTCACTGCCTCTTCGGGGTCCCCCTCACCTCTCTTGCTCCCCTGTAACTCCAGATCCCTTTCTTTACCCCAACTTCACCTTCTACTTCATGCCTGTTTGTGAGTGTGCAACCCAGTGAGTATCATCAAGGTTGTTTACAGAAGCACAGGTACCAGAGGCTACCCCACTGAAGAAAAATCTCTCACCCTTCTTTCCATCAACCACTGCCCGCAAATCCTGAGAGAAGAGCAGGGCCGGTGGAACCCCTTTCGCATCTGTAACACGGTTTCAGTTTCGACAAATTCAGTCTTGTAGAGATCTTGTGGAGGTCGTTGTAGCTACTTGAATTCAAGAATACAGCATACATTTCTGCCTGGAAGTCAGCACCTTTCTCGGGCTCTTACATTCCTGTCACTCTGTGGATGAGGCCAGAGTCAAAACTCAGAAAGCAGCCTGCCTCTGCCTCCCAGGTGCTGGGATCAATGGTATGTACCGCCACAGCCCAGCTCTTTCCTCTTTCTACCACTGTGTTCCTTGAGCCTTGGAGGTGGTGACACAGATGTCCCACTGGGCATCAGCAGTCCCTTACTCAATGTATTTGACCAATTATGAGTCTCTACAGTCACTGCTGACTGCAAAAGTATCTTTAAAAGTTTTCTTTTGCCGGCCCTGATAGCGGGAGATCTGGCCCTGGTGACGTGGGTTCGTGAGAGCTGGGAGGCTGACCAACTCGGCTACCACCCAGGCCCGATCCAAGGCTTTGAGTTGATCCACCCCAACATCTACCCCATCTCGAACTGCTGGAGCTCGGGAAGGGGCTTGGCCTGCAGATTCAAAGCTGCAGGATATCTATGACAGAGCAACAACAGGACTTCTGGGTGAGGAGCTGGTATGGATAATGTAGCAGAAGCCAGAGGCCTTGAGCCAATGACTCTTGCAGTGAACATTTGCCAGTAAAAGCTGTTTGGGCAACACCTTTATTTACACTTTTTTTTTGGCGGAGGTCAGGATACAAGAGAGGAGGGCAGATATAGAACTGGGAAATGAGTGGGATTAGGGTGTATGAAGTGAAATTCTTACAGAATCAACAAAAAATTACGAAAAAAGCTTTATTTTTATTTAAAATGTAATACCACAATTTTGCCCCCCCCCTCAAATTCTGGACCCCTATAAAACAAAGCAGCTGCATCTAAGAAAAATAAATGTTCTTGCTCCAGGAATATCTGGCTGAAGGGACCTGAATCACTGAAGTTTGGGCTAAGCATGAAAAAAAAAATTACACGTTGATAAATGAAAACAAATTAAGTCTCCTTTTAACAATGCCTTTTAGCATCGAAATAGATCAGCTCGTTTAATATAAAGTCCTTGATCATTATAATGTAATAATCCCTATATAATAAAATAAAATAGCTACTACCACAGGAGCATTCAGTTATGTATGATATTAAATAATGTGCGTGTGTGTGTGTGTGTGTGTGTGCGCGTGTGCGTGCGTATTGACATGCATGTGCGCCGTGATGTGCAGGTGCCTGCACCAATGTGGAGGCCGGAGAAGGACATCAGGTGAATTCTCTCACACTCCACTTACTCCTTTACAGCAGGATCTCTCCCTGAACCTGTATCTTCCCTCCCCTCCCCCGCTAAGCTAGAGGCCAATAATCCCCAGTGATCATCCTGTCTCCAGCCTCCTCAGTGCTGAGGTTACAGGGGTGTGCAGAATGCCCAGCTTGTTACATGGTGCTGGGATCTGAACTTGGGTTCTCTGCAAGAGCATTAATGCTCTTACCCACTTAGGTGCCCCTCTGGGCACCTTCTTCTTTTTAAATCAAGACTCCACATATGAGGAAAACATAAAATATTTGTTTATCTGATGACCTCCAGTTTCATCTATTTTCCTGTAAAAGATATAACTGTGTTCATCTTTATGGCGGAGTAGAACCCCATCTTCTCTCTAAGCCACATTTTCTATCTGTATACATTGTCAGACACCTAGGCTATGTTAAAAATTGGCTGTTATGAAAATCACCATGATAAACACAAGGGGAAGATTATGTGCTGACTTAGATTCTCCTAGATCTACCCAGGAGTGATATACTTGATCGTTTTAGTTTTTTAAGAGCCTTTATGTGGATTTCCACCATAGCTAGAATAATTTACATTCCCACCAATCGTGTTTAAGGGTTCCTTTTGCAGGGACCACACTTTCAACTCCAAGGTTCTAAACCAGACATTTCAAACTCTTCATAGATTTTCATATTAAAACATACATGCCTGAGCTGGAGAGCTGACTCAGTGGTAAACAGTAGAGTTTAGAAGAAAGTCTGTGCTAGAGTCTATGAAAACCAGAGTTCAGATCCTCACAACCATCTGATGCCCTCTTCTGACCACTGTGGGCATTGCACCCACATGCACTTAGCCACACACAGAAACAGACACAGACACACTACTAAAAATAAAACAAGTCGCTGGGAGGTGGTGGTGCACATCCTTAATCCCAGTGTCGGGAGGCAGAGGCAGATGATCTCTGAGTTTGAGGCCAGTCTGGTCTACAGAGTGAGTTCCAGGACAGCCATGGCTTCTCATAAAAATAATAAGAGGAGGAGGAGGAGGAGGAGGAGGAGGAGGAGGAGGAGGAGGAGGAGGAGGGAAAGGAGGAGGAGGAGGTACAAAGAGGATTACTTGGGAAGAAGACCAGCTGACGTGAGAGAGGAATGGCACAGAGGGTGGATATGATCAGAATATATTATACACACTCCTGTGGGTCTCATAATGAAACCCAGTCTTTTATATGAATAAATACCGATTCTGATGGCTAAACTTGGTTTTCAACTTGACATACCTGGAGAAAGGAAATCTTAATTGAAGAACTGCCTCCATCAGATTGACCACTGGATGTATCTGTGGGTATTGTCTTGACTGTTTGCTGTGGGAGCACCCAGCCCACTGTGGACAGTGCCACCCTACACAGGTGTTCTTGAGTCACCCTAGAAAGGTCATGGGGAGCAAGCCATTAAGCAGTGTTTTTCTTGGGTCCTGCCTCTGTTCCTGCTGTGATTTCTCTCCATGATTGACTGTTGAGACAAAAGCCAAAGAAACCCTTTCCTCCCCAGTTTGCATTTGGTGTTTCTCACAGTAATAGGAAGCAAAGTATGACTAATTTTTAAAAGTTAAAACTAAACCAAAGCATAGTTCTTGGACTAAGAATACCACGTTACCTCGGGAATTTGCTTGAAATTCGGAATTTGGAGCCTAGCCTGGCTTCTGAATCAGAATCTGCATCTAAGCAACATCCCCAGATGAATCCTCTGCCTGCAGAAGCTTAAGGAGCCCAGTCTCTTTCCTAACTCACTCAATTGACTGTGAAGCTGCTAGCTGTCACTCACCCAGTGAATTAAGTTTCCAATCTCTAACATGGGAGAGAAGGGCAGTTCGTCCACACATCCACTTGCTTGATTAATGTCGATCACATATTAATTGCTCTGGTGGTATATCAGGGACGCAAACAAGCCATGTTTTTAATTCTCCTTTGCTCTAGCTTTAACATTTTACATTTCTATAATCTTATTTCTCAACGGGTAGAAATGTTTTCCTCTGACCCACCTTCCCACCATCACAGGTATGGTTCCTGTTGTGGTTTATAAAAACAAAGAGAAACCGGGAATGTGTTTGATGGATGTGCAGTCAGATGTGGGGGAAGAGGGTGTCTCTGCCGGCCCATGGTAAGGCATCCTTTCCCTCTGAGGGATCAGCCTTGCGACTGTATACTACAGAATAGAGTTTATTCAGGGCATGGGGAGGGGATTGAGAGGGCAGTAGAGACAAAGGCAGAGAGAGAGAGAGAGAGAGAGAGAGAGAGAGAGAGAGAGAGAAGAGGAGTAGAGAGGAGGGCCATGAACCCGTGGAGAGAGGGGGTAGGGATATGGGGAGGGGGGAGCCGGAGCAAGAGGACCGAGCAAAAGCAAGAGAGGAGGGAGGGGGGGGCAAGCAGCCCCTTTTATACTGAATCAGGCACACCTGGCTGTTGTCAGGTAACTGTGGGGTGGAGCCTAGACCAAATGCCAACAGTACCCTGCAACTCTGAACTGGAAGAAAGATGCCTGAGAGAGTGGAGAAACATTATCTCATGATCGGGATCCTAATGACTTAAAACTGCAGTTAGAAGAACGTCTGCATTTATCAGACACCCACCGCTGCGGTTGCCAGCCTGCTGCATATCCTCTCCGTGCTGCTTCAGGGCTCTCTGAGAGTCACTGGGAATTTTCACACCATGAGCTCTAATGACAGCATGTCAAGCATCAACTGTGCCTCTTCCCAGTTATGTCAGTAACCCTCGGGGCATGCTGGGAAAAGTGCCAGAGGTCCAGTTAGGAAGATTAAGTCAAAACTCACTGCCATTTGCCACTAGCTATGGAGCTAGAATCTTTTAATCTTTTAAGTTCCACTAATAGGCCCATGGGCAGGAAGAGAGAAAATGAAAAGAAAGAAAGAAGCAGGAGGCTAAGAGAAGAGGGAACAGAATACAGCCTATTACTATCATATGACTAACCTCACTTTGTGGGTGAGGCTAGTTATCTCTGGATGCCTGTCTCTGTTGAGAGCTTCATTTAGCAAGCAGTAAAAGAAAGGCTAAAGATTGTGTGTGTGTGTGTGTGTGTGTGTGTGTGTGGTAGCATACCCATGAGCGTGCTATGCCAGAAGCTTGCCATTTTTGCCTACCAAGGCTGGCTGGCTGGCTAGTGAGCTCTGGGGATTCCCAGGTCTCCACCTGCCTAATGCAGGGGTTATAGGCACACATGGACATGCTCTATTTTTAAATGGGTGCCGAGGATTCAAACTCAGGTCTCTATGCTTACCCACCATCGCCCCAACCCAACCTATTTAAAGTGTCAAAATGTTTCCTCTCTCAGAAGGCAGATTTCCAAAACAACTCTTTTTAAAGGCTGGAGGAAATTTTGATTTGTCACACCTGATACTTTGTTGGTTTTATAAAATGGTTCCTTTGTTGATCATTGAGAAGAGTATCATTCTTCTTGTGTATGAGAAAGGGGTGCCATTCTGCCAGTAACCTCTTTAATTTTATAAATGCCCATGTGATTCAACAACACAGTCAGACTATTTATTGTTAGAGAAATTTTATTAATGAATTATACCACTGTGTGTCAGTGCTTTTAAGCCCTAATGAGTGCCTGACACGAATAAATATCACAAACATGTAATAAATATTTGTCAAGTTAATAAATGAAATAATGTTCAGAAAACATCTAGGCTCCCCCAGCCCCCATCTGTCGAGGACTCTGCAGTTGGGTATGCGGCCAGGCGCCACCTGCTCTCCCTGAGCTCTTTTAATAAAAAGGGCGAGCATTGATTTACAGCCCTTCATTTCTATTTGCTTCCAGGATTCCTCAGTATTAAGGGTCTTTCAGGACTATTCAGAAGCAACACTGAGGGCAGCAAACCTGTAATTGTCAAATGGCTGTGTGGCTGAGAAGTCCCCCCAAAACCAAATCAACATTCACATAATGAGCTTGGTTACCGAGTTTCAAATTATAATGAAGAGCAGCCAGCATCAGAAGCCCTAAAGGGTGTGTGTGTGTGTGTGTGTGTGTGTGTGTGTGTGTGATTTCTGAAGCACATGATAAGAAAGTACAGGCTTCAAAGAAGCTAGCTAAATGTTTTATGTTCCCTTCCTGCTCATTAGGAATTGCTCTCATTTCTCCTATTTATGTCTCTTTTCCCTTCCCCCTCCCCTCTTTTCTTCTTCTTCTTCAGATCATAAGGATGCAATTAAAATCCCTGTGCCTGGTGGTTTCTGCCAGAGAGATAAACAGTACCTGACCCCATGTGATCTGCCGCATGAATAGAGATCAGGATTTCATCTGAGAGCAACTCGATTTCAGATGGTTGCTAAGGAGACTATTGGCATCTCTGTGTCCTGTGTGCCCTATTGCTTGGAAAGAATTACAGCGGCTTTGCCTGTTACTCTCCCAGAGAGAAAAACCTGAAAACTCATTAGGGAGGCCAACATTTTGAGATTCCACTGGTTTCTTTATTGTTTGGAACACTGCTGGCCTTGGAGTGGAACTTGTGGGCACATTGACATCCAAGTGGGTACGCTGTCAGGACTGACAGCGTAGCTTGTTAAAGGAAGGAAAAACACAGGGGACCAAGCTCTGGGGACCAGATTCTCTGACCTGGAGTTTAGCACAGGCCTGTTGTGTGATTCTATTCTCTGTTTTGTTTTGTTCAGAGAGCTCTGCCTCCTAACATCAGAATGCAGACCAAGCCGCAGTCTTGTTTCTGACAGTTATCGGTGATGCCCTGGTGTCACATCAAGGAAAACAAATTAAAAAGCACTTCTCCTTGGTGTCATTAGCCCAGGGTAACCCCAGATTTGAATTCCCTACTTCTGCCCCTTTGTGTCTGTTGTATGAGTCTAAATCCGTGCTTGCCTGAATGCTGTCTTGTGACGCTGTCCCTGTGTCTGTGTCTCTCTGTGTCCATGTGTGTCTCTAACAAAGGGTTTGCCCTTTATTTATTGAACAGCACAGAAGCATCACACGGGGAAGAATGAGAAACACTTTACAGGAATCTTGAATAGTTTTACAAAGGATGAAGCTGTTGTCTCCAACTGACCTCAACTGACCAGATAACTAACAATTTAATGCGTTCAAGCAATATCCATAGGTTTCATCCAACATTGATAAAGGATATTCTCCCCTCACCCCCTCTGTGTGTGTGTTTGTGTGTGTGTATCGCTGTCTGTCTTGGAACTCGCTCTATAGACCAGAGGGGCCTTTAACTCAAAGATCTGCCTGCTTCTGCCTCCTGTGTGCTGTGATTAAAGGTGTGCCATCACTCCCTGCTAGAGGACATTCATTTTTTTTAAGGTTGCTGTTGTCCTATTTCCTGTTTTCAGCAAATGATTGTCACAACATACAAACAAACATTACTCATAGGTCAGGAGTGTAGAAAAGCACATAACTTGAAAATATTGCTGTGCCTTGTAAGAGGCTTCCAGACCTCAGCACAGCTGAAGCCATGATGGAAGTACCATTCAGACCATAAAATTCAGCATGTAGACAGTACCATCTGCCAAGACAAGAACAAAGGCCTAATCCATCAAAATCCATAGTTCTGGGACAGTCCCTAAATGTACTAACCTTGCCTTTTGTCTTCTGTACTTCCTCTTCTGGGTAACTTCTTGTTAACTGAAGTATACCAAACTAAGATATGGTCTTTGTGCTCAAAAGTTCACCATGAGAAAGGCTTTAGGCATCCCCTGGGATCTTCAACACAGTGTAGTCACTGGCCAGCTAATAAGGACTTTCTATTGGCTTAAACCTATGGGTGAGTAGTCTTCTGTGGTGGATACCCCTCAACATACATTAGCTTAGGTTATAAAGTTGATTACATGGGAAAATCCAGGCAAGTATCCTTAGTTGTTAATTGTTTTGATAAAGGCAAGTTAAACAGAGTACACAGTAGGCTAGTAGTCTTAAGTGACCTCAAAGTATTATTAACTCTGGCTGTGAGGTCCAGCAAAAGTTCCAGTCTCTTTGAATGCAAGCGATACTTTCATACTCATGAATCTCCACATCTAATAAGCTGGAAAGCTCTGGGCAAACATCCTCACTAATCCTCGGTTTTCTTATCCTGAAAGCAGAAAGCTAGCAATATTGTTTGTGAAGGCTAAAGAAGATGATGAGAACAGCTGTGAAAGCATCTTGTAAATTGCAAGGTGGTGCTCAGCTTTGTTTGCCGTTCGGTTACTCCAGCGGACAGACGTTAAGGAATCTAGCAACCTGTACACTTGTTAAAGGGTCTCCGAGGATCAGCCCTCATCCCAGGAAATGGAGAAGGAAGGTGGATGAGTAAGGCGGGAAATGGATCGGGGAACAGATACAAGAGCCTTCACCAACCTCCCGGTGATCTCTGAAGTTAGGATGTCTCTTCAATTGTCTTGAGACAGACTTTTCTCTCTCTGACTGACGTTGCTGTCCAACTAACTGCATCATTCATATATTGGGGTTCTATACACTCCACTAGGATGCGTTTGGAGATGAGACATTGAGGGGTACATTTAGATGCAGTTATGAGGGTAAGATGATGATGAGGTTTGTGTTCTCGCAAGGAGCAGAAGGACCCTTGCTTTAGGTCTCTCTTTGCTGAGGGGACACACTGGCAAGGCAGCTATCTGAAGCAAGGAAGAGGACCACACTAAGAATCTCACCATGAGCTGCAGCAATGGCTCAGTGGTAAAAAGGAGTTGGATGTTGTTCCCGGCACCCACATAGTGGCTCACAAACATCTGCAATTCCAGTTCCAGGGGATACATCACCCTCTTCTGGCTTCTGCAGGCAGAGCATACACTCGGTGAACGGATGTATGTGAAAGGAAAGCACTCATATATATTGAGAAAAAAAGGAAGCTGGCCACATTGGCATACTGCCCTCTGAAGTCAGCCTCTGGGGTGGTGAGGTATTGTCTATTGTCTGAAGAGCTGGTCTAATGGTACTTCTATTACAGCACCTTATCTAAGACACAACAACCCCGTCAATGACAGGTGCATGCTGTTCTAGGAAGGGGCGTGAACTTAAGCTCCGAAAAGCCTGGTAAACTGAGGCTGATGGGTGGGACACATCACCTACAGGGTAGATCAGCATCCTCCACAGCCAAAACCAAACCAAACCAAACCAAACCAAACCAAACCAAACCAAACCCTTCCATCTTGTGCAACATGTTCATCGTTGACTTCTTTCGTCATTCTTCCCTCTTTGCACAACCACTACGGTTTTCTTCCTCCTCTCCTTCTCCAAGAGTGTACACACTTGGTGTGTGTGTGTGTGCGTGCGTGTGTGTGTGTGTATGTGTGTATCTGTGTGTGTGTATGTGTGTGTGTGGTGTGTGTGTGTATGTATCTGTGTGTGTATATGTGTGTGTGTATGTGTGCGTGTATGTGTGTGTGGTGTGTGTGTATGTGTGTGTATCTGTGTGTGTGTATGTGTGTGTGGTGTGTGTGTGTGTTTGTGTTGTGTGTGTGTATGTGTGTGTGTGGTGTCTGTGTGTGGTGTGTGGTGTGTGTGTGTGTGTGTGTGTGTGTGGTGTCTGTGTGTGTGTGTGTGTGTGTGTGTGTGCACCTATACAGATGCATGGAAGGTCAGAGATTGATGATGATGATGTCAGGACGTCTCCCTCAATAACCTCTCCATCTTAGTTTTTGAGACAGAGTCTCTTACTGAACCCTGTTTGGTCCAAGCTGCCTGGCTAGCAAGCTCCCAGGATCCATCTATCTCTGTGTTAGCCTGTGCTCCTCTGCCTGTCTCTGGGGTCATAGACCCATGTCTCCATGGCTGGTTTCTGAACTCAGGTCCTCCTGAGTCATCTCCCTAACCTCAAACGATACTTCTTAATTCTCTTCACTTGCAAGACACACAGGACTATAGTTCACAAATATCAGCCTTGGTGCCCTTTGGACCAGAGAGTTCCCAGGGAGGGGGTGAGCAGTGAAGTGATGGGATACTTCTTCCTTAAGGGCATCCCTTCTACAGAGAACTGATCTCTTTCAAGTCCTTGGAAACCCTCACTGTTCCTCTCACATAACAAAATCATGTTTAAGGAGAGGAGCGCCATGGTATGTGTATTTTACAGACATTTTGTATGCTTAAATGGGGATTACATAGCCAAAGCTAGAAACAGGGAGACAATTAAAAGATTTTGCCAGTTAAACATGCATATATTTTGCATATTTTCCATCCTCTTCTTCCAAATTCTCACTAGAAGGATTTCACATATAGAGAAGAGTAGAGGAAACCTCACAGTAAGAAAGAGTCCAGTGCCATTTTAAAAGCTGGTAATAGAAGAGAGTAAGATTGGTTGAGGGGCAGGGCACATGTCCAGAATGCTCAGAGCTTGGGTGTCTGACTCTGAGTCTTGCCCATGAGACTGAGACCAGGCTAGGCATGATGGTTTGGACACAAGATTGTCCTCAACAGGCATCTATGTTGAATCTTTACTCCCCAACTATTGAAATGGTTGTGGGAGGTGGTGGAAGTGTCAGGGACAGAGGTTTAACTGGAAGTAGGTCACTGATGTCATGCCTTTGCAATTGCACAGGAAACTGCAGTCTGCTTCTATTGCTTCTGGTTTCTCTCTGCGGTTGTCTTTCTTTTGGAACACAGGCTCACTGCATTGCCTGGGGTATTATCTGAGTTTTCTCATTGCCATTTCAGGATACCTGACATAACCAGTTTAAAGGGCTTGTTTATCTTGATTTACAATTTCCGAAGTCTCGACCCCAGAGTCTCTAGCTTCACAGACTCTAGGCCCATGATGGAGCCATATCCCATGGCAGCAAGAGCCTATGCAGAGTCTGTCATGGTAGATGAAAAGCAGAGAGAGGAAGGGGGAGGGGGAGGGAGGAAAGAAGGGAGGGAGGTGTGTCCTGCAGAGTAGTTACACAATTTCTTATGACTGCAACAGTAGAGACAGTACCTGAAGCCGAGCACCTGACTATCTGAAATATAACCGATGCTCAGTGAACTTGGAACAAGGGAGCAATTCTGAGTAGCCACAGTGGTAGCCACAGAGACCTTCCAGAAGGTACGTGAGGGAAGAAGGCAGGAAGGTAAGGTGTAGAGGGGAGCAGGCTGGAATCTCTTGCAATTGTGTAAGTGTGTGTGCTTTTGTGTTTGTGGAGTATGTGTGTGTGTACATGAGTTATTGCCGTCCATTCTATCCCTCTCATTGAACCTGGAACTTTCCAAATAGATTAGGCTAGCTGGCAGTGAGCCGCAGGATCCACCTGTCTCTGCCTTTACAAGCATATAACACCATTCCTATTTCTGTTGTTATTTTGGTGTGTGTAGTTTTTTTAAAGATTTATTTATTTAATGTATATGAGTACACTGTAGCTCTCTTCAGACACACCACCAGAAGAGAGCATTGTATCCCACTACAGATGGTCATGAGCCACCATGTGGGTGCTGGGAATTGAACCCAGGACCTCTGGAAGAGCAGTCAGTGCTCTTAACTGCTGAGCCATCTCTCCAGCCTCCTCTCCTCCACCTCCCATTTTGTTTTTTAACATGAATTCTAGAAATTGAATTCTGGTTCTTATGCTTTCAAAGTAAATGGTTTACCTACAGAGCCATCCCCACAGGTCTCTAGTTAAAGCAAAACCAACCAATCAACCAACCAAAACCCAAAACATCCTTACATCAAACTCCCTAACTAACTACCACCAGACTCCCAATCCACTCTGCCAGCTTAGCCTTGTCTCCCTCACTCTCTTTATGGAGAAGAAGCTCTTCATCTGGGACATCAGATTCCACAAAAGGCAGGAGTGAATATGCAGGTTGGAATAAACAGAGTCGTATATGGAGCAATGGTACCCCATGTAGATTGCTTGGTTCCCAGAATGCCAGTAGTCATGTATACCATCCAGACAGGAGACTAGAGGGTCCCTGTCTAGAGAAAGCGAACATCCAAGTGACTCATGTTGGTCACTATCATTTATATGTTTAAGGGCAATGAAAAAGAAAACTTGGTGAAATAACTTGGCTAAAGGCTTTGAGCAAGCCAAGTCAGGCCCTGGTTTACAGTAAGCTATTCCTCTCACACTTGGTATGATTACTCTTAGCATTTTAATGTATTTCTGCAGGTGTTTTTATTTGTTTGTCTATCATTTGTTAGGACAGGATCTTGCTATGTAACCCAAGATAGCCTCGAATTCCTGGTTTTCCTATCTCAAGACACTCGAGCACTGGAATTACAGATATGCCACCACTCCTAGTGTATACTGACTGTCCTAGTGACTAAAAATGCTAAATATAGTTCCAGGTACCTATTCACCATCTTGTTTTGTGAAGCACTTACTTGTTCAAGTATTTTGCCTTTTTTGTTTGAGTGTCTTAAATAAAGTTTTAGTGTTCTTGATATATTCTAGGTACAAATCCTCATCAAATTTGAGCTCTAAAAATATTACTTCTGTCTGCAGCTTGCTTTTCATTTTGTTACCAGTGTCTTTTGAGAACCAAAAGGCTTTGGCCCAGTGAGATGGTACAGTGTGTAAAGGCATTTGCTGCTATGCTTGATGACCTGAGTTTAAATCCCCTAGGTTCCAAATCCACTGTGAGACTCAACTCCTGAAAGCTGGTATCTCCACACACAAAATAAATAAATATGATAAAAAATTGAAGACCCAAGGGTCTTTAATTTTTATGAGGTCAAGCTTTTACCAAAGCTTTACCTTATACCTTATACCTTGTGCACTGACTCTTAAATGTCTGTCTACAAAGGGCCATTAAGATTTTCTCCTATGATCTGGATGTGGTTTCACACACCTTTGATCCCAGCACTCAGGAGGCAGGTGGATCAGGAATTCAAGGCTAGTCTGGGCCATGTAGTAAGACACTGTCATCACAACAACAACAACAACAGCAAAAGCAACAGCAACACAATGATATGTCTTTCCTGCTTACAGGAATAGCCTAAAGAGAGTGCATACCAAGTGTCAGAAGAATCGCTTGACACCACACTCACAGTGACCATTTAGTCATACACCTATCTGCCTCTTTGACAAACATGTTTAGTTCTTCCTCATTATCAGATGACTAGTGTAAGGCTTAAGATCAAAGCATTTGTCTTCCAACTTTGTTCTTTTGTAAAATTGTTCTGAACACTTTAGCTTCTTTGTAGTTCATATAACTTTTAGAAACAGTTTGTTAATCTCTGCAAAAACAAAACAAAACAAAACAAAAAACCAACCTCACTCTGCTTAGATCTTAAATTGGAGTTACATTGACTCTACGCATTAATTTTTAAGGAATTATTTTCCTCATAATTCTAGGCCTTCCCATCAATAAACAAGATGCATTCTCTCACTTGTTTATGTCTTTCTCTTTCCATTTTTTGATATAAAGTCTTGAACATACTTTGACATTTCTTATGATTATAGCTGATATGAATATAACTTTAGTTTTAGTACTGAGCATGTACACTGCAAACTCTGCTAATCCCAGCAAGCTGGACTGTGGGGAGCATAGCTCTCAGTTGTTCCTGTGCTCAGGATCTGCTGCCTCATGCTCCCCATGCTGATGGTCTGAACACCATCCTTTCATAGTTATCTCTGCTTTTTGTTTCTTCTGGTTGTGTTTGCTTTGGCGGAAGGGAAAATCTGACTGCTGTTACATCTTTGTCTTGCCAGTGGAAGAAGCCACCTAGCCTTTTAGTGACTCTCTGTAACATGCATGGACAACTGGGGCCAGCTATGTAGTGACTCTGTCTGTAATGTACATGGGCGATTGAGAATAGTCATGCAGTTTTCTCAAGCTTCCAACATGAAGATAGAGACCTAAACAAACAGCACAGAGGGGATCCAAGAGAAAGCTTCAGGTGTCTTTATTACCATTGTCAGTTTGCACAGCACGGTAAATACAGAAAAATATCTACCACGAGCAAGTGCTAAGATTCCGGGAAAGGGCAAGGGCTGAGGAACAGGCCTCAAATAAAGGATGAGAAATGGTTTAAAATGTTAATAACAGTAATGGAGGCAGGAGACAACAGACCTTCCTTTCAACATTCTGTAGACAAAGCTTCCAATCTGGAAATCTGGCCCCAGCCTAATTATCAACAATGTGGTGATAAAATTATGTTTCAGCTTCATAAAGTTCTCAGAATCAACCCATATGCCCACTTCCTCAGGAAGGTTTTGGAGAATTTACTTCAAAATTGGCTAGTAACAAACACATAAGTGGAAAACATGAGATTAGGAAACAGACGCCCTCCCCCAACAAACAAAGGAAAGGATGTCCAAAAATGATAGCGTTGGCCATCGTATAGAGAATGAGTTATTTGGCAGCTAGGGGGAAGGATTCAAAAGCAAATGGTGTTTGTCGGGCTTCTGTTTGATGCAGACCCTCCTGCCTCCCCAGTCTCTACCAAGCCCCTATTTACCAGGTGCTCGCTCTCCAGTCTGCTGCAGGATCACATTGAAGACGGTGTGCTTCCCACATGGATACTTTAGGAGAGAGAGAGAGAGAGAGAGAGAGAGAGAGAACACTCCAAAATCATACAGAACTCTACCATCATTTATGACCCAGACGTTTTAAAGCTCAGGAAATATATGAAGAACAGAATATGGTGGGGGAAACCAAAATATCCAAGACGTTCTCCCAGTCTTACTAATCAAATGGACATACTGCCCAGAGCTTTATGCTTGTAAGATTTAAGGGCACATTTTGGCAGCTGAGTATGGGAAGCAGCAAGTGCGTAGCAAGACATTAGGAATGGAGGGTTACAAATCATGGTAACGGCCTTGAGTTGTCTTCGGGAAATATGCAGAGAGCATTTAAAAGCAGTTACGGTGCTTCCATTTGTGAGAATGATTTGATAAAATTTTATCATCATGATCTAGGGGCTTTCAGGACTTGGGGCTGAAGACAAGCCTTTACATGAGTCTGCTACAGCTGGAGAAAGGAAGTTTAGGGCTTCAGAGATGACAGTCCTGCCAGCCACAGCCCTTGTCGCTCCTTTGCTTTGGACAATGACAACTGAGTAATTTAGTAACATTAACCCGGAGTTAGGATGACCACAGGAGCAGCTCAGGGGTGATGCCATTCAGAACTGTAACTGTTAAATACACAGCCAAAGTTAATTATGATTGGAGCATTTTGTAATGTTTCTGATCGACTGTTATATTCTAGAAAATCTATGCTGTTAATGTTTAGCTTTGACCTTGCCTCTGTCAAAGTATTGTTTTAACTCTTGGCCAACAAATATTCCACCAGTATGTTCCTCTGCTGCTTCCATCTGTTGGGTATATATTTCTCCCCTTTCTCTGCTCTCCTTCCTCCCACTCCCACCCCCACATTTTTTTATGCAGTGGTTTTGATTAGATTTTAATTTAGGCTACAGATTTCAAGATGTCAAGATAAGTTACGACTTATCTAGAAGAGGAATACATACGCCCGACACAGGCACAGACATAGGGACTCCTGTGACCCTGAGCTTCCCATTTTAGGGAGACAGGGACAGTTTCTGTTTCCACAGAAAACATTTGTTTTATATCAAGTGGGGATGTTGCTGTTTGGAAATTAAACATGAGAAGCACCGTAGAGACTGTTGAAACTGTGGAGTCTAGCCACCCCCACCTGCTGGCATGGCTTGCCACAGTCTATCCTCTGCCTGGGGGAGAGGGACACTTTAAGCTTCCCTTAGATGAACTCATGCAGACCTTTGATTTTGACGTGAGGACTCTGGAAAGAGGCTGCAGGGGAGGAAGAGGCAGCCTAGCCACAGTAGCTGAGGCAGAGACAGCTGCTACTGTGTAAGCCTCTTCTTTAGTTGGCACAGAATGCTTTTGTTTGTGAGCATTGATTTTGTTGCGTGCCTTTGCCACTCTCTGAGTTCTCTATGATCTTTAATAGATGTCTTCCTACTTAAACTAGCTAGCAGATTCTACTTGCAATAATTTACAACCTTGTCGGAAGCCAGGGCCTCCACACCGCTCCTGGGAACCTGACTCTAGTGACATTCCGAGAACTAGTTGTGTTTGTACAAGATAAGCTGTCCTTCCCACCTCCGGGAAACGGACCGACCACAAACAGTTTGGCGCCAGATGGTCTGGCTTGATAAAATAGTTAAACCATGACAGCCAGGAGGCCACAAGCTTCCTTTCCCCCTCCCTTCTGCATTCGTTTTTTTTTTTTTTCTTTAAAAAGCGACATGTGTCTGAAATAAAGTTGAGACCTTGACAAAACTTTGCTTGGTCTCGCTCTTCTCTCTCACCCATTTTCCTTTCAGGCTTGGTCCCCCTCAACCCCACAAATAACGAGGTCCCACTGGGTGAGGCACGTGGCACCCAATGTGGGGCTTGAGGTACGGATATTGGCCAGATGGACCCCGACCTACTAGAGTGTCACTGCAGCCCCAGGAAGATTGAGGACTCTTCTCACAGCTCATGAGGAGTTTTCGTCCTTGGTAAGTGATTTCTGTCCGTCTCATAAAAATGGGCCAAAAGTTGACTAAAGAAGCAGTCTTCATCAAAGACTTAAAGAGTTCGCTCAGAGAGAGGGGAGTTCGAGTAAAAGAGAAAGATTTAATTAAGTTTTTCATTTTTATAGATGAAGCCTGTCCCTGGTTCATAGTAAATGGGCCAGAAATTCACCAGGGAAAATGGCAAAAGGTGGGACGATATCTTAATGAAAAATTAAGTCGAGAGGGACCTGATGCCATCCCCGCCACAGTCTTTACATATTGGGGCTTGATCTGAGATATAGTTGAGGCTGCGTCCTCCGATCCAGACAAACAACAATTATTGTCAGTTGCAGAGTATTGTCTCTGTCCTCTTTCCCATGCAGGGTCTTTAGCCTCCCTCCCAGATAAACAATCTGACACCCAGGTCCCCACCAAGTCCCCCTCTGTAATTATAGATATGTCCAGGTCCTCAGATTCAGACATCCCTTCCTCGGAGTCCAAGCCTCTGGGGGCAGAGGCCCCCCCTCCAAAACCTCTTTATCCATCCCTCCCAAAAAACAACCTTCCTCCATTTAGCAGACCTTCCCCAGGACTTCCCGATCTAAAAACAGGTCTTCCCTCCCAAAACCAATTAAGAAATAAAATAAACCTCCCCCTTTCCCAGGATCAGTCCCCTCTTCCCCCCCCCCCAGCTGCCTTGACATCCCCAATTGTGGCCCGGGAACTAAACGATGATCCTTTGGATCCTGCTGAGGCCACAACTTTAGAGACAAGGCTGCGCAATATCATAACCCTGACCGGCCGCCATGGCCCTCGGCTCCTCTCCAAAGACCTCCTCCCTATGCTTCCCAGCAATTTTGTACTCCTGAGTTGTCTGTTCCTAGTTCATCTCTCCTTGAGTCCAAAAGACAACTCTCGGCACAGATAGGTGAACTTAAAGAAGTCCTAAAGCTCCAAAAACAGTTCGCCCAACTTTCCACTGAACTCGTCTCTTTACAGTCCACTCTTCATGAGATCTTCCTTGCCCCAATTTCTGGATCGGCAAATAAGCCCCCACCCAGTTCCAACCCCCCTAAAAAGGTCCGAGAGTCCCATAGTGTTTCTTTGGCCTTCCCTGTGGTAACTCATTCTTCCGGGGTGCCTGAGCACCCTTCCCCCACCTTTAACCCCTCTGAGGACGTGCTGAGCGACCCTGATGGTGAGGGGGAGGAAGCCCGAGAAAACGAAAGTGAGGACGAACTGCCGGCACCTTCTAGTGGGCACGGTGAGTTCCATAAGCTACATTTTAAAAATTTAAAAGAATTAAATGCTGCCATCTGGACCTACGGACCTAACAACCCTTTTACCCTTTCGGTCCTTGACTCCCTGTCTCCGGGTGGCTATTTGCTCCCAGGAGAATGGATTAAGCGGCTGCTGCCACAAACTTATGGTCTCCGAGATCTCCCTCTGCGACATGGACTCTAGACAAGCTCAGTGGCCAGGGAAAATATTCAACGGAGGCCCAACAACAGCGCCCCCCCTCCTCGGTCTCTTGGCCCAGACAGTCACCACCGCTCTTGGTGCTTGGCGGGCCCTTCTGGCCTCAGGCTGGGCACTCACCCCTCTGACTAAAATTACTCAGAGGACTCAAGAAGATTACAGTGAATTTGTGAGCCTCCTCCTAGAGGCTGCGGAGAGAACCTTGGGCCATGAGGCTTCCAATGATAAGATTATCAGACAGCTGGCTTATGAAAATGCAAACTCAGCCTTCAGGGCAGCTTTACATGGCAAAACCAGAGACAAGACTCTAGATGAGATGATCCGCCTGTGCCGTGATGTAGATTCCTTCTCTTCCAAAATGTCTCAGGCCATCCACCTTGTGGTGGGCGCCGCGCTTCAGGCTCATAATACTCAAAAGGGTTGCTTTAGGTGCGGCCAGACGGGCCACTTTGCCCACCAGTGCCCCAGTGCCCCAAGGTCAGTGGAGCGCCCCCCGGGTGTCCTCTGGCCTCATGGGAAGGCCCTCACAACCTACCACCCTCTGCCCGCGCTGCTGGTGGGGCAAACACTGGGCTAACACCTGTCGATCTACCACTGACATCTCCGGGCGCCCACTGCCTTTCCCTCAGGGAAACGGACAGAGGGGCCAGCCCCGGGCCCCTCGACCCATCCCATTCCTTCCGGCCTCAGGGAACAGCCGGCCAGTAACCCCCCTCTTGCCCTCTACCGAGCCACCCCAGGAAGCACAGGAGTGGACCTGTGTGCCTCCTCCCACACAATACTAAAACCGGAGGACAGAGTACAGATTCTCCCTATGGGGATTTTTGTCCCCCCCCCCAAGAATACTTATTTCCTGATCTTGGGCCGTGCCTCCTTTACTTTGAGCGGCCTCACTGTCCACCCCTCCTAGGTAGACAATTATTATACTGGGGAGATTAAGGTCCTGGCCAGTGACCCTTGGGGTCCAATCTCTATCTCCCAGGGCCAACGTTTGGCCCAGGCACTACCTTTACCCTAAGACACCTCCCACCCTGCCCTGGGCACACAAAGTGGCCCTTCCCGACCAGGCCCCTCGGACCTCTATTGGGTTCAGGCCATCACTAGGGAGCGCCCTTCATTGAACCTTAAAATCCAGGGAAAGACTTTTGAAGGAATCCTAGATTCAGGGGCCGATTCCACTGTACTGTCACAGGATTCTTGGCCCCACCATTGGCCCTTACAAGCCTTCATGACCCATCTACAAGGAATTGGACAGTCCAAAAATACCTTACCGAGTTCCCAGCTTTTAACTTGGGAGGACAATGAGGGAAATAAGGGCACTGTCCGGCCGTTTGTTGTTCCTGGCCTTCCTGTCAATCTCTGGGGCAGAGATATCCTCTCCCAGATGAAAATCTTTATGTGCAGTCCTAATGAGGTGATTGCCCAACAGATGCTTGCACAGGGTTACCTCCCTGGACAGGGGCTTGGCAAACAAAACCAGGGAAGCCCTACACCCCTGACCACCCCTCACAAAAGAGATCGCACAGGCTTAGGGTTTGACAGCCATTTTTCATGAGGGCCATTGCTCCCCCTGCACACCAGGTAGACAAAATCACCTGGAAAGATGACATCCCTGTCTGGATTGACTAATGGTCCCTCCCTTCCAAAAAATTGTCTGCAGCCATAGCGTTAGTGCAGGAACAGTTGGCTGGGGGACATATTGAACCTTCTACCTCGCCATGGAACACACCTATTTTTGTCATCCAAAAACGAAATGGTAAATTGTTGGGAGCCGCCTGAGCACCCACATCCGCCATTACAAGATGGCGCCTACATTCGGCCGAGGACAAGTTGTAAACAGGCTAGTGCGCATGCACCTGGTAATTTTCCACTTCAGAGTCTCAGCCTCTCTCGTGGCGGCATCTGGCCTGGTGTGCGGGAGCCAATGGGGAAGCTCCATGTCCCAGGCAAGCGCTGTGACCCATATAAAGGGCGAGTATTCTATTGTTCTGAGTCTCCACTCGTGGCAAGCTTATGCTCTCCCTCTCAAGATGCATTAAAGCTTTTACTGCAGAAGGATCCTATGTGTGCCGCGTCGTTCTTGCTGGCGAGACCGTAGCGCGGGACAGTAAATGGCACCTGCTACAGGACCTCAGAGCAGTCAATAAAACCATGGTCCCTATGGGCGCCCTACAGCCTGGTCTACCCTCCCCCTCAAAGGGGAATGTAAAGATCAGTGGTGCAACCCCCTTTCCATCACCTTCACTGACGCTGGGAAAAAGGCCTCCTGGGACAATTCCAGAGGCTATGAATGGGGATTGAGACTCTATATACCAAGACATGACATAGGCCTCACATTTAAAATCAAACTTATTAAGACACTTCCACAGGGCCCTACAATAGCTATTGGACCTAACACAACCTTACATCCTGGACAGACGAGCCCAAAAATCAAAACAGGGGCCCCCTCAATTACGAGAAAACCAGCCTTAAGCCCCTTCGCTAGCACCCTTTTTCAACCGACTCTCCCTGTGGGACCCCCCTCGTCATCCAACATTATTCTTAACCTAGTCAATGCTTCCATTAAGACCTTGAGACACAACAATCAGACAAACTACCTGGAGTGTTGGGTCTGCTGCTCTCCTTGGCCTCCCTTCTATGAGGGAGTGGCTATTATTGGTGAACCTCTCTTTACTAATGAGTCCAATCAGTTAAGGTGGGGCATTACCGAGAGCCATGGGTTGACCCTTTCCCAGGTCTCCAGATTAGGCCTCTGTTTATTAGCCCCTAATATGCTCCCCTCTCGTCAGTTGAGCGAAATCTGTAATCAAACAATTACTGTCAACTCCACCTTTCAATACATTCAGGCACCCAATGGCTCTTACTTCATCTGCTCCACCGGGCTTGCTCCTTATGTGGTTTCAGCTTCTTTATTAACACACAGAGATTACTGTGTCTTGGTCATTCTCATTCCAAAAATTACCTTCCACCATGCAGAAGACCTACTTACATTCTGGGAGCGGGGTGCAACCTGTACCAAAAGAGAACCCATTACGGCCATCATGCTAGCCGTCCTTTTGGGCCTAACTGCCACAGGAGCCGGAACAGGTATAGCCTCCTTGATTTCTTTTACTCAACAGTATAATCAACTTTCCATAGCTATTGATAATGATATCCGTGAATTACAACAAGGCTTAAAATATCTTAAAGAATCTGTAGCATCCCTATCAGAGGTAGTATTACAAAACAGAAGAGGGCTAGACCTCGTCTTTCTACATGAGGGCGGTCTATGTGCTGCCCTTAAAGAAGAATGCTGCTTTTATGCAGACAAGACGGGGTTAGTTGATGATAGCATAGAAAAAATAAAAAAGAGCTTAGAAGATAGAAAGAGAAAGAGAGAGCAAGACGAAGCTTGGTATCAAAACTGGTTCTCCACCTCTCCTTGGCTTTCAACATTACTCCCTAGCCTCCTGGGACCCCTTATGGACCTCCTACTACTTTTGACATTTGGCCCTTGGGCTTTTAATAAACTAACCAACGTTGTTAAGTCAAAGACTGATTCTGCCCTCCAGAGGCCAGTTGCTGTTCATTACCATCGACTTAGTACCCAAGAATCCACTGAGGACCTCCCCCCTGATGCTTCGTCTAGCTGCCTACAGTTTTCGGCCTAGTGGCAGAGGCAGAAACTCCCTGGTATCGCAGGTTGTGGAGGCTCTCCTAAACAGCCTTCCGGCTCCTGACAACCCTTAGCCAACAGAAGTAGCTTTTGGGCCATAAGCTGTGGAAGAGCCCATGACGGGAATATTGTAGTGCCATGACTCTCATGCATGCCCTTAAAGGCTGCAGGGTAACCCCATAACGGGATTATTGTGGATCTATTACCCGGGTGCACATCGAGACCATAAAAGAACGATGCCAGGGATGGGGGCCATCCACATAGTCTAAGACAGGGTCCCTGCCCTAATAAGGCTAACATAAAAATCGGGCATGAGTCATGGGTGCCCACTACATAGCCTAAGACAGGCCTTCCACCGACCCTTATTAGCCGCTCCTCAATTACTGTAAAAGAAAGGGGGAGATGTCGGGAGCCAGGGCCTCCACACCGCTCCTGGGAACCTGACTCTAGTGACATTCCGAGAACTAGTTGTGTTTGTACAAGATAAGCTGTCCTTCCCACCTCCGGAAAACAGACCGACCACAAACAGTTTGGCGCCAGATGGTCTGGCTTGATAAAATAGTTAAACCATGACAGCCAGGAGGCCACAAGCTTCCTTTCCCCCTCCCTTCTGCATTCGTTTTTTTTTTTTCTTTAAAAAGCGACATGTGTCTGAAATAAAGTTGAGACCTTGACAAAACTTTGCTTGGTCTCGCTCTTCTCTCTCACCCATTTTCCTTTCAGGCTTGGTCCCCCTCAACCCCACGAATAACGAGGTCCCGCTGGGCGGGACACAACCTGACCAGTATAGATTTTATCTTGTAACATGGTGAGTCCTTTACCTGCATTATCTGGGTTAATTACAATGGAGCCCAGAGACAGGCTTTTTATTTATGTATGTTTTGCCGACTGAGGAAGCCACTTTTATAATCTCTTAAAAAGATGGGGAAAGGCTTTGGGATCAGAGGAAACTGCTTTCTAAATGGAAAGTTACAGCAATAGTACAAGAAACTATTACTAAGTGCTATTGGCCCACAGTTTCTAAAAACGAGCATCTTAGCACATTTGTGTTATTTTCTATTATTTATCTATTTTCTATTATTTCTATCTGCCTATCATCTATTTATCTACCATCTATCTATCTATAATCTATCTAAGCACCTATGTAGATACACATGTACATATGCATATATACATATATAATTTAATCATATGTATGTCATATATTTTACTATTAATTTTTCCAAAGCAGGCCTTAATGTAGAATCTGAAATTTGCAACTGGCCATTGTGTGCCTAAACCTTGTTTATCCCAAAGAATCATTTTGATGTATAGAAAGAAAAAGTATACTCATCCATTAGTATCGCCAGTCCAACACTGACATTGAAATTCTGTCAAGAAGAAACCTTTGCTGGAGGTTCCAGTAGGTCAGAGGCATGACAGGATCTGGAGCCCTCAGCACAGGGCAGGATTGCAGGTGACTCACAATCAGGCTGCTAGGACAAGTCTCTGGGGGATTGTTTAATTGTGTCACATCCTCAGCAGTGCCTCTAACCAGAGCTTTCTCTTTTGTGCTGCAAATAAGACGGTCCTTAACTACTGGAATTTGTTAAAAGTAAAACTTCGTCACTGCTGAGATGGAAAGTGTTGAATACAAATGCTAAAATATTACATTTAAAGCTGCAAGAAGAAACTCTGAAGTATGAAGTACAGGGGATATGATAATGGATATTCTAGTCACAGAAGAGAAAGTTTGAACATGTTCTTTCTTTCTTTTTTATTTATATTCGGTGTACAAAGTGATGGGCTACATAGTACATTTTTCTCAGTGTAACATGCTCCTGGTCCATGTTCACTTCCTACTATCCTTCACCCTCTCCCCTTCCTCCTGCTCCTGGTTCTTGTTCCCAGCACAGTCCCCTTCTGTTTTCGTATCATTCATGTGTGTGCATGTGCAATATACAGAATTATTTCTTTTGCTGTGCAGAAGCTTGTTAATGTCACATAATCCATTTATTGATTCTTTGCATTATTTTCTTAGGCTTTGGAGTCCTTTCCAGAATGTCCTTTATATCTTGAAGGGTTTTCCTCAAACACTGTCAGAATTTCAAGTCTTACTATAAGGTAATTTTGAATTACTGTTTGGTAAAAGACAGGGATCCAGCTTCATTCTTTCAAAGTTGGATCACCAACTTCCTCAGTACCATTTACTGAGAGGCTATTTGTCCTCTGGTGCGTATTTCGACCTTTGTGGCTGTGTGGGTGTATATCTGGGACTTCTGTTCTATTCCATTAGACTATGTGTCTGTCTTTGAATCTGTTCAATGCTGGTTACAAGTGTTACTATGGCTCTACAGTGTAATTTGAGGTCAGATATTGAATGAGATGCTTTCAGAGTTGCTCTGCCTGCTTAGCACTGGACTCTGTGTGTGTATTCGCATGTGCTTTTTTAAAAGCCTAGAAATTAAGTATATTTCATGGTGAGTAATGGACAGTTGTACTGTGTGGCATAGTCTCCCTCCAGAATTGCTATGACTTTGAACTTCAAAATATTGCCTTCATTTTGGAAATAAAAACTTTACACAATTAGTTACTATAAAATAGTGTTGTGCTGGACTGGATGGACCCTCAGCCAAAGATTGGTGTCTATTTTTGTTATTGTTATCATCATCATTATTATTTTATGTCTCCGAATGTTTTGCCTTCATGTATGTCTGTGTATCATATGTGTGTGTCTGGTGCCCGAGGAGGCCAGAAGAGAGCATTGGATCCCCTGGAACCAGGGTCACAGATAGTGGTGAGTTACTATGTCAGTGCTTGGAATTGAACCTAGGTCCTTTGGAAGAGAGCTAGTACTTTTAACTGCTGGGCCATCTCTCCAGCCCCAAGACTGGTACCTTTAGAAGAGATAAATTTAGACATAGATACTGAGTAGATTGTGATACTATGTTTTCAAGCTGGAGAACACCGAACACTGTCAGTGGTCTCCAAATGTTAGAAAGAGGTAAAGAAGGACCCTCTCTTATAGACTTCAGAGGATGTGTGCCCCACTGACACACTGAGTTGGGGTTTCTGGCCTCTGGAACTATAAGGGAATAATTTACTTTGACCATCTAAGTTTATGGCAGTTTGCTCTGGCAGACCCGGAAACCAGTACAACAATGCGACCTCATGCAACTGGGCTTAGGGGAACTGACTCATTTTAGCTATCATTTTCCAACTGCTTTATCAACTTGAATTTTAAATTATAACTGCATTGTGGAAAATGGCTGACAAGATTACAAGCATTCCCTCAGGGAGCACTAGCCTGATACAGACCTAAATGAGAGCCTAAATGGAGAACAGACACTAATGTTTTCCAAGCACCCATTTCACTATCGTGCCTGTCAGAAAGACACGTAAACCTAAACTGGATGAGAGATTTATTTATTTATTTATTTATTTGGTTTTTCTAGACAGGGTTTCTCTGTATAGCCCTGGCTGTCCTGGAACTCACTCTGTAGACCAGGCTGGCCTCGAACTCAGAAATCCGCCTGCCTCTGCTTTCCAAGTGCTGGGATTAAAGGCGTGTGCCACCACTGCCTGGCTAAGAGCTTTATTTTTAAATAATTTACTTAATTTATGTATGTGTACCTGCATGTATGTATGTGCAGTACATGCATGCAGGAACCCATGAAGGTCAGAAGAGGGCAGTGGATCTCCTGGAATGGAGTTACAGGTGCCTGTGAGCTACCTTGTAGGTGCTGGGAATTGAAACTGGGTACTCCGCAATTTCAGTAAGTGCTTTTAATTACTGAGTTCCAATTTCCAGCTCCAATGGTCTTATTTTTTGCATGCATTTATTTATTTGTGTGTATGTAGTGGTTTGAAAATTCTTGGCCCAGGGAGTGGCACTATTTGGAGGTGTGGCCTTGGAGGAAGTGTGTCACTGTGGGGGTGGGCTTTGAGACTCTCCTCCTAGCCATTTGTGAGACAGTCTTCTCCCTTCTGCCTTGGATGAAGATGTAGAACTCTCAGCTCCTCCTGCACCATGCCTGCCTGGATGCTGCCATGCTTCCCACCATGATGAAAATGGACTGAACCTCTGAACCTGTAAGCTAACCCCAATTAAATGTTGTCCTTGTAAGAGTTGCCTTGGTCATGGTGTCTGTTTGTTCACAGCAGTAAAACCGTAACTAAGACAGTGTGTGTGTGTGTGTGTGTGTGTGTATGTGTGCGCGTGTGTGTGCGCGAGCATCTATGTATATGCCATGAACCACATACGCTGTGTAAGGATACCACATGGGAATAGGTTTTCTCCTACCACGCAGCTCCTGAGGATCATATTGAGGTTGTCAGAGGTTGGTGTCAAGTGTCTTTAGCTACTGAGCCATCTTGCCAATCCTGAGTAAGGGCTTCGCAGATACCCGTATTGCGGCACACAATGGGGAGAGCTGAGAATATCAAGGAGATAAAACGAGAACCCTTGGGTTGGTTTGAAGAAATGATAGAAATTAATAAAGGGAAGAGCACTCAGGTGTGCATCCGAGCTAAAAGCTGTACCCACTCAAGGAACTCAGGGAAGGTCCATGGACTGGCCGTAGTACCGAATGGGACAGGAGAGAAAGTCGGGGGAGGCGTATACAACGCTTCCCGGATGTTTATGAGACAATAGGAAAAGGTGATTGGATTTGCATTTTTGGAAAGCTCACTTGGGCTGCATTCAGAGTACAGTGTGTATGAGCCTTGGTAACAACAGAGGCTCAGAGATTCGGACTGTGTACCCCATACTCCAGAATGCCCCAGACTGCACACAAGGTCCAGTCAGGAGTCCAAACTCCGCTTCCCCAGTACCAGGTGGTTCCCCAAACCGCACCCTTTCCCATATATCCAGCATCCTCTTTGGAGAGAAATTCTGTTCAAGTTACCAAGATGAGAGTATTATCTCAAGTATTATTGTGGGAATCTGTCTGGAATAAACGCTCTGACACCAGTAAGAGTGGATGAGAGGAAACATCACCTGTGGACCAAAGCCAGGATAGCTCCTGAAAGATTTGATCCAGTTTTCATTCTCAATTTATATTCTGAAACCACAAAGTAGGGTGAACAAGCGAGCAAGTGGGACTTTTTCCAGAAGCATACATGACAGCTATTGTGGGCGCTCTTGTTTTTTCAAAGGTATAAGTTACAGTTGATAGGGGCAAGCTTTTGTGGTCAGGTTGCTGTGGGTAACGACTTATTGCTTCAGCTATTTCTCCAGGTCAGTCTGTTCCAGGTAGTAAGGTGAAGTCATGCTTGGCAACAAGCAGAACAATCACGGCTTTGAGTAAATCACTAAGCAGATCAACAGATCAGTATCTAATGATTAGTCTTTTCTATCTTATTCTACTTTGGTAACTAAAATAGTTATTGGGATAGTCAAGATTGTGTTTTGGGGGTAAAGTTTTGTCCTAACCATCTCAGGTGATGGGAGTTCATCAGGTCAGGTCCACTTTGGCTTCCAGTAGAATATTATGTTACTTATATATTTAAGTGTAGGGTGATAGGATTTATATACTGATACAGGTAACACTCAAGAGCCTATCATTCTGTCCAGAAGGTGCATTTTCTAAGTATGCCTTACAATGTCTGCAAAGCTCCTGATATAATCTAACCATTTGCTGATTTTTTTTTCTAAAGACAGGGTTTCTCTGTGTGGTCCTGGCTGTCCTGGAACTCTCTCAGTAAACCAGACTGGTCTCGAAATCAGAAATTCACCTATTTCTGCCTCCTGAGTGCTGGGATTAAAGCATACTGCCCAGCTCATTTGCTGATTTATTGTCAGTCACCTCGTGGCATTTTGCCACCATTCCAGTACTTTGTAAGCATATCTGTGAGTACTTGACAGAGCCTCATAAACCAACTTCCTGAAAGATTGCTCTGATACATATACCTATCAACGGTTAGGCAATATCTTAGCCTCATGTATTTCTATCTGATTTTTTTTTTAAAAAAAGGTTATATTGGGACAGGGTGGTATATATCTTTAGTGCCAGCACTTGGGAAGTAGAGTGGGAAGCCCCCCTAACTGGGCTGCCTTGTCTGAATCTGTTTTTAATCTCAAATCACAACTGTGTAAGCAAGTGTCAGGGAGTGGAAGGAGATTTGAATATGAGAGTCAATTCTACTATGTTAGTCATACATTTTTAACATAATTTATTTATTCATAAGGAGAATGAACACACGCAAATGATAAATTGTGTCTCTTGGCACAAAAATAGCCAAATGATTTTGTTGTTTTGTGGCTCAGGAAAAGGAATTGGGATGGGATGAGCTGGATATTCATAAGGTTCCAGATAACTTGTTTTGGTTTCTCTGAGTCGACGGGAGCGGCAGTGGATGAGGATAAATGCCTCCGTTTCAACGGGCAAGTTGACATGGAACAGATGACAAAGGCACCAGCCACAAGATTGATGTACTCATACTTCATGCTCTTCTCTTACTGTTTCATTGTAATTAAGGCCTACAGTGGATTATGAACATACAGATATCTCCCACCCTTGATTCATGCCTGACATGCTGTGAAGATGACTGGCATTATGCGTATTACACTGTGGTGGGGGAACTTCAATAGGTAATTTAGAGTGATAAAAATTGAAGTCTCAACACAAAGGCAGATGAGAACAAGATTGCTTTTAAAGATTAGGAGTAACTAGGAGAGATTAAGAGGCAGAGAGGCCAAAGCAGCCATTGTGTGCCAGACACATTGAGGATGGAGAATAACTTCCGGGACATGGGGAAAAGAAGGTGGAAAACAGAAGTCTGTTGCTTTTCTCCCACGAGATCTTTGTTACACAAGTGCAAAGCTACTGTTTAAACCGGCCCTCATGTAAGAATTACCAGGGTTTTAACCTTTCATTGTCTGTGGGTTGTTGTCACCACCTCCCACACAGTCCAACCATAACAGTGGGCCCAGCTTACTTAGATAGGAAAGGAATGGTTGATTGGTTTTCAGTTCTCCACGCCTGGAGAGAGCAGCTCTTCAGGCAAAACCCTTTGCCAGGAGAATACTGATTCTTGCTCTCCCTTAGTGCTCAGGGCTCAGAAGCCTGGGGTATGTACCTAGGATAGGTCCTAGAGTCCTGTGGGACAGCCCAGGGCCCAGGAGTTCCACCAAGGAAGGCTTGAAAGTAAACAGGCTGTGGGCTCCACCTGCATCTTGCATCTTGACTGGGAAGCAAAGCAGCAGAAGCTGTGTATCAGGGCACTCACAGGCAGTATGGCAGACTAAGTTTTAAGAGGGAGTCTCTACCTGGATAAAGGGCCGAGGACTTCATCTGGAAGATCATCCTGCCATCTCTACCTCCTTGAACAAAGAAGAATTATTTTCTGTTCTGAGATTGACTGTCTTCCTCTGTTAATCAAAGTGATGCCACGATTGTCCCAGAGACCTGGTGGAGACAGACGGGATGCATACCTTCCTCTGGATTCTCATGCAGTCATGGAACTAACATTATTTAGATTTTTGGTTTTTTGGGGTTTTTATGCAATTTTACAATGCATACAATGTATTATTTTGATCCTATTAATTCCCCATTTCGCCCCTCCAAGTTCTCCTAGGTTTTACCCCGCCCCTTCCTAAATCATCTATCTTTTTTTTTTTGGTAGCCCACTGAGTCCAATTAGTGCTAATCATATGCCCATACACCCATATAGCCATATACTCATGGGTATGGAGCTGTCTTAGTCAGGATTTCTAGTCCTGCACAAACATCATGACCAGGAAGCAAGTTGGGAAGGAAAGGGTTTATTGAGCTTACACTTCCATGTTGCTGTTCATCACCAAAGGAAGTCAGGACTGGAACTCAAGCAGGGCAGGAAGCAGGAACTGATGCAGAGGCCATGGAGGGATATAACTTACTAGCTTGTTTTCCCTGGCTTTCTCAGCTTGCTCTCTTATAGAACCCAAGACTACCAGACCAGAGATGGCACCACCCACAAGCCCCCCCCCATCACTAATTGAGAAAATGCCTTACACCTGGATCTCATAGAGGCATTTTCTCAACTGAAGCTCCTTTCTTTGTGATAACTCCAGCTTGTGTCAAGTTGACACACAAAACCAGCCAGTATAGTGGCATAGCCAATCTACTAGAAAACATATCCCTAGAGAAAATTCTATGCTCCTTCCTCTATCAATAGCTCCTTAGCTATGAATGGGTCTTATGTGCTCCTTCCAAACCCATTCTGGAATGTTGACTATCTTGGTCTTCTTGCACAGCTGCTGTGAGTTCATGAGGGCAATGTCCTGTCATGTCTAGGAGATGCTGCTTCACACCAGTCCTCCTTGATCTCAGGCTCTTACCATTTTTTGACACCCATTTCTGTACTATTCCCTGAGCCTAGGGCAGAGGGTAGAATACAGATGTCTCAGGTCACAAACATTTTGAACAAAAGGTTTTGTGTGTATGTGAGCTTGCTTACATTTGACTGAATGTGCCATACTAGGAGTAGGCAGGACTCTAAGACAACCCAAAGTAACTTGGATCTTTGTTTGCTCACCTACCACCCTTTGGATGTGGGCAGGATCTGTTAAGTGGTGGGTGCCATTTCTGTGATTAGGTTGGATATTACAGCAAAGGTTCAGCAGCTTTAACCAGTTGAATTTGAGTTAATTGAAAAGACATCATACTCAGTTGAAATTCTGAGAGTCCAACCTTTTGACATTATGACATGTTGTTGTGGTCTACAAATGTAATTATCACAGCTACCCTGTAATGCAGCGTAGACATGCCCCACCAATGAATGTCTTGAAAGCATAAATTCTCCTGCTAGCCTTGAAACAAGCTCTTTTATCTGGAGTAAAAAAATAAAAAGAATTCTGTCAACAGTCATGTAAGTAGCTTGGGCCTCAAATGAGACCCTATTCCATGGTGGATGTCACCTTGATTAGAGATCTGTGAGGCCTGAGCAGTGGAGCCTGTGTTGCCATGCTTAGACTCCAGACAAAAAATCGGTAATATAGCAAGCGACTGCTGTTTCAAGTGGCCATGTTCCTGAGAATTTGGAATGCCCCATCACGAAAGTGCTGTGGATGTGAGGACCCAAAGGGCAAGCACAGCCCAGTCCTAGGGACTCAAACAAGGAAAAAGGTGATTTAAATGTTATCAGACAAAAATGACATTTCAACAGCAAGCCTAGATCCTTCCCTGAAGCTTCCTTGCTCCATTGGCTGCTGGGAAGGGAACAGAGACTGCACTCTGGACAGTTTAGAAGTCATAGACCAGGAAGTCCCTTCCAGGAAAACAAGAAAAGGCAAACCAAGCTCATAAGGGTCCAACAAGAGGCAGAGAGCAAGTGGAGGGAAAACCACTTGGGCCTATCTCCATGACTCTTTTCAGCTCCAAATCTGGGCAAAGAGGAGAGATTTGAAAAGCTGTATAAAGGACCACGTGGTGGTGCTGCATGCCTTTAATCCTAGCACTTGGGAGACAAAGGTAAGCAGATTTCTGTGAGTTTGAGGCCAGCCTGGTCTTCAGAACTAGTTCTAGGACAGACAAGGCCACACAACGAAACCTTATCTTATAAAACAACAACAAAAGAAAATCAGCAGTTTTGGGTAACTTTTGTCCAGGGGCTATTGTTTCTGGGTGTTTTGAATAAATATCAGGGAAATTTTCAAGTGTCCTTTTAAAGGTATAGAATCAAAAACAACACACAAACAATACCTACAGCACACATCTGTACTTGAACAGTATGGTGGTTTGAATATGCTTGGCCGATGGGAAGTGGCACTCTAGGAGGCGTGGCCTTATTAGAGGAGGTGTGGCCTTGTTAGAGGAAGTGTATCACTGTGGAGGTGGGGCTTTGAGGTCTCAGATATATGTTCAAGCCTGGCCACTGTGACAGTCTCCTCCTGGCTGCTTGCGGAAGACATTCAGTCTCCTTCTGGCTGCCTTCAGATCAAGATGCAGAACTCTCAGCTCCTTCAGTACCACGTTTGCCTGTAGACTGCCGTGTTTCCTTCTATGATGATAATGGACTAAACCTCTAAAACTGTAAGCTAGCCCCAATTAAATGTTTGCCTTTATGAGTTGCTTTGGTCATGGTATCTCTTCACAGCAATAAAACCCTAACTAAGACAGACAGTGAGCTGCAAAAGAATCGAGATGACCAGAAATATGTACCCCTCCTGGCTCACTGCCCTGGATTTGAATCTGTAAACTTACAAATATCCAGCTTATTTGTCCTCACTTCCTCTGAGATGCAAACCAAAACAGCCCTTGCGGATATGTATGTGCTCAGAAGCAAACCCATATTTACTCAAAAAGGAACAGCTTTCGAGAGCAGATGCGAGTCAGGAAGGAACATGACATTGTAATTTAGAAGGAATTCTTCAGATTTCGAGCAATGAAAGATTTGAAAGCAGGAGAGTGGGATATTCCTCATGAGCCAGATGAAGTGTTTCCTCTTGTGATGTGATTGGAAGGGTAAAAGCAAGATCAGCTCTGATATTAGCAAATAAAGCTGTGGTTTGCTTTACTCTATGGTTTGTGAGCACCTGACTATAGGTGAAATGTAACCAGCCCCAACATAAGTGGTACCTTACAATAGTGGTTCTCAAACGGTGCAGTTTTGCTTCTTGGGGAACAGAGGGTAATGACTGGAGGAGACATTTTAAACTGTTGAGTAGAGAGTCCTGCTATTGGTGTCTAGTGGGGAGTGACCACTTATGACAGTAGAGTCTATACAAAGTACAGGGCTACTGTGAAAGGTTTTATTTTTAAATGTCCCACAGGTCTAAGTTGAGTGCCTACCTTGTAATACTATTTTGTAGGCTGAGAAGCCCTTACAGCAGGTGGGGTCTAGTTAGTCAATGGATCACTAGGAGCAAGCATTGAAGGTTTCTTATGCTCTGATCCTGCCTCAGCCCTGAGAAGAGTCTCTAGACCGTGCTACTGTTACCTTGGATGGAGTTTCTCTGCCTGCCTTTTCTGACAAGATGGACTGCAGACCCTCGGAGACTCTCAGCATGAGTCCACTCTTCAGAAGTTACTTTGGTCAGTGACGAAAATGTTACTAGACAACTCATCGCAGTGAGATTATCCTTTCCAGAATATCCACGAGGTGGTGACTGAGAGATACTGTTCTAGGTGAAATGTGAGTTGCCCAGGGAGCCTCAAAGGAGGAGGTGTCAGCTGAGGGTGACAGGAGAAACAGGGAAGTCAGGACAAGCAGAGGGACAGGCATGACTGAAAGCTGGCGGTTGCTGTAATCCAAAACATGGGAAGCTGAAGGCAAGGAGAAGTGACTGAGAGACAGACAGCTGCAGGGTGGGTCACATCTGGAAGCATCTCTAAGGCACACACAAACTCTGGACTCCACCCTGAGACCCTAGGGAAAGCAGTGGGCTTTAGGCAAGGCTTAGTAGAAGCAGGCTTCTCTTTACAGTTTAGAAACAGATTCCAAGTGCTTCTCGTTGGATCTTCAAACCCGAGGAAAGCAGAGAAGCCACAGTTTATTATGTTGTTCAACCTCCTACCTTCCACTGTATAAAGGGACATAAACTGCCCTTCTGCCGATGACAGCAGGAACAGCAGAGGCCAGAAAACAGAAGAGCTGTGCTTTGCTCGTCCCTGTGCAGGAAGAACAAAGCTAGACCTAAAAGATCCTAATTGCCTGGTTCATTTATAGAGGAGGGTAATACTGGAGACTGGAGACTTGCCTGTTAAGACGCAGGGTACACGAGCTATACACCCAGCCAGATAATTACCCAATTCTTTTTAAAAATAGTTTTTCAGTTTTTGAGACTATAATATAATTGCACTGTTTCCCCTTCTCTTTCCTCCCTCCAAGCTTTCCCTCCCTCCCTTCAAATTCACGGCTTCTTTTTTTTATTAATTATAGTTACATGCATGTATGTATAAACATATATCTTCTTAAATATGACTTGCTCAGCCTTTGTAATACTACTTGTATGTATGCTTTGAGGGGTGACCATGTGGTGGTGGATAGCCAAACTGGTGCACTTTTCCCTGGGGAAGACTATTTTTCCCGTTCTCAGCATTGTTGCCTGCAGTTCTTCGTCTAGGGTTGAGGCCTTGTGAACTTTCCCCGAATTACTTAATTTTTTTTTTTTTTTTCAAGACAGGGTTTCTCTGTATAGCCCTGGCTGTCCTGGAACTCACTCTGTAGACCAGGCTGACCTCGAACTCAGAAATCCACCTGCCTCTGCCTCCCAAGTACTGGGATTAAAGGCGTGTGCCACCACTGCCCAGCTACTTAATTCTTAATACCTATCATGAATCATGAAGGTGCTGTTCTTGCTGAGGCGATTTTTCTTTTCACGAGGAATAAATAAATAAATGAAATAAATCTACTTGAATAAAATTCTGATCCAACAGAGGTCTTCGGTGACTTGTTGCATTAGCTGAAGTAGAATTAAGATACAAGAGGCATTCATATACGAGCAAAGTAAGTGCTCTCATCCTAGAGTGCGTTATTGGCTGATTAAAAGTCAATTCCTGAAAGCAGGTGTCCTGGATTACAAGAGGAGCAAGTGAGACACTTCAATAGACCAGCCAGCATGCAATCCTGGCATTTGCAGGTGAATGAAGCTTACTTAAAGCTTCTTGCTTGGAGCATAACTTGGCTTGTTCACACTCACAACACAGGAGTCAATGGCATTGGTCTGGCAGTGTGCTCACTCCCCCAGGAGGTGAAATGAGCTTTCTCTGTGCACTCTATTTATGTGCAAGGGTAGTGTTTGCCTCCTGTGCTGCTGGTGGGGAGGAGGATTCTCTGAATAAGTAGCACAGTTACTAACCAAGGGCAATGGCTACACAACAACCTCTCTGGCTTCTTCATGAGACATTTGCCAATAAATCCAAATGAAACTGGAGACGAGAATAAATTCAAAAGCTATTTCTATAACTGCTACTGGTTTGGGTGTTTGACATGATTGACAGCACCGAAGTTTCCTCTGCATCGCTATAGGGTTGAGTTTTCTAGACCGTACACAGTTTTGTGACATTTCCTAGCTCCGGGATGCTCAGCTTTCGAACCTTATTTTAAAAATGATCTCCAGATGTGTGGCATACGAAACCTTTCCCAGTCTGACCCTGTCAACCTCCTATGCTTTTCTTCTCCTCTGTTTGGGATCTCACTTGCACAATCAGTGCAATGACTACCCCAGGGTTGCAGCCTCCTTATTTTGAAGCTCATTTTTATTCCACTTTCCTCTCTGTTGATGGCTTTTCCTATCTAGACTTCAGTGCACCAAGATAACCCATGAGTCTCTCTGTGTGTGCATGTTCCTGTGTATGTGTGCAGGTACAATATGTGTGTGGATGTGCATGCAAATGTGTGTGGAGGTGGCCGGACAACCTCAGCTGTCACAATTTATATGTCTCTACTCAGGTATCATCCACCTTGAGGCCAAGCTACTGTGTCTGCTTTCCTAGTGCTAGTTATTATTTCCTAGTGCTAGTTATTATTATAGTTATTAATATATATATATTACACATGTCTCCGTGTGTGTGTGTGTGTGTGTGTGTGTGTGTGTGTGTGCGCGCGCGCGCGCGCGCGCGCGCGTGTTTGAATTCAGGTCCTCAGGCTTTTGTGGCAGGTACTTTTTTGAGCAGCCATCCTCCCAGCCCAAAGCACGAATCTTTGAAGAATTTCTTTATATTAGTTTGTTGGGAGTAACAAAACGACTATATTTGGAGACACAGATTTGGAGAGAATTATGTCACCTCTCCTTGAACATCAGTCTGACACTTGCACTGGTTGCATATAGCCTGATACTTGCTTCAGGGATACCTGCCCAGCTTCAGGGATGCCCTTTCTGTGAAGGTTTCCCATCAGATCCACAGGCTGCAGGGTTGGCCATTTGCCTGCTGTATCTCTATCGTATGATGTACACTTAGCGGTCTATAGAGCATGATACTTGTATGATCGTACAAATTATCTCTTGGTTTTAAAGATTTTTTTTTTCCTTTGCTCTTCAACCTAGTTTTCTTACCTGCAACCCCATTTTTTTGATACCTTATTTACATTTCAAATGTTTCCCCCTTTCCAGATCTCCCCTTTGGAACCTCCCCATTCCCTCCCCCATCCCCTGCCTCTATGGGAGTATTCCCCCACCCACCCACCCACCCACTCTCATCTTCCCTCCTTGGCATTCCCCTATACTGGGGTATCTAACACCCTCAGGCCCAAGGGCCTCTCCTTCCCCTGGTGGCTAACAAGACCCTCCTCTGCCACATATGTGGCCAGCACCATGGGTCCCTCCATGTGTATTCTTTGGTTGGTGATCCAGTCTCTGGGAGCATCAGGGAGTCAGGCCAGTTGCCACTGTTGCTGCCTCCATGGGGCTACCTGCAACCCCATTGTTCAGCATCTGGCTAGGGATCTAATGCAAATCATTTGTCCATGATGTTTGGACTTTTCCCCTTTGTTTTAATCTTTCAAAGAAAGCTGCTGAGAACATCTTTATCCATGTCTACAGTTATTACATATTAGTAAATAATTTTAGGGCACATCTGTAGAGCAGAGATGATCTGGAGGTCATGCAAGGTGCCGCTCAATGAGATAATGTCAAATCATCATAAAATTATTTGTGAAAGTTTTTGGTGTTTTACCACCGTCACCATTAGTAATCAATAATAATAATAACCAGTATTTACTGAGCATTTACCACATGCCAGGCAGTCACCCACTGGTAGTCTTAATGTTGGCAGTGCCTTGGATTTCTAGGGAGAACACTACTTGATCACAATGCTCTTTATTTGTTATGTGTTTTTTGGATTCAGATGGGTGTTAGTCTGTCTCATTGCTGTGAGCAAAATATCTGAGAAAACCAAGTGAAAGTGAGCAAGGCTGTGTGTTAATTAGCTCGTGACTTCAGAGGTCTCTGTCCATAGTCTGTGGCTCTATTGGTTCATTCTGAGCTCTTACTGAGGCAGAAGAACATCATGGTGGGGGGGGGGGTGTGTGACACACATTACCTCATGGTGTTGGTACAGTGAAGACAGTACAGGAAGGAACCAAGACAAGCTACAGCTCCCGAGGATGCTCCCGGCATCCTACTCTCTCCCAGTAAGGCTATCATATTACAAAGGCATCAAGGGATTAATCTGTTGGTTAAATCAGAACCCATCTCTCCCTGACCGCCCAACAGATGGCTGATATTTTATTTAGGTTTATGCATCCATACACATAGATGCAAAGGGCCTGGCTTTCTTTCCATATCCTTAGAGTGGATTTGAAAACAAAGTTGTACCAGCTTCCAAAAAATAAGGTGATGAGTTGTAGAGATGGCTCAGTGGTTAAGAGCCCTGGCTGCTCTTCCAGAGGATCCGGGTTTAGTTCCCTGCACCCTCATGGTGGTTCACAACCATCTCTAACACCAGTTCCAGGGGGATCCACACCCCTTTCTGCCCTCCACAGACACTGCATTCATGCCGTGCATAGACATACAAGCAGGTAAAACACAGATGCCTATAAAATAAAAATTAATAATGAAAACAAATGAGGCTATTCTACAGTTTCTTCCCCTCCCCCCCCCCCAATGATTGCTTATTTGAAATTCTCTTTAAAAATAGTCAATCCCAACAATAAAACCGCTGGAGACATTTTTGTTAGGGTCAAAGTTGCTAATCCTGTCAATTACAAAAAAGATTGTCAGTTTCAAGTGTCCTTTCTTTCTTGTAGTAACTATAGGTTTTTTGGTTTTTGTTTTTTATACTTTCTCAGAAAAGTGTGTGTGTGCTTGTGTATGTGAGTTTGAGTGTGTATTTGTGTGTGAGAGGGTGTGTTTGTGTGAGTGTGTATGAGTGTGTGTGTTTGTGTGTGTGAGTGTCTGCATGTGTGTGTGACTGAGTGTGACTGTGTGTGTGTGTGAGTGAATGTAACTGTGTGTGTGTGTGTGTGTGTGTGTACATTGTCTAATCGTTGCTGTGGGGCGTCTCTCTGCTCTCCTATTCTGCATTTCCCTTGCTTCTTGCCCCCTTCCCTTTTGGCTTATTGTGTTCTTGATTTGTTTTGCCAGATTTTTAAAACTAAAACTTGGGGGGGGGGGCTGTGGTGTCATTGATAGTCCCTATTGTGTAATTATTGTCAGTGTTCTGTTTAATTTCTGCCTTTATTTTTTATTGGCTTTTTTTCTCCTGGGTCCTCTGAGTGTGGCCTATTTGTTCTATGATTTCCTACGCTCATTTGTTTTCTGTGCTTGGCTTTAGCCTGTTATTTTGTTTTTCTGCTCAGAACATTCTCCCCAAGACAGCTCCACAAAGTGTACTTCGCTGCTTTCAGTTTCCTTCAAATGACTCAGCCCAGCTCTCCTCGCCTATTCCCCTAAAACCTGCCACACTGTCTCCAACCTGATTTATGTCCTCAGTAGCATTATTTATTGCCATTAAACATAGCGTGCATTTTACTTAATGGTTATTGCTTATACATTAATTTTAGCAAAGGACTAGGACGATTCAACTTTGATCATATTTAGAAATTTTTGTCACCCTAAACATACCCTGTGTTGTTTTAAAAACAAAAACCCCTGCTGTTTGAATCATCAAATGAAGACTCAGCAGTCAGACACTGTGGTGACAGCCTGCTTGCTCAGAGTGACAGAGAAAGCACCCTGCTGACCTTCCTACTCCAAGGACATCCCAGAAGAAAAGAACCTTTTCTCCTTCTCCATGCTGTCTTAAATGCCCTTCAACTCAAAGCCCCCCCTTTCTCCTTCCTTGGTCCACTCCCTCTCTACCGCTTGCTTGCTTTACCTCTTGACCTAGGGTTGGCTTTGTTTAGCTCTATTTATTTATTTATTTATTTATTTACTTATTTATTTATTTATTTATTTTCGAGACAGGGTTTCTCTGTGTAGCCCTGGCTGTCCTGGAACTCACTCTGTAGACCAGGCTGGCCTCGAACTCAGAAATCTGCCTGCCTCTGACTCCTGAGTGCTGGGATGAAAGGTGTGCGCCACCACTGCCCGGCTTTGTTTAGCTCTTGGATCAAAGGTGTGTACTAGGGCTGAGCTACACCACAACAAGGTTTTTCCAATTCATAGTCTTGGGGTTCATAACGTGATCAAATATCCTGCAACACCTCTGTGTCTTTTTACTGTTAATTTCTGTTCTATTCCAACCCTACGCAAACTCAAATCTGCTTCTGTCTCTATGCATTTGGATAATAACATGTTCTCTACGAGAGCCGGGGAGCCAGCATTTTACCACTGAAGTTCAACCGTAGTTCCCGATAGGGATCTTAACTGCTCCATTCATGGCCATAAGTTGAGTGTCTAGACAGCATTTACACACAACATGAATATAATACATTTTAAATAATTTTAACCCCCCTGTTTGTTTATATAATGTATCAGTTTGTAGAGATGTCTTTAAAATATCCAAAAATTGGTCTGGGAGTGTCATTCAGTGGTAGTGCTCATTTGACATACATGAAGCCTTGGGTTGAATTACTGCACACACACACACATCACATATACACATACATCAAACACACACACACACACACACACACACACACTTTAGAAACGTCTGTTGACTGTCTCAGATGTTTCAGAGATTCTGTCCTTTGATACTCTTCATATTGGCATGAACCACATAGGGACTGCCTCTACCATGGCGCCATGAGATTATAATGAAATTAAAACTAGATGTGGTGGCATCTGCCTGTAACCCCAGCAGGTGGAAGATGGAGGCTGTTAGCATTCTGTCTAAACTCCACCCCACAGTTACCTGGCAACAGCCAGGTGGCTGCTTGCCCCCTCCTCCCTCTCTTGCTCTCTTGTCTTCTTGCTCTCTTGTCCCCCCCTCACCCCCCCCCCGCCTCCACGTGCTCATGGTCAGCCTCTACTTCTCTACTCTCTCCCCCTTGCTCTTGCTCTTCCTCTACTCCCTTCTTAACTCCCCTCCCCATGCCCTGAATAAACTCTATTCTATATTATACTGTGGTGTGGCTGGTTCCTCATGGGGAAGGGATGCATCGCCATGGGCCCGCTGAGGCACACCCTTAACCCACACCTCACCACACCCCCATAGAACATATCCCCTATATCTTTATCTCTTTTATAAACACACCAGAGGCAGGACAGGAGCTCAGACTCATCTTTGGCTACATAGTGAGTTGAAGGCCAGCTTGGACTACATAAGACTCCGTCTCAGAAAACAAAGTAAAAACTATAATGGAATTGAAAAACCTAGTGACATTTTAACTGTCATAATGGAATTTAAAAGCAAGTTACACCTTAACCATCATTGTGTAGCGCAGCCTATTATGAATGTGCCTGTGGGGCTGTTCATAGGAATGAGGGTGAGGAGGCAGATGCAGGCGCTCCTGTTCTTATAATCAGGAAGCACAGAGGGATGAACGCTGCTTCTCAGCTCCCTTCCTCCTTTTCATTCAGGATCCGATTGCACAGGATGGTGCTGTGTTGGGGGTCGGTCTGGAGCAGCGATGTATTCAAATGCTAAATACTGGCCCCCCAAGATCTGGTTGCCCCTAGACAAGTGAATTCTCACGTAAGCCAGTCTTAGTGTGTAAACCCAGCTCCCAAATTTAAAGTTATTAGTTAAATAAAAGTGGCTACAGCCACTTACTGAGGGGACTAGAGGTAGGTGGGGTTTCAGTTACTGGGCTGGGGATCCAGGTAGGTGCCATAAAAAAGAGAGAGGGAGAGGGAAAGTGACACAGAGGAGGGAGAGAGAGAGAGAGAGAGAGAGAGAGAGAGAGAGAGAGAGAGGAGAAGGGGGGGAGGGAGAGAGAAAAAACAGGAGGTGTCCGTTAGACGGGATGGACCAGGAGCACAAGCCCAAGTAAAATGCCCCCGAGGATGGACTGATGGAGCAGAAATAACCCGAGGGAGTCTTTAACAGCAAGTCCTTGGGTAGTGCAGCTGGGAGTAGACAGCCTAGCATAGGTAATTGTGGGTTGGGGATAATCCCCAAGTAATTGTGTTAAACTGGTTAAATAAATCCATAGGACTTGGCCTCAATTATTGGGGGGCTGGCTGGGTCACATTAATAACTAGTAGAGTTTATTAAAATCCATTTATAGTGCTGGTTGCATTCAGGGCAGATCTTTACTTTTAGATTAAACATTTTTGGAGACGCTTTCACACACAGAGAGATGTATTCTCGTGGTACTTCTACGTCCAGTTAAGTTGTCGATGAATATTAAGCATCGCACTGTTACACTTTTTTTTTTATCATTATTTCAGAGTTCACAATTTTACTTACATATAAAAATGTTTACTGTATAATAATTCAGCCAGCTGTAGCTTCAAACATCCCAGTTTTAAACACTGTTTGCATGGAGAGACCACAGGGAGTGTCTATACTCTACACTCCCTGAGGTCACCTTCCTATGCACCAAACACTTCCCAGCCTTCAATTAAGTGTTGATGGCACTTGCAGAGGTGATGGTATTAGCCAGATTCTTTGGGGCAGGATCATGAGGGTGGACCGTTTGTGATGGAATCAGCCCCCTCCTGGAAAGAGGAAAGGCAGAGCTTGCTTTTGCTTCTCTACAAACCAGAACGTGTCCTCCTTACAGGCGGCACGTGATCTGCCGGCTCTGGTTCTGGCACTTCCAAGACTCTAAAACGGAGAATAGATGTGTCTTATTTGAACCACCCAGACTCTAGTAATTTGTCTTTATAGGAACTCAAACTAAGACAGCTGGTTTAAGTTTGCTCTTGTTATTTGCAGATACAAGGTCCTGAAATAACATGTAAATAACCATAAATCTGAGGATCATGTTGTGCATTTCAACCGGGTAAGCCATATTTTTAAGGAAGGGATGCAATCACCCAAATGCACAGTATGGGGGATGTTAAAGGATAAATGATTCAGGTTTTTACTAAATAAATTGTATTGAGTAATAAGGAGAGTGACTGGGAATCTACCTTTTTAAAGACTTTAAAATCTAGACTTCTAGGTTTCTGTTAATAGAAATTTGAACACTGAGTATTTGACAGTAGCAAATAATTGTTTCTTTTCTGTCCATGAGGACAAGAGAGATGGTGAGAGCAAACCATCTGCAAATGGTAACACAATAAATGTAATGACAAGAAGAGTCAAGGGTGGCCTCTTCTCTGTGCTAGGTGTGTGTGTGTGTGTGTGTGTGTGTGTGTGTGTGTGTGTGAGACCATGTGTTGTGTATGTATTTGGGTGGGTACTTCTGTATATGGGAGGTGGTAAAGTAGATTTGAAGAGAAAGTTTATGAATTCCATTCTGGAGCCAAGTAAAATGCCTCACATCTATTATCCAGTACTTGGGAAGCTGAGCCAGGAGGATTACCATGAGTCTGAGGCTACTGTGGGATACAGAGTAAGACACTGTCTCAAACAGCAGCAACTATAGAATTCAGTTTGGGTCTAGAATTTCCAAGTCCGGGAGATTACACACCAAGTATTTGGTTTTGGGCAACTTTGAGACACTCATAACAAGCTGTGTTTTCAGATAAGATCAATGGGTAATTAGACATATAAATCTGAGGCTCAGAAACCAGAGCCAAATAAAGAGTTGAATTAGAATTTACTCATATTTCAATAAAAATTTACTGTGTTTATGACAACTGAAATCAGTGGGAATTGAAAAATTAATCATTAAATTTCTTGCTTGTTATAACCAGGGGAAATTTTGCCTTTAGTTGAGACTTATTTTTCTTGTAAAAGAACAAAGCCTATTCTGATGACAGATGCTCTTAAAACCCCCAGGAGTCCCATCTGGAAGCCAGAGTTGCTGGTCCAAAGAAAAATTAGGAAAAGTGCTTGCTCTGTTTAAAAATAAGAGGCGTCAGGGAGGTGGGAAAACATTTTCCCTTATTTTCTTTGAAACACAATAGATTTTTATGGAGAAAGATGGAGTGTGAGGGCTGATGGTGATCATTATGAAAGATAAAGGTTTGTGAGTTGACACAGCTACGAAAAATGTTCAGAGGGTTGGCAGATGCGCTGCAGATGTCAGGGTGATAGCTTAAAGCACTCCAAGAATTCTCAATGCAAAATACTAAGAAAAAATGATGTTCACAAGGGCCTCTGGGCATCTCAGCAGTGTCAATAACTGGGAAGCTAGAGTTCCTCCAAGAGGATTGGTTAGGCCAGTTCTTCAAGCAGTGAGGCAATGGTGAGTACATTTCCAGGAGGAAAAGACGGGGTTATCCAGGGGCTAGAAGTATTAGAGATGAGACATGATGTTTCGCTCCTTTGTATTTTTTAAAAGATTTTTGCAAAGATCTATTTATTTTATTTCATGCGTATGAGTGTTTTGCATACATGTATGTCTGTATAGTTTCCATGGATGCCAGAAGAGGTCATCAGACATTCTGGATCTGGAGTTATAGAAGGTTGTGAGCTGCCATTTGGGTGTTGGGAGTTGAACCCAGATCCTCTGAAAGAGCAGTAAGTGCTCTTAACCTCACTTTTGCACCACATTTTTATGTGTATAGTTCAGTACACATATATATAAAGTATATATAAAGTTCATTCGGTGCATCACTTTATTGTGTGTCTTAGGGTTACTACTGCTATGATGAAACACCATGATCAAAAGTAACTCAAGGGCTGGAAAGATGGCTCATCGGTTAAGAGCACTGGCTGATCTTCCAGAGGACCAGGGTTCAACTCCCAGCAACCACATGGAGGCTTACAACCATCTATAATGGGATCCCATGCCCTCTTCTGGTGTGTCTGAAGACATCTATAGTGTACTCCTATATATATATATTTAAAGTAACTCAAGGAGGAAAAAGTTTATTTGGCTTACAGTTCTACATCACTGTTCATCACTGATGGAAGTTAGGACAGGAACTCAAACCTGGCAAGAACTTGGAGGCAGAAGGTGATGCAAAGGCCATGGAGGAGTGCTGCTTTCTGGCTTGGTCAGCCTGCTTTCATATAGAGTCCAGGAACACCAATACAGGGTTGACACCACGCACAATGGGCTGGACTCTTCCACATTAGTTACTGTTTAAGAAAATGCCATACAGTCTTGCCTACATCCTGATCTTATGGGGGCATCCTGATCTTATTTTCTCTATTGAGATTGCCTCCTTTTAGATGACTTTAGCTTGTGTCAAGTTGATATAAATCTATCCAGAACACTGTAAATTTACCACTGCTATCTATTTCTATGTAGACTTTTCAGATCTACAAAACTGAACCTCTATACCCATTACTATAGCTTTCCATATTGGTCTCCCCTATTGCCTCTTGCCAACTACCATTTTGCTTCCTGTCTCTGTGACCTCAACCCCTGAGGGTAACATATAAATGGAAATCTTACAGCATTTGCTGTTGCAACTAGCTTGTTTTGCTTAGCACAGTACCCACAGAGATAATCACTGTTACATAAAATGGCAAGGAAAGCATCTGTTATGCATAGTTCGGCACGAAAAAGAAGAATATATCTATATCTATATCTATATCTATAGATATAGATATAGATATAGATATAGATATAGATATGAATGTGGACCTTAATGGAAGAACATGTATACGAGGCCCTGAGTTCAATTTCTAGCACAATAAACAGACAGACATACATCGTGCAAACACACATGTAATTAGCTGTTTAATATTTTCTCTTCATCTAGAAGGTCAGTATTGTGAGTGGGCCTTGTAGGTCTTATTTACTGCCATTCTGTACACTATCTAGTCCAGCATCTACCACTGTGGCTTTATAGACATTGTGAAATGAATGAAGGGTCCACAGCGTGGGACTGTGGGGCAGAGTATGCCTGGGAAAAGCAGTATCTCGTGTAATGAATTGCCTGGGAAACATGGGCAGAGGGTTATGTAATTTGCTGATGATAATCTTCAGTTGCCATAGTGCTAGGGTGTTTTTGAACACACATCTTGATTAAGTACAGAAACAGGAAAAGTCATATCTTCAGTCATAGCCTTCATTTGATTACTTGCAGAAGGGGGCTTTTTCCAGTTGAGTCTTTGAAAATAATGTCAACTTCTCTTTGTTATAATTTATTGTACTTTTACAAATCAACACAAGCTTGTAAAATTTGATCTAAAACATTTTTAGCCTTTTAATTATAGAAGCTGGAATTGGGGAAAGATGTGAGAAAGAGATAAAAAAGAATGGCTCCGAGGGTAATATTTATTAAAATTAAAAATTCATGTGACTTTTGCCTCAGCAAGCTCACTCCTGGGAATCTGTCCGAAGGAAATGAAGCCATTAATTCACAAAGACACATGAACATAGATGTTATTAAGGCAGTATTCATTGTGAAACAAAGCCCCTGGCCAAATACTTTATGATATATCAAGACCATGAATCATTACCCAGCCATTAAAAAGAACTGATTAAATCAAAACCAAGTGACTTGGACAGAATTCCACGAGGTATTGTTAAGTGGGGAAAGCAAGACATGAGAAAGTGTATATTTACACCTTTGTGAAGATATAAAAGGCACAAAAAAACAGAATCACTAAACAACCTTTCAAGTCTTTATACATATCTTATGAACATGGAGGACAACTTGAGAGAAAGAGCCCTTGGTTGGTGCCACTCATTGGGTGTTAGAGGGGAGATTGCTTCTTTTGGCAGGAGGAAGAAGTGGAAAGAACTGAGGGGCATTACATATGGCATGCCTCCATGTAAAACGACATCTTCCCAGGACTGGGTTAGTGCAGCCAGCAGAGCTTGCCTAGCATGCTTGAAGCCTTGAGTGCCATTGAATAAAGACTTGAGTCTACTCATGAACTACAACACAGCCCTGAAAACTATGCTTAAAAGTTATGTTGAAAACAAAACCAATGGCTGGAGAGCTGGCTCTGTAGTTAAGAGTAGATATTGCTCCTGCAGAGGACCCAAGTTTGGTTCCTTGTACCGATGTCAGATAATGCTAGCTCCAGAGTGTTCAGTGTTCAATGCCCTTGTCTGGCCTCCACTGGCATAGATATTTCACACCCATGTACACACAGACACACACACACACAGACACACACACACACACACTTTCACATAAAAATAAAAGCTTTTCAAAAGCTCTGTTGTTTGCACTGTCTTGGACACATACATATTCCTGGCAGAGGAGAAGGTCAGAACAGTCTTAAAGCAACACTGATTTCCAAAAAGCATAAAGGTTCTCAGCCATGGGTCTATAAACTGAGAGACTTAAAAAGACAGCATAACTCACTCCATCTTGATTTTCAGATTCCATTTTGTGCCTGACCTACTCTGAGGGCCTGGGAACCTAAACTCCTGGACTGAAGGTTCAGACTGTTCCAGGAACTAACCACATCCTTGACCAGCCTCGTGTAACATCATTGTTCTGCAAGCCTAGATGGATTGCAAGCCTTGACGAAGTTCCCAAGCCCTAGTTCCCAAGCCCCCACCTGCTTGAGGTTTTTGCCCTTAAATATTCAATCATTTCTGCCCTCAGGATCACCATTTCATGGTGGTCCAGCTCAAGATGTCTAATTAAAAATCCTTCTTTGCTAATTACATCGGTGTCGTGTCCTGTTGGTCTCACGGGGGTCCCGAGTTGATGGTTCTACATAAATATTTATCTGTCTTGTCTTTCTTCCTTCCTTTTTTCTTTCCTTCCTTTCTTTTGTTTCATTTCTTTTTATTTTGTTTTTTTGAGACTTGTTTCTCTGGGTAGCTCTTGCTGTCCTGGAGCTTGCTCTGTAGACCAGGCTGTACTCGAAGTCATAGAGATCAACTTTCCTCTGTCTCCGGAGTGCTTGGATTAAAGATATGCACCACCACTGCCTAGACAGTCTTTCTTTTCTAACAGTACAATTTTTAGGCAGATGCATGCTGGTCAGAGACCATATTTTCCAGCCTTCCTAGCAGCTAGCAGCTAAATGGTGTCATATGACTGGAATCCGGCCAATAGGATACGTTTAACTCCTGAGAGTAGCCATTGAACAAAAGGACAATGTCTTCTCCTTTTATGTCCTCCGACAGCATCCTGGAAAATGAATATAGTGCTGAAACTCCCAAAGGGATGGCAGCGCAGAAGGCTGGTGAGCGGAGGAGGGGGAGGGATTAACAGGGCACTTGGGGGGAGGGGAGCTTAGGTGTCCAACACTATCCAACCAGCAAAGTAGCCCTCATTCTTTACTCACAGATTGTGAATTTCAAAATGAGCAATACTACTTTTGTTTAAGCCACCATACTGAGTCTGTACCAAGCAAAAAGCCAATAGTAAAGGAATGCAGACTGGACCCCAGGATCTCTTCACTACTCAGCCCTGAACCACCAACACAACCATGGCTTTTCAACACTGTGAGCCCCTTGTCTATTACTACAGGTTACAGAAAATGTCATGGAGTGTAAGAGAGCGTTTGAGGAAGGTGATCCTCCCTTCCCTTCTGTGAGGGTGGAGAGAGCTCATCTGGATCATTTAGTTGCAAGAAAAGCTGGGAAATGTGAGCTCTGATTAGTCATATACCCAGTTCAAAGTTCCATTGTTGAGAAAAGAGGAAAGACAGATAGTGACAGACTTTAGTCACTAAACCCCATGGGGGATGGGCAGTCAAGGTTCAAGGAGGGTGCGCAATCAAGGTTCACAGAATTAACTCTTTCTTGAGGGAACAATTTTGAGCAGAAAGAACAGACAAGATGAAGCAAAGATAAATTTCCTAGAAGGGAGATAATACATAAAATACCCAAGACCAGAGGGACAAAGGCAGAACTGAGGAGTCTTTTTAAAAGTTAGAAACGCAAATCAATAATCTTTCCAAAGACTTGGGGCTGACTAACGAAATCCATTCCAGCGTGCACTAACTCTAAAAAACACCAATTATTTTTTATGGCTTGGAAATCCCACTGTGGTTTATCTGGCAGCCCAGAGAAAGCTGAGCCTAGTCTGGGAAGGCCTAATTATTCTTCACATAAGACTTGGGTGAATAAGTCTTTGTGCGTGTCACGGAATGAGAATTTGGCAAAGCTCTGTGTCTCCTTTGTGTCATTTAGGATCATAAGAAAACTTGAGAAAATAGCCCTGCCCTGACACTTTTTGCCTGTAATATCCTGAGATGGGTGGCTTTGAAAATCACTTTCTATTTTGCACATATTAAGCTGGGCACTTTGAAAATTGCTCACTGTTTTGCATTGAAATCAATCAATCGGTAATGGACCTGACTGGGATATGGAAGCTGAGAACAGCAGTAACTGTTGAATCATGGAGCCCTGTTTCCATATAATACATGTGAAAACCATTCTCATTACTTCATCAGTTCACCTTCTGGGAGAGCCCTGGTAAGTGTGAGTCATAGCAAACTTGAGGTCCTAGAATGTGGAGAGCCCAGTATAAAAAATTCATCAAATCTTTTGGCATTGCTTACTCGTCTCCTTTCCAATCGCATCTGGGTAATGGGTCTTTAAATTTTAATGTGCTTCTCTCTCTTTTTTGCATTTTCAAGGACATCATCCTTCCCTGGGATGGCTCTAGGCATGTGCCTGACTGGTGGAGATGAAAATTGGGTGTGGGAGAAAGCAGAAGGAAAGACTGGATGAGCTCCAGGTCGGGACATTCAAACTCAGGGTCAGGCAGCTACGCTGCTGTTAGGGATGCAGAGCCTGCATGTGAGCATCTCTAACACACTCAGAGAACAGAGCCTGGGATGAGGTACACCAATGATGAAAGGAAAAATGTTGGCCGGGCAGTGATGGCGCACGCCTTTAATCCCAACACTTGAGAGGCAGAGGCAGGTGGATCTCTGAGTTTGAGGCCAGCCTGGTCTACAGAGTGAGTTCCAGGACAGCCAGGGCTACACAGAGAAACCCTGTCTCAAAAAACAAAACAAAACAAAACAAAACAAAACAAAACAAAAATAAATAAATAAAAGAAAGAAAGAAAGGAAAAATGTCTGAAAGCAGTGGTTCTCAACCTTCCTAATGCTGTGGCCCTTTAATACAGTTCCTCATGATATGGTGACCCAACCACAAAATTACTTTTGTTGTTACTTTATAACTGTAATTTTGTTACTGTTATGAACCATAATGTAAATAGCTGATATGCAGGATACCTGATAGGCAACAGGGGTTAGACCCCTAAGGGTTGAGAAACACTGCCTTAAAGGGTTTGGGATGCAGCCCAGTTGGTAGAATGCTTGCCTAGCATGCACTAAGTCCTAGGTTTGAAACTCAGCAACACATAAGCTGGGTGTGGCTGTTCTCCCTTGTAGCCCCTCCACTCCTGTTACCCAGTGGAGGCAGAAAGACCAGTTTGAGATCATCCTCTGCTACATAGTGAGTTCAAGACCAGCCTGAGCTAAAGGACACAAAATAAATAAAACAAAAATAAACATACACATATGCACACAAAACCTTAGAAAAAGACCCTTATGGAGTCTTTTAGGGCAAGATGCAGGGTAACCAATTAATTACATTTGAATTTTAGATCAATGACACAATCTTTTGTATGTTATAATATTGCATGTGATATATTTATACTTAAAAAAAATCATTGTTTCTCTGAAATTAAATGTAACTTGGTGTTCTGTATATTTAAATTTTTCCTGGTAATCTTACCACTAAAGTAGGACAGCTATATAAGTGTCACTGTAGACAATTGACCCTTTATACATAATGAATGAAAATGAGGACATGGCCACTCCTAGGAACAGTTGAGGAGGTTTTTACTGTAGGTAAGAGGTAGAGAACAGGCAGAGGCATCTGGAAGAGTCCAGATGGAACATGGCCCGCAGAATAGCTCTGGCCATTCAAGGACAGAGAGAAGAAGTGAGTGAGAGAGGAAGAGAAGAGAAATTAGAGAAGGAGCTAAGAGAGAGCTGAGAACCAAGAGAAGAAGCAAAAGATGACCAAGAGAGTGATTTGCCTAAAGGCCAAAAAGTTGTATAGGAAAAAGAGAAGCTGGAGAGGTTTGGGGTGGGGTGAGAAGTGCTAATGTGAAACTCAAACACCACCACTAACTCCATTTTGTTTTCCAGACACTATTTGGGCCAAGTTAAGGGCCTGGGAAACTAAACTTTTGACCTGCAGGGGCAGAATGTTCCAGGAAGGTCCCCTCCCTGCCCACTGAATCAAATGTTCTAAGAAATTACAGGGGCCAAACCACAGAGGGTACGTTCCTGCCTACAGCCAATCAGCTTCTTGCCAATATGGAAATCCCCTAACCACCCATTTTGTGGTTTTTGTCTTTAAAATGCCCCTTTCCCCGGAGCAGGAGATCGCCATTTTGTGGTGATCCAAGTTCAAGCTTGAAATAAACGCCCTCTTGCTTGTGCATCGGAATCAAGTCCTGGTGGTCTCTCTGGGGGTCTCGTGATTCGGGCACTACACTGAGAGGAGCCAGGACTCTGTAACAGATACTTGCAGTACCGTGAGAGCCCAGGGTTAGCTTCTGCTTTGAAACGGTAATAGGCACCTCTATTTTTCCTGGATTTCTGAGACCCAACACATAGGAGTTTCTTTTCTTTCTTTTTTCCTTCTTTCCTTCCTTCCTTCCTTCATTCCTTCCTTCCCTCCCTCCTCTCCTGGGGGGTTGTTTGTTTGATTGAAACACAGTATTTCTCTGTGTATCCCTGGCTATCCTGGAACTCACTATGTAGACCAGCCTGACCTAGAACTCAGAGATCTACCTGCCTCCGCCTCCTGAGTGCAGGGATCAAAGGTGTGAGCCACCACCTACCTACTATATACATAGGAGTTTCATATATTCAGATTCACTCTACCTCAGACAGAAATCACTTTAAAAAAATCACATCTGTACCAAACACTTTAATTATGGTGTCAATACTCTCTGAACAGTATAGAATGACATGTGTTTACATAGCATTAACATCATACTAGGTATTATGAGTGATACAGAGACGGTTGAAGGTATATGGCAGGCTGTATGTCAAGTATATGTAAATAACACACCGTTTTATATAAGTAACATAAACACAGATTTGGGAAAGCCCACAGGATCCTAGAACCAATACCTATTTGACACAGAAGAACAATTTTGGTAAGATAATATGGGCTTGGGGCAGGGAAGAGCATGCTCATCACAATAACTATCCAACCTTTGAACTTTCTCTATTTGAGCACAGTCTGTTCCCACTGCAGAGGCTGAAAGTACCAAATCCTTGCTTTCACAGACACCTTTGCACAGAAGCAAGGATACACGGGAGGATGCTCACATGCATCATGACTGTAAACAGCAAGCAGGTGTTGGAAAGAATCAAGTGCCATGCCGAGCCCATTCTTGTGTTTGGAATGGCATTGACTGGTCACATTCAGAGTGTAGCATTGATAGAACCTGAGTCCAGAGCCCATGGCAACAGCAGAGTTCCTAAGATCCTGTCATGGACTACTCCTGGCTCCAGGGCCTCAGTGCTTGGTTGGGTCCCCAGGCCTCATTATGTCCCATGACCAACCTGAGCCACCACCAGAGTCATCGATTCTGATGAATTCCTTTGCTCTTTAATTCTGACAGAGTGAGCTACTTTTCTGTGTTTATAACCCATGAGTGAAAAATGGAAATGTTCTCAAGTGTGGAACTGCAGCAAGAAGAAGAAAACCAGCTATGGAGCTGTGTCTGGCAGTATATAAACATGTGAGAGGAACTGGATCGGGCTGAGCTTAGTGCCACTCTGGGCCGTCAAAGACACCCTTGGCTGCCAGCCAGGCTTTACACAGACTGGTTTCTCCCTGTGTTAATTGGTGCCTGTGTTCTCCTAGACTTCAGGTTTGTATCATCTCATCTTGATTGGGCAGAGGGACTCTCTGAGGCTTAGCTGTCCAAAGCCTTCCCTGGCTCCAGTGAGGTACAAAGAAAAGCCAGTACTTAGATGAAGAGACAGACATAGTGGTGGATAACCTCTGCCCTCAGGCCAGCTCATCCAGAGTCACAGCCTCACAGGACCTGTCTTAGCTTAGGTTTCATTGCTGTGAAGATATACCATAACCATGGCAACTCTTATAAAGGACAATATTTAATTGGGTCTGGCTTACAGGTTCAGAGGTTCAGTTCATTATCATTATGGCAGAAAGTATGGCAGCATCCAGGCAGACATGATGCTGGAGGAGCTGAGAGTTCTACATCTTGTTCCAAAGGCAGCCAGGAGAAGACAGGTTCTCATATGGATAGGAGGAAAGTCTCCTCCTAACCCCCACAGTGACACAGGTCCTCCAACAAGGCCACACCTCCTAATAGTGCCACTCCTTGGGCCAAGCATATTCAAAACACCCCAGGACCCAATGAAGGCTCATAGTCCAGAGAATGACACAGGGTTGGGTCAACCTGGTTAGGATAGGGAGCTGTGCATCATCAGCATCTGATGATGTCAGGGAACAAGTAGAGGAGGAGGGAAAGGAACTAACCAGGTTCCCAATTCTTCATAGTCATCATGACCTTATAAAACTCACCATCTTCACTTGGATGTAGCTCTGCAATAGGGCTCTTCCTCACATATGTGGGCCTTGGATTTGATACCCTGCATTGAGGGAAAAAACTGCTTAAAATTGGAACCCTCACCATTAACCTAGGAGAGAAGCAGAGCACAAGGTGGGCTGTGGATGTCTATCACCTACATGGACAATCATAAATGACTGTGACAGTCGATTGTTACTTCTGCAGCTGATAGAAGCGTGGGTGGGGCAGAGAGGGCAAAATATACTAGACTAAGTTCAGTTTGCTCTCTCTCTCTCTCTCTCTCTCTCTCTCTCTCTCTCTCTCTGTGGTATGAGTCACTGTTTGCCACCTGCCTTCTTCACTTTCCAACCATCATCTTGAATGAGTCCCAGCCACTCAAGGCCACTCATCTCTAGCCAGAAGCAGGATTCCTTAGTCACAGGTGGAGTGCTGAGCAGTAGCTATGATGTTTGTGACCTTCTTGAGGGAGGGGAAGGGAGGCTGGGAAATCAATGGTTTCCTAAGTACCTCTGCTTCAAGCCCTGTGAACTTCTGTTTATGCTGCATTCTGATTATGTGGAACTCTCTTCTCTTCTCTTCTCTTGAAAAGCCCATTCGTCCTCTCAAAAGCTAGACCAAACATTGCCACTGAGAAATCTACTGAGAAGCACACTCCCTTCTATTCACTAGCTCTAGGCAGAAGGCACTCACTTTCCTTTGACCTTTTGAAATGTGCTTCTGTGCTAGGAGGTGTATGCAAGTGTGTGGAGGTCAGAGAAAAGCCTTGGGTGCTGTTCCTCAGCAATGCCATCCACTTAACTTTTCAGACAAGGTCTTTTGTTGGCCTGGAATTTGTCAAGTAGGTTTGGCCAGCTGGCTGGAGAACCTCAGGGGTGTGCCTGTCTCTACACTGGGGCTATATGCCAGAGCCAGAGACACTATGTTCAGCTTTTTATATGGGTTTTGAGGATTGAACTTAGGTCTTTGTCTAGTTTCCTCTTGTTGCCGTGATAAACGACAAAATCAAATCTCAACAAAATCAACTCAGGATGAAAGGGTTTATTTGCCATACACTTCCAGGTCAAGCAGCAACTAGAAGCAGAATCATAGGGGGATGCTGTTTCCTGGCTCACACGCCCCAGCTCATGCTCAGCTAGCTTCTTTACACAGCTCAGGATCGATTGCTTAGGGAATGATACTGCCCACAGTGAGCTTGCTTAGGGAATGATACTGCCCACAGTGAGCTGATGTCTCCTACAGGAATTAGCAGCCAAGACAATCTGTCACAGCCATCTACACAGGCCAATCTTATCTCTGCAAATGTTCAACTGAACCTCTCTTCTAAGGTGACTCTGAGCTGTGTCACCCAGATGTAGTGGCTGAGCTGGAGACACTGGAGTAGTTTATCCTCTTAGGTGGTATTTGTAGTGAGCCAAGGACATTGTCACTCGGAAGAAGTGCACAGTGGTAGACAGTAGACTTGAAGATATGGCTGTGGCTCAAGTTCTCTCCCTTCCATTCTGTAGTTTGTGGCCTTGGAAGGTTTATCCAAAGGTGATATCCTTTCATTTCCTCATGGACATACTGGAGACAAAAATAATCCTCACTGGGTTGTTGTGAGAATTCTCAGAACACGGCCTGGTGTAGAACAAGCCCCGTAGAACAAGTGTGGTTGGTTCTCTGTTTCTTCCTTCAACGCTGAAACAAATACCTGATGAGAGCAACTTGAGGAAGGAGTGTGTTTGCTTTGGTCAGAACTTAGAGTAGAGTCCATCACAGGGGAGGAAGGCGCTGCAGTAGGAGAAGCTGCTCACATTGCATCCGGGCAGGAAGCAGAGACAGGTTAATGCTGATGCCCAGCTTGCTCTTTTCCTTTCTGGTCAGTCTGGACTCCTTCCCAATAGAATGATACTAACCTATCCACAGGGTAGGTCTTCTCACCTAATTAACCTAATCTTGAACCTCCCTCACAGATGTGCCCAGAGGCTTGTTTCCATGGTGACTCTAAATCCTATCGATCAGAGTCACGAATAACCTTGATACTCTTTATGTGTGGGTCTATAAGGTTCCAGTGGCATGCCAGAAGGTTTGACCAGGTGTTGAATGAAAGGGGAGAGAGGGGTGAGGAGAGAGAAGGAGATGGCTGAGGTACAGATAAGGGTGGGCTTTAGAGAGGGACAATAACCTGCCTCGGTAGCAAGTGTTTTGACTCTGTACTCTGCCTTTTTACCCCACTAAGAAACAAGACTCATCAGACTGTCCCCTGGGGCCTTTGAAGCTGCAGCAAGGATACAGGCATTGTGATGCCCAAGGAAAAGGGAAGTGTCATGCAGAAGGATCTCACTTTGCAGCATGCTGTGCTGACTGGAAGAGTGACACCTCCTCCACAAAATCGGTAAAGTGCAGCTGCCGGTGTGGCTCCATGGTATAAGATGAGTCTAGCATGTGCAAAGCCCAGGGTTCGACATGTTCACACACACTGTAAAGCATCAACAAAAACAGATCTCCAAAACCAAGGAAAGCCTTGTCCAAAGCTATCTCAGGCTGGGCTGTGGTTGCGGACGCCTTTAATCCGAGCACTCGGGAGGCAGAGGCAGGTGGATTTCTGAGTTTGGAGGCCAGCCTGGTCTACAGAGTGAGTTCCAGGACAGCCAGGGCTACACAGAGAAAACTATCTTGAAAAAACAAAACAACAAAAAAAACAAAAAACAACAACAACAACAACAACAAAAAAGGAGATGGAAGAGGAGGAGGAGGAGCAGAAAGACGGAGGGATCGCATAGAAATTGGTGTACAGGGCTGGGGATGGTATCAGTTGGTAAAGTGCTTGCCTAGCATGGACAAAGCCCTAAGTTCAATCCCCAGCACTGGATAAACTGAGTGTGGCTTCTTAGAACTGTAATCCCATCACACAGGAGCTAGAAGAAGCAGGAGAGTCAGGTGTTAAAGGTCATCCTTGGCTGTGTAGTGAGAGTGATTTGCAGGCCAGCCTGGGTAGGATGCAGTACATGCTGTTTAACACAAAAACAAAGAACCAGCTAGCATGGTGATATACACGTATATTTCTAGTACTCGAGAAGTAGAGGCAGGGAGATATTTGGGAGTTCCAGGCCAGCCTGGTCTACATGGTGAGTTCCAAGCCAGCCAAAGATACATAGTGAGACCCTTGTTTCAAAAAAAATAATTGCTACAGCAAAAGTGGGTGTGGTGGCATACATCAGCAATTCAGCCTCTGGAGGCATCGGCAATAGGATTGGGAGCTCAGAGAGATCTTTGGCTACTTAGCAAGTTCAAAGCTAGGCTGGGTACAAGAGAATCTCAAAAAACTGAAAGGAAGCATAAAAGAAAGAAATTAGTATAACAGAGGAAGTTCTGTGAAAGGCTTTTTTCCCTAACATTTTTAAATATTGGCAACATTCAGACAGTACTTATAATATGTGCCACTGATGTGAACAATTGGTATCCCTTGACCATCTTAAGTAGGGCTAGCTGTCCTTAAAGCATCTAGAGCCTACCAGATTCTAGATGGTAATGGACCAGCTGGTTTAAATGGGTCTCCATGGTTACATTCATGCTCCTGTTTCCATGGTTACATTTCCTGGTTTCTCAACGGAGTTAGATATATATTTGAAATTTAAAAGGAGTTTTTTTTTCTTTCTTGCCTGCCTACACAGATATGTGAGGTCCAAAGGTCTAGGATGAAAGTTTAGTGACCTTTTGGGAGGAAATGGAGAGACGGTAATGTAATAATGTCTGTGACAGCAGAATCTACCTAGAAAGAGGAGCAGACTCAACGGGGAGCAATATTGCAGGGAGATTGATAACTCAATATTATGAGCTTGAGTATTTTACTGAACTAGAGGCAAAAGCTGTCTGGGGTGAGGGACCAATATATAATTGATGGATATGTGGTACTGGGACTGGGCTGGGATGTTGTCCAGTGCTGGACTCAGGTTAGATCGCCTTCAAAGTCATCCTCCATCTCTGTGCTGCTGAACAGTGTGGTTGCCTACTTGCACTCATTTCTCCTGTCATCTCCAATTCAAATCATCTCTCTGGGCTCGCTCAAGCAAGCATCTGTGTGGAGGAGATACCAGCCCAGGTGAAGATTCAAAGTTGGGTTTGGCTTTTCTTGGAGCAGATATTTAGCCTACGTGGAATCCCAGAGCCCTCTTGTGGTAGCCCCTAACACTTCCAGCTTTCCCTCACCTGGAAAAGGACTGAAACCCACAGGACTCACTGGGAAAAGAGCCTTTCTCCAGTGTCCCTGCCTGCCTTCTTCCTTCTTAGAGCTTCACTGAGCATTTTTTTTTTTTAAAAAAAAATGCATCATCCTGTCTCTGATAAGAGAGACAGCTCCCCTCAAACCAGCCTGGTGGAATCCAGACAACAGTCAGAACTAAAATGCCCCCTCTACTCCAGGCAGTTAGGTTGTCCAGAGATGGGGGTGGGGGTGGGGGGAAGTGACTCAAGCTGAGCTCGAGTCTTCCTTGAGAATTAGTATCAATATTAGGAGGAGATTAACCTTTTCATTTCAGCACAGAGGTGTGAAACCTGTATGTTCTGGTCTGGGATGGGAGAGGGGAATATTTCGTTTGCTCTGTCTTCAAGGAAGGGATGTTCCATAGACCTTCTGAAGGGGGGACAGCTAGAGCCAAACATCTCAGATCTATGCATCTGTCCCTGTTTACTTGTAGAATCTCACACTACTTGCTCCTAGAAAGGCACACCTTTGTTTCTTGTCTTCTGTTCACCCTTAAATAAGTGTGTTGGGTCGCTATGTAGGTCAACTCCAGGAGATGCATTTGGGACTCCTATGGCTGCCATCTAACCCTCTTAGACCCAGTTTTGAAATGTTTCTATAGGTATTGTTACTGCCAAGCAGGCACTGGGGTCCAGCTCAAAGACCATGGGAGGCTAGAATGGGAGGTGTGTGGAGGTGGAGCTTACCGCCGGACACAGATCTGCCATGCTTCCCAAGGACTCCTTCAGGCACCTGGACTTCATCCGAGCCCTCTGGTTTGAGGAGAGGGTGCTATGAACCAGAACTAGGGCAGGTTTTGAGGTTCTGATGTGGTCTTCTAACAGAAGGAGCCAGAGGGGAGGGTAAACTGAGGCCCAGGTGTATCCTTAGGAATTCCCAGACTGAAAGAGCAAGAGAGGCCAGTCTTCTCAGTGTGACTGAAGAAAAGATGCAAAGCTAAGTTAATGACTCAGTTTCCTACGAAGCAGAGATCAGTCGACAGGGAGTGAAACCAATGACCACTCAGAGGCATGCAGACTTAGGATAAAGGGGGCTCCAGACACCAAGATACACTCTTGCCCTCCTCAGCTCTGGGCTCACACCCTCTGCAGCCTCTGACCCAAACCAGAGTTCTCCAACTGCCTTCTCTCATTTAACCTTGGCATCCTGCTCCTTGCTACCGAAAGCATCGTCCTCCGGACACAAGGCTAGAAAAGAGTGGGGCAAACCAAGAGATCAGGAGCTCCAAGAAGCAACTAACGTTCCAAGTACACTGTAGCAAGTTGAGCAGGGCTGAGTTAGCCTCCAAAAATTTAGCCTCACTGAAATGCTTAATGGCAGCTATTTTGCCATTGACTGGTCAGGGACAGGGCATGGAAGCCGATTTGGTTTTATTTTACCATTATTAAAGTCTTATGAAGCTACATTTTCATAAGTCTTTATCAACTAACGCTTTAGGGATTTCTTTTGAGAGGGATCTTGTAGGTGTATGTATGTGTTTATACATGCTCACATGTTTGTGGATGTAGGTAGATACACATGCATGTGTGTATGTATGTGTGAGTGTAATGTGTGTACATGTGTGTGTGTAATATGTGTGCATGTTATGCTTGCTCACATGTTTGTGGATACAGATGGATGTGTGTGTGTGTTCTTCAGTTACAGTTTACCTTATATATTGAGTCAAGATCTTTCACTTGAATCGAGAGTTCACTGATCTGGCTAGTGTAAGTAGCTGGCTTTCTTCAGGGTGCTCCCTCTAGAGTGCTGGGGTTACAACTGGGTCACCTATGTCTACCCAGGGTTTATGTAGGTGCTAGGACCTGAACGGGTGTACATGGTGGCCCACCTGTAACCCAGGCACTTTAGAGGTAGAGATGGGATCCCAGAAGCAAGCTGTTGTGTCTTGGAATCCGCTCAGACTGCTTGTGTAATGAGGATAGAGCTGTGCTAACGCAATGACTGGCTGCATCTGTCTACCTGCAGAGCAGTGCAGCTAACCTTGGGAACTGTTTTTACATTGCTACCATGCTGACTAGAGCCCACACTGCTTTTCATCCTACTGCTTTTTTTGAGCACAAGGTATTCATCCTCTTGAGAATGTGCATGTGTATAAATACATGCACACACACATAAGGGGGCAGGTGTTGAGACAGGGTTTCTCTGTATCACCCTGGCTGTCCTGTAACTCACTCTGTAGACCAGGCTGGCTTTGAACTCAGAGATCCACCTGCCTTTGCCTCCTAAGTACTGAGATTAATTGCATGGGCTACCACTGCCTAGCTATATTTTTCAATATGATGTTTATTAGATTTTTTTTCCACACATATTGAAAAGTAATTAAGTAGTGTGTAGGGCTGCCTGTGCCACTGTGTATGTGAAAGTCAGATGACAACTTTTGGAGTTGGTTCTCTCCTTCCATCTTATGGATTCTGGGTATCAAACTGAAGCCATCAGACTTGGGCAGCAGCTGTTTTCATTTTGATGGCCCCAGAGCAGACTTTTTTTTTTTTTTTTTTTTTGACATTGAATGTTCTGTGAGTCTCCCCCCCAAATTTTCCCTTAATTGTAGAGGATAGTCTTAGAACATCAAGCCACCCTTTGGTGTCTAAGTTGTTTGCAGCCGGAACAAGTTGGGAAAGTATCCTGGGTCAATTCTGGGTCCTTTGTTCAGCACAGGATATATGTATCTCTGTTTGTTTTTCTTTGTTTTATCCTTGTCAAGAATGGGAGGGCCAACCTAGTGATCAGCACATCCTGGAGGGAGGGCCCTTTCTTTTATCATCATTCCAAGATCTTCCAACAAGAGCTCAATGGCCACAGGTTGTCTTGAAATTTCTACACTAGCTGCAAGCATTTCTCCACCAGAGTCCTGCAACTTAATTGAAGGCATGGCGTTGGTGCTGAGAAAGAATCACTGGTGGGAAGCTGATTGGAACGGGAAGGAAGACAGGGCAGTGTCTGCCCAGGGAAAGAACAAGGCTCCTACAGAAGCACCTCTGTGTCTGCCTTTCTAGGAGCAGGATCCTAAATCCTGTTGTTGTTGTTGCTGCTGCTGTTGTTACTTTCCTATACTATTGTTTTGAGGCAGGGTCTTGCTTTGCAACCCTGCCTTGACTTGGAAGGAATGATGCACATCGGGATACTTTTAAATGTGGGGTGGTTCTCCTGCCTCAGATTTCTGAGTGCTAGAGTTACAAGTATGTGCCATCACTCTGGGTTCCAAATTGTATTTAATCAGCATTTCTCTTTACGAGCAAGTTTGTTTCATCTCAATTTCTAAACATTTTTCTGTTTCTATGAATATTGTGTTTATATTCTTTGCCCAGTTACCTATTGGACATCTAATTTTGTTCTGGTTGATTTTTTTCTAAATGGTATTTTATCCAAATTCAAAGGATATTGAGTGTTTTGTCTGTGTTGGGAGTAGTAAGCAGTCACTTATCTCTCAACTGTGTTTTTATGTTGATTTTTCTCTTTAATGTAGACCAGTCTATCAGGTTTTATTTTAGGAGTTCTGGATACTATGCTAGTGTTAGAAAGTCCTTGTAACTCCATGACAACAACAAAACCACCTCATGTTATATAAAGTATTATCTACATAGTTCTTCTAGAACTTTCTTTTTTAACCTTAAGAATATTTATTGTACCTGAGTATTATTTCTATATATTTTACAAGATAGAAACCAACCCATTTCCCACATGTCTATCCAGTGGTGTCAACACCCGTTATTGACTTCTCTCAGATTTGAAACGCCATCCCCGTATTTGCATCTGTTTGGGAACTTTCTGTGTCTGCTGAGCTTTATTTCTGTCCTGACTTTGTCCTTGAAGGAGGTTTGCCCTGGCTGTTATTTTGTTTTTAAATGGGAGACACTTGAGCATGTTAGATGCAGAGAGAGAGAACAGCAACTGGTGAAGGACAGATGCAGATGAGATGGGGTCACAAACAATGTCAGACCTAAGGAGCAAATGGGCTTGTCTACCTCAGCAAGGAAATGTGCTGAGTTCTTCAAGGTATTTCCCCCTGTACAACAGAGGTACAATTACTCTGTGTCATTGTGACAAAATCCCCCACAACAACAATCTAAAGGAAGAAAGATTTATTTCAACTCCTGGTTTCAAGGCCTCAGTCCTTGGTCTCGCTCTGTGCCCTTAGCCCAAGCATCATGGTGATGACGTGTGACAAAGGCACTTCTTACCTCATAAAGGACAGGAAGCTGACACAGAAGAATACAGGAAGAAGTCAGGGCACCATTTAGCAGCCTTCTCCCAGAGATACCAGATCAGTGATCTGCTTCCCCAACTAGGTTCTACTTCCTATCATACCACCCCTCACTAAGGATCCTATTATGACTCAATATGTTAATATATTCATTAGATCAGAATCCACAGGATCTGCCCGTCTCCTGAAACTCTCCCTCCCTCCCCTGCCAACCCCTAACACATGTAGAGGTGCTTTACCAATCTCCTAGGTGTTCCTCAGTCAAGTTGACAAGATTACCATCTGGGGTTGGAGGAACCCGCACCGCCCCATCTCTTCCTGAGTGTTATTGGCAGTTAATGATTGCTGAGGAAAGGGGAGACATTTCTTTTAATGGTATGGCCAATGGCAAGTTGCTTATGTTCCTGTAAATAACCCCTCATCTGTGCTCACATAAGCAACCTTAAATTCACTGGGTCACCAAAAAGAAAGAAAAAAGAAGAGGTTTCTTGGGGAGAGGAAATGGATCAGCAGCAGTGGGAGGGATGATGGGGTGAATTTAATCAAACTGCATCATATACATGTATGACAATGTCAAAATGAAATCTGTCTCTGTATATAATTAATGTATGGTAATTAAGCAAACAGACTAGTTGCATATATAGTGTCTCTCCCAGTTTGTTAGTCTCCTGTTGGTCTCCCTGTCTAGTCTGGAATCTGCATTATATATGCTCACACGGGCATTCTTCTGCTGCTGCCCCCACATGAATCTGTAGAGTCTTGCCTTGGCATAGTTACATCAACAGACATCCTCTGTCATTGTGTCTAGCCCATTCTAGGTCCAATAACTTAACTTTCTGCTTGTCTTTGTGCAGTTTTCTCAGCAAGTAAACTCAGATGCTCGTCTAGGTAGAATGCAGGCTATCTGGTATTTGTGGTTAAGATTCCGTACATTATAAAGATAAAAAATAATACATATAAAGCTCTTTGTGTGTGTGTGCACGCGCGCGCGTTTGTGCATGGGGACAACCTAGAGGAATCTGTTCTCTCCTTCTGCTATGTGGGTTCCAGGGATTGAACTCCGATGTTCAGACTTGATGACAAGCAACCTTACCCTCTGAGCTTTCTCACTGACCCTGGCTAATGTGTCATTTTTAGAAGAATTTATCTATGCATTTGATAAGAGTTCAGTTAACAGAATTTCTACTTACATGTCAGGCATACTTCCCCTAACTTTGTGACTCTATACCCACAGACTCACCAAGGCTAGTAACTAATTTTTTTTTTTTTCCTTTGAGACAGGGTTTCTCTGTGTAGCCCTGGCTGTCCTGGAACTCACTCTGTAGACCAGGCTGGCCTCGAACCCAGAAATCCACCTGCCTCTGCCTCCCAAGTGCTGGGATTAAAGGTGTGGGCCACCACTGCCCAGCTTTTTTTTTTTTTTTTTTTGCTAGTAACTATTTTTGACTCTGGTTTCACATTTCAGATGTTGTGTGTATCAGAGTCAATGCTGGGTGCCTTCCTCGATCATGAGGCCTTATTTTATGTGTATGTGTCAGTTCCTGGGTTACAGGTGGTTATGAGCTGATTTTGGTACTGGGAACCAAACCCAAATCCTCTGCAAAAGCAGCAAGTGCTTTTACCTGCTGAGCCATCTATCCAGCCCCAATCTTACGTTTTTTAAGACAGGGTCTCTCACGGAGCCTAGAGGTCACTACCTGTTGCAGGCAGAAAGCCTCTGGGACAGTGGTTCTCAGCCTTCCTGATGCTGCAACCCTTTAATCCAGCTCCTCATGTTGTGGTGACCTCCAACCATAAAATGATTCCATTGCTACTCCATAGCTGTGATTCTGCTGTTATGAATTGTGATGTAAATATCTAATATTGGACCCAAAGGGGTCTCGACCTCCAGGTTGAGAACCACTGCTCTAGGATCTCCCAGTTTCCATCTTGCTCCCAGGGCAGGGGTACAGAGTTGTATCTTGGTACTTCAAATTCATGGTCAAATGCCTAGCTATCAAGCACTTAACTCACAGAACCAGCCACCCTGGCCCCTCCTTCTCCCACTCCACCCTGTCTTCTCTGTAATGCTGCCAACTCCAGGTTGTCTGCAGTCCCTCAGCTCTGCAGGCTGAACCCGTGCTCTTCCTTTCTAGCGGGTCTCTTTCACTCTTCAGGGCGCACACACCAGCAACAGCACCCACTGAGGTCCACTGTAACCCTTTCTTCTCAGCTCGTCCCAGGCATGCCCTATGATCACAATCAGTACACGTACACGCTGCCCCTCGAATGTGCTTGCCACACAGCTCTAGGTGTTCCTGCACACTGTCTGCCCTACTGGACTAGGGAGTTGAAGATCGTGTCTTAGTTATTGTTGTATTCTCAGATCTTACATATTGTATAGGTTTGATAAATACATGGAAACAGGAACTGATTTAGTTTCCTTTCCTAGGCTTTTGTCTAGAGCAGAAACAGTTTCCAGCTGGAGGCTTCAACTGTCCAAGCCCGGGCCAGCCTTCCCTTGTGTTTTTCCTCTTCCTCCCGGTCTACTGCTAGATTTTTGGCTGTAGTTAATTACTGAGTTGGTTTAAATGGCCCCAGAACCTTCTGTATTTTAACAGAAAACTCAGAGCTCATTCTAGAACAAGTACAATTTGTGTCACTAACACTTAAATCACCTCGGTTACTGTCCACACTGGAGATTGGTAGTTTGCTAGGAACACAGGCAAAACCTACTTTGGAACAGCTTCCTGTGCAAGAACAAGCCTGCGCCTTCTTGTCTCTGAAAGCACACATTTACAAATGATCTAATTGCTGTGTCTGAGGCTGGAAGCACCATGGCAACTTATTTAATTGCTAATGATATACAACTGTGAATTAAAAATGACCTCTACTCAAATCCACTAAAAAGCCATGTCTACTCTGTGCTAGGCTTTTGCCAATGGTAGTTTTCTCTTTTTCTTCCTCCAAATTTTGCTTGCCATGAATATACGCCATTGTTTTGAGAACTATGCCTTCCCTTGCTCTGAGTGATCCTGTGGTTCAGAGTCAAGAAATGCACACAGTACTGAGAGAATCCAAGGACACCCTGTCCAAGTCATCCTGACCCATGATGGCAGCTAGCTACAGGTTGCTAACACTACATCCTGTCTCAGGCTTGAAGGAAGTCCAATCTGTTTGCTACTCTGACTAATCTGTATCTGGGGCCACTGTAGCCACTGCCCTTCTATCTAGGAGATATGATTAATTTCGGGTTGGGGCTTTCTGGCTGCTGATTGGGTTGGAGTTGGAAATTCTATTTTTTTCATTTTTTTTCTTATTTGTGGAGGAAAAGTCTAAATATATCCTTTTATTGTGATGTGATTTATAAATGACAGCAGACCATGGTGAGCTAACTGTGATGGTCTTATTTTCCATCTTCCCTGTTTATGGTAGATGTACTTCTTGATGTTAGGGCGGTGAATGAGGAGGGGACAAGCAGATGTTTTAGACACAGTCCATCTCTCTGGCCAGCACCAACCCAAGCCACAAAGCTATGTGTGCCCCGTGTGCCTGCCCCCTCCCACTGCTGTTCTCTATAAAGATTCCGAGACATGGGTTAGCAGGTACCTACTGAAAAGGAGATTCACAATGGCCAGACAGGGACATTGGCAAATCTGGGGCGAACTCAGGACTGACATACCATAAGAAACACTGGAATTAGAACCCTGTCAGGAATCAAAGGCAAGATGGAATCCATGGTCCCAGCACACTTTTCACCAAGCAGTTAGTTCAGTGATAGTACTTCCTCTCTCATTGAAGCTGGTCTGGAAAACATGAGGCAGCCCACACAGGCCCTGAGCCTGTGATTCTCCTGCCATAGACTCAATAGTGGGATTGCAGGTTTGTGCCACCAGCATCTTCACCCCACCCTGAATTTTCTTTCTCCTTCCTACCGCCTTCATGACAGCCCACAATGACTGGCTGACCAGAAGAAACCTTTACAGGATATTCTTACTGCCAGTACTGCTGCTTCAGGAAAGCTAAGAATATCAAAACAAGGGGAAAAAGGGGAAGATTTCAACTTCTTAGATTTAGAGGCCATTTTATTTATACATGTATATATAAAACTATACTTCAAAGTTCTCCTTTTCTAAAAACAGTGTTTTAATGATAATCCTCCAAATGAAATGGCTACCAGAAGGAGTAAACAACTTTTCAACCTTGCACACACCATGGTAACCTTGCACACACCATGGTAACCCTGCACACACCATGGCAACCTTGCACACACCATGGCAACCTTGCACACACCATGGCAACCTTGCACACACTGTGGCAACCTTGCACACACCGTGGCAACCTTGCACACACCGTGGCAACCTTGCACACACCATGGTAACCTTGCACACACCATGGCAACCTTGCACATACCATGGTCACAGTTAAACAATTTCTGGGTGGTGGTGAGTACCTGGGACTGAGCCAGGACTTCATGCTCACCCATGGGCCTGGTTTTTTGTTTTTTTTTTTGTTTTTTTCAAGCTGTTAACAAACAACACAACAACAACCAAACAAAAAGCTCTTCTACAGCAGCACAAGGCTCTGTAACTGCAGCCTCAGGATGGCTTCAGAAGCCAGGTGGTGATGCTTCGTGGTCTCTCATCTGGAGCCACTCCCCTCCATGGTAACTCCTCTCAGGCATAATGCCCTGGAGGAGCTTTTCTAGAAGTACCTGTAACAGGACAGAAAAGTGGAAGCAGACTAGGGCTCGAGCTTAAGAGCTCTGCCCCACTGTCATGTATTTCAGAACGGTATCAACATTATTAGCCTGCCTAAGAACCAGAAAGTAGCATGTAACAGTGACTTTGATACATGGAAGGCTCAGCTCTACACACATAGCAATCCCACACCTAACACAGGATAAATGAATATTAAAGTAAATGTGTTCTTAAAACTAAATAAATGGGGCTGGAGAGATGGCTCAGTAGTTTAGAGCACTGACTGCTCTTCCAGAGGTCCTGAGTTCAAATCCCAGCAACCACATGGTGGCTCATAACCATCTGTAATGAGATCTGACGCCCTCTTCTGGTGTGTCTGAAGATAACAAGAGTGTACTTACATATAATAAATAAATAAATCTTTAAAAAAAAAAAAAAAAGCTAAATAAATGAGAAACTCTATGTAGACTATGTCCCCCACTTGGCAAGCAGGGCTGTTTTCCCTGTGCAGGCCGATCTGAAAGTCTTATTCTGGGTTGGCCAAGCCATCTCTTGTTTTAGTCCCTCACCTTCCCCCACTACTAAAACCAACCGTCTGCTCACCAGCGGTGTGGGTTCTGTTTGAGGCTGAGCAGTCCAACCTGGACAAAACTGTCCAGGGAACTGGAGGCCAACGTCAGTGGTGAGACACCAGGGCTTTACCTGGTGCTACTCTTTTCTTCTTCACTCTGATGGGAAGGCATCAGAGCCCTGTAAGACGTCGCCAAGAAATGTAGGGCTGCTTTTATTAGAAAATGCTGACTGTCAGGACAGAGGACAAGCAGGCCTTCTGCTGTTTGGAAGGCAGGGTGACACGAGGAACCTTTCTGTGATGCACACAGAACGACTTCATTTTTTATGGTCGACATTAACTGGGATTTGTGTCTCCATGTGGCTAACCCCCCTGGAAATGGCTTATCCTTGACTGCAACTGCCATCTGGGTGACAGAAAAGAGCACTGGCTCCAGGGTGCCAGTGAAGTAATACCTCTGGTGGACTGTCTTTTATCCAAGGTCACAGGAAACTGAGCACATTACAGGCAGATATTCCTATCCCCTTCCATGGAGAAAGGAAGGCCAATGACTGTCCAGAAATGATATTTTTACTTTTAAGATTAATTTATTTTTATTTTTAAAGTTACACATCTGAGTGTGCATTTTGTACATGGGCACAGATGACCATGGAGTCAGAAAGAGGGGGTCAGATTCCCTGGAGCTAGACTACAGGGATTGTGGATACCAGGTATGGGTGCTGGGAACTGAATCAGGTGATCTGCAAGAGTACACGCTCTTAACGTATGAGCCATCTCTGCAGACTGTCATCTTAAAGATTTATTTCTTAGTGTTTTAACTTTAAAAAGTACCAAATTTCACAAAATATGTTAGGTTTTCTCATAGCTAAAAAAACCATTTTTCTCTCATTGGAGGGAAAAAAAAAATCACAAAATGAAAAGGACAGAATGAATTCTCCTTTTTCTTGGATTTTTGAGACAGGGTCTGTCTACATACATAGCCCGGTTGTCCTGGAACTCACTTGGTAGACTAGGCTGGCCTTGAGCTCAGAGATCTGCTTGCCTCTGTCTTCCAAGTGCTGGGACTGGTGTTCATCACCATGCCTAGTCAGAATTAATAGTCTTGTATAAAGTTTATATGCCGAAACCCACTCACTTTAGCCAAAGGGTAGGTCTGTACAAATCTACATAGACAAGAAGCCTCTTCAATTTACTCAAAATAATTCAGGTTTAAGAAGCAGTAGTCCCTGACTAGGCTGTTTATACCAGTATAAAAAGTGTGACACTATTAAATATATTGTAATTTGAACAGTTTGCCCAATTTTTATAAAGTTCACATGAATTTGGGAATCAGAACATTTTCCCATCAAAACCCTATGCTTCATGACAACTAGAATACAGAGTCAGCAGAACAAGAAAACCTGTAAGAAACACACAGAATTTGCCTTTAGCTTGTATCTCCCTTGGTAGGAGAATCTGTCAACAGCTCAAGAGGCACTGCTTACAGCGCTAAAGCATGTAATACTTCCACTGGGTGGTTGTGAGTACAGATTCCCCATTCCCAGTGATTATTTGCTTATTTGAAAAAGCCAGTCAGAATTAATATTCCAGTAAACCAGATACATGTATGAATCAGATGATCCCACACGAAGTTCCAACATGCAGACAGCTTTAGAGAGACCATGAAGACAGAGTCCTAGACTTCACACAGATGACAGTAGATGAGTATAATCCTTCAGATTGCCTCTCCTACTCATACTTATTATTAAAATCACAAGAATATTTCCTTAACCTGAGATAATCCAACAGCTTCTTAATCTTAAAAACTTGACAGAGATGAAATAAACAGTTCCAGGTGTAAAAAATACAACAGCAGGAAGGAAAAAACTCCATGCTCTGTATTCAAGCGGGTGTGCTTTCACTAGGTTCAGTCTGGAAGACAAACTAAGACATTTAAAGCTGATGGATTTGCAAGGGCCTGTGTGATGGTTTGTATGTGCTCGGCCCAGGGAGTGGCACTATTAGAAGGCGTGACCCTGTTGGAGTAGGCGTTGCCTTGTTGAAGTAGGTGTGTCACTGTGGGTGTGGGCTTTAAGACCCTCATCCTAGCTGCCTGGAAGCCAGTATCTGCTAGCAGCCTTCAGATGAAGATGTAGAACTCTCAGCTCCTCCTGCACCATGCCTGCCTGGATACTGCCATGTTCCCGCCTTGATGATAATGACTGAACCTCTGAACCTGTAAGCCAGCCCCAATTAAACGTTGTCCTTATAAGAGTTGCCTTGGTTATGATGTCGTTCACAGCAGCAAAACCCTAACTAAGACATCCTGACACAATGATTCTAGGGCAGGTTAAATATATTTGAAGAAAAATGTCCAGGTTGTGGTAGAGACTCAGTGTACAGTCCCACCTAGAACTAAGAAGAAACTCGTAAGACATCCTAAAAAATTAGTGGCTGTGGTGTTGTGGGGATGAACTCTTAAAACAATTATATGAAGAAAAGCCAAGAACACCCAAGTATTCTCTTCTATATAAGAAACATTGATCATCTGTTTCCATACTAATGTAAAGGAGACACAGACCAGGGCAAATTTATGTTTTTAAAGATCATTCTCTAACAAATTATGGTAGACAGACAAACATCACACAGGGAAATCCCTCTGAGGTACCAATGCAATAAGCTAGAAAATATTTTATTATCCTTTAAAATCACATCTGAATATTGATATCCATTTCATAAGCCTACAAACCACAAGGAACTTAAGAAGCATCCTCAGCTCGTACACAATTCCTTAACCAACATCACAGGCTTTCATCAGATGGACAGATGGGATTATGGACATACGGTATACCAGCTGTCACTCAACCTACAGAGGCTTCCTGAAGCAGTACATCTTCTCTAATGTAATGTTGTTCAAAGAACGTATGGCGGCACTCATCTTTAACCCCAGCACATGAGGACGGAGGCAGGTGGATCTCTGTGAGTTTGAGGCCAGCCTGCTAGTATACATAGTGAGTTCTGGGCCAGCCAAGATTACACTGTGAGATTACACTGTCTCAAAACCCAACAAGCAAGTGAACAATTAAACACACACACACACACACACACACACACTCCCTTTCTTTTCTCTCTAATGGAGCACACGGCCCCTCAAGCTGCACACCACACTCTGTGGAGAGCTCTTTCTCTTCACTGAAACCCTCTTCTAATAGCAATGTCCTGCTGGGCTACTGTGAAGACAAAGCTATTTTCCCCCAATATCCCCCCTGGCCAACTTTTCAAAAGTCACAATTTGTAAAAATGTAGACCCTGAATCTATTTTATACAAAAGGAAATGTATTTGTGCACATAATTACTATCGACAAAGGCATATTCTGAGGGGTTCAGGCTGATCAGTATGAGCGTACCTCATTGAAGTACACTTACTTATAAAAACATGCTGCCTTTGCTGTGTGAAAAGCGGGTGTTTAGTTCTTGGGATTTCTTTATTAGGGCTTTTTTCTGAGCCTCATCAAACCGATTAACCTTGAGATCTTTATCACGGTCAAATGGTATTCTCTCCTGGTGCTTGTTTTTATCCTCAGCAGCCTTACTCTTTAACTTTTTATGATGAATGTCCATGAGGGATTCTGATCGTTTTGATTCCTAGGAAAGTAGAACAGAAACAAAAACCTTAGCTCATGTACGTTACAGGCAATCTACAACCATGAAGCAGAGAAGACCAGTGCATGTGAGTAAGAGGTATCTGCAAACCCTGACGGGGTCTTCTATGGGGAAAAGGCACGCCTGTGGCAAATATGGTTCAGATGGGACGAAGACATCTACCAGCGACATGTAGCAAGAGAATAAGAAAGGAGGGCAGCAGGGTCACTATGGTTACCTAAGAGGAATATAAACCAAGGACAAGAGCGGGAAAGAATGAACACTCTAATTCCCACGTCAGAGACGAACTGGTCCCTGAAGCCACTCATGGAGAAAGAGGTGAGGGCACTGACAGGTGGGAGCCAAACCAGAAGTGAAATATGAAAATTCAGAGCACAAACGTGGTCTAATTCTAGGCCTGGGCAGAGGGTGCACGGCCAGAGCTGAAGGGGGTTTCACCCACTACTCTGCTTGTACTTTTTTTTTTTTTTAATAGTATAGAAATAGAGTTTATTTAGGGCATGGGGAAGGGAACTAAGAGGGTAGTAGAGGCAGAGAGAGGGAGCGGGTAGAGAAGTGGAGAGGTGGAGGAGGGCCATGACCACGTGGAGGGGGAGGCAGGGAATGGGGAGAGGTAAGAGATAAGAAATGTAAGAGAGAGACGAGGAGCCAGAGATAAGAGCCTGCTTGTACTTTTTCTCTCTCCCAACCCATCCCTCTTTCCTTTTAGCTTGTGCCGATGCTCACATTTTCAGGTCTATCTAGACAGCATTTTCAGACAAAGTCTGTGCAAAGCAATTGGTTTAATAAGTTGAGGGATTTGCTGTAGACCTCTGAGAAGACTAGCGTGGACAGAAGGACCAGGGATTCTTCCAAGCTGGGTGTATATGTACACACCCTGAGGGCTGCCCAGAACAGCATTCAGGACCAGGGAAAGCGGGAGTCATTTTAAGGTTATTCACAATGATTGCCATTTAGTTAGTCTCTTTTCAAAGATTAAAAAGAATAAATGCGTATGCGTGTGATCCTGCATGAGTCTCTCTGTACCACATGTACGCAGGAGGCCACAGAGGCCACAGAGGGACTGGAGCTCCTGGAACTGGAGCTGTAGGTGGTTGTGAGACATCATGGGGTGCTGAAAACTGAACTCAGGCTCTCTGCAAGGTCAGAAAGCACTTTTCCCTTCTGAGCCAGCTCTCCAGTCCCTCGTTTAGTCTTTCTTAAAACATAAAGCATCTGTAAAGGTGACTTTCCATTAAGGCTATGAAGAGACGGGGTCTCAGGTAGCCCAGGCTGGCCTTCAATTCCTGACCCCCCCCCCTGCTTCCACTGCCCAAATGCTAGCATTACAGGTATACCCCACCACACTTGGCTCTTTTTCTAATTCTCAAACATAGTTTTTAATTTTTAAAAAAGACAAATATAAAATATTAGGTTCTATTATACATATTTCCTATAAGAGCATAGTGCCTTTGTTGGAATGCTTTAAATTCAGATATATGAAAAGAGGGGGATAGCAGAAAGGATATATTTTGTTTAAAGACTATAACTGTTAAGGCCCTGACTATGTCAAAGAATACCCATGAAAACAAAGTAATAACGACGGCTCAGTGAACACAGAGCAAGCGAACAGTGAGTGACGTGGGGTGGGGTTGGGTGTTGGGGGTGAACCTGCAATCCCAGAAGAGGTAGGAGGACCCGGAGTTTGAGGTCAGCCTGGACTACATAGTGAGTTCTAGGTCGGCCTGACATCTACTCAGTAGTGAGCCTCGTCTTGGAAAAAACCAAACCACAACTGTCTGTGGAGTAGAGAGTGTAGCTTAATGGCAGCGTGTGTATATGTAGCACATATAAAATGTCCAGTTCCCGGAGCCAAAACCAAAACAATGTTTGTAGTTTCCAAAAATTTATAAAGTAATTGCAATTTACCTTGAATACAATGGCTTTCACATTCTTTACTTAATTTATTTTTTGTGTGTGGCTGGGGTTGTGTGGGTGTGTGTGGAGGTCAGAGAACAACTAGTGGGAACTGATTCTCTCCATCTACCATGTGGATCCCAGCGATTGAACTCAGGTCATCAGGCTTGGTGGCAGGCGTCTTGACCCACTGAGCTCTCTCACTGGCTCTAGGATGGCTTTAGCATGGCTTCTGAACACTCATGCTTAGTTTCTGGTTGACTGGTTTTTATTTTCATGGCACTACTTTAAAGAACGTCCAATTCATCAAAAGGAGAGGGTTACACAGCAGTCCCATATTAAGACTAAATCACTACTTTGAACTGTAAATGTCATAGTAATCAGAACTTCATACAAGATTAGAGCGTTCATTTCTTGGATATATTTGAAAGTAAACTGTAGAAATAACTATATCCTCCCTAAACACTTCAGGACATTCACTGCCCGACTCAATATTTATTTATATTTCTTCCTAACAGTGAAACTGAATGCAGATATTAGGTGTACATTTACTAATGTATTCTAGTTCAAACCCCATGAGGACCTTGGCCATTTCTGTATCACTCCAGGAAGCTCTCAATGTTACTCCCTAATAAATCCTCCTGTTCCAACAGCCACCCCTGGACAAAACATTCACTCTGCGCATGGCACGTCCACCCAGTGACGAGTGCTCCTGGCTGGGTCAGATTCTACCACTTGGGTAATGACTTCGGCTCACCTGCACTGCTGCAGACACTCGTAATCTGCTACATTTTATTGATGAGTCTCTCACTTTATGCCACTGGCTTTTCTTCCTCTCTCTGATAGACACCTAGGCTGTTATAGTGATAGCTATTATGAATTACCTTCTGTTGATATTTGTGTATCTTCTTGAGGCTACTGCAGATAGTGTTCTATTTTTCGGGAGCCATGTTTCCAGTGTCACACTGCAGGGGTCTGGTTTTATAAGAATGTTGGTTTGGAAAAGATCCAGTTAATAAATTTTCAGCCATTTTCCTAAGATAGCCCATTCTGGTTATAAACATGTGTCCTACACGTTTCAAAAAGTTATGTTCTTTTTCAGGCCTACATTTCCTGACTTTTACTTTTATTTCCTCTCGGAGTTTTCTGTTTCCCAGTTATGTATGTCTTTTAGGTTATTCTGAATCCAGACAATGTGGTCTAAATGACTAAAGCTCTTCCAGCTATATTGGGACTTGACTCCTGAGCCTGTTGGCTTACACAAATGTTTCAGTTTTCCAAAAACATTTCATATATGTTTTACTGTAATCAGTAAACTGGTTCCAGTCACACATGGTCAAGAAATCAGTTTTTACACAATTTCATGAACTCAAACACCCAGAACAAAGGTAATTTTCCGAAATTCCTAAAGCCTTTTGAGGGCCAGTGGGTTCAGGAATTAACACCTATTGCTTGAGCTAGACTACTCCCCAGTTTTTGAAAGAAAGACTATTAAAAAATGATAAATTAATAGGGACTTTAGTTTATAAATTTAGATTCAATTATATTTTAAAGTTTTTTCTCCAATATATAAATCTTCCCACCAAATTTGCATATAATTTTAAAAGGTACGCACTAAGGATCTCTATGAGTGAGCAGGGCTCTTGCTTTCCTTAGTAATTACACTTTGAGTTTGTCTTTTTTTTTTTTTGAGACAAGGTCTTACTATGAAGATTTGGTTGACCTAGAACTTAGTCCATAGACTAGGCTGGTCTAGATGCTTCTGTCTCTTCCTCCTGAGTGCTGAGATTATATGCATATGCCACCATACCAATCAGGAGTTAAACTTTTGATACAAGATTTGGTAGGTAAGAAAAGTTGAAGATATCTTATCAAATATCTGAAAGGTTCTTATACAAATGCTCATAGATAACAGAGTCAAGTATTTTTCAGGACGGAGACCGATATGTCTGAAGTAAAATGCGGTTGTAAAGAGAACTGGACCACCATGATGACCATGCAGGGAGAGCCACAGGTCTGGTTCAAGCTCGTCCTGGTGGGTGAGAGTGGTACTGGGAAGAAGTACCACTTGAGGGTGAGTTCGACATGCAGACACCCTGGGGGTGGTTGTTTACCCACTTGTGTTCTATACCAACAGAAGACCCATCAAGTGCAAGGTATGAGACACAGCCGGCCAGAAGTCAGGGGTCCTATGCAATGTCTACTACAACGAAGCCCAGTGTGCCATTATGATGTCTGATGTAATATCAAGAGTTACTTTAAAGAACTATGCCTAACTGGCATAGAGATCTGGAAGGGGTGTGATTGTGTGTGTGTGTGTGTGTGTGTGTGTGTGTGAGAGAGAGAGAGAGAGAGAGAGAGAGAGAGAAAGAGAGAGAGAGAGAAAACATCCCTATTGTATTGTATGGAAATAAAGTGGATGTAAGACAAGAAAGTGAAGGCGAAATCTATTGACTTCCACCGAAAGAATAATCTTCAGTACTATGGCATTTCTGCCAAAAGCAACCACAAATTGAAGCCTTTCGTCTGGCTTGCTGGAAAGCTCATTGGATCTCCTAACTTGGGAGTTTGCTGCCATGCCTGCTGGTTCCCCAGCTGAGGACCCAGCTTTGGTAGCACAGTATGAGTCAGCATGATTTAGAGGTTGCATAAACAACTGCCCTCCAGGATCTCACAGGAGGATGACCTGTGAGAAGGTGAAGCTGGAGCCCTGTGGTAGAAGTCTAGTTTTACAGGCAGCTGTCCTGTGATGCTAGCAGTGTGGTGTGTGTTCGCCACCTTATTTAGCTAAGAAGATTGTGTACTTAATCAGGATGCAGAAGGAGATGAGAGTGGCAGTTAAAACATGCCTTTTTTGGGGGACTTGCATACTTAGATGTTTGGAACATAGTTGTTTCCTTCCTGAATTTTAAAGATCAGAGGTGAGATGCTGTTATTGCCATTTTCATTCTTTTCCTTTACAATCTGAGTAAAGCCGATTTTAAATAATTGGGGGGGGGGGGAGAAAGAGAGAGAGACACACACACACACACACAGAGACAGAGACAGACAGAGATGAAAACAAGAGAATGAAAACAGAAAAATATGAGAGCAGCAAACTCTGGAGGACAAGTCAGAGGGCAGCCTGGGCTATGTAGTAAAATCCCAGCACAAAACAAACAAAATGGCAACAAGAGGAGCAAGAAGGGAAGAAGCGACTATGGCTCCGTACTTTATTTTCTTACTTACGTTGTATGAGGACACCTGCTCAGCCAGTCTCTTATCCCTTCCTGACAGGATGTTCTCGTCATCTTTCTTACTGAATGACTTCCTTGCTTCTTGTATTTCCTGAAGAATGAACATAATAACATCACTTAAAATAGAATTAAAAAGAAATACTATTAATTTTACTTAGATTAAATGAGAAGAAACTGGACTAAAGCCGGGCCAGTTGAATTGCTCCCAGTCAGAAATAGCTACAAACTGGAGGAGGAGTCAGTCAGGGCGGGAGCATGGGGTGTCCTGAGAAAAGAAAAGGACAAACAAAGTAAACCATCACCCAGCTGGGGGGACTCAGGGTGAGGCTGGGCTAACAGTAAACCATCACCCAGCTGGGGGAGACTCAGGGTGAGGCTGGGCTAACAGTAAACCATCAGCCAGCTGGGGGGAGACTCAGGGTGAGGCTGGGCTAACAGTAAACCATCACCCAGCTGGGGGAGACTCAGGGTGAGGCTGGGCTAACAGTAAACCATCACCCAGCTGGGGGAGACTCAGGGTGAGGCTGGGCTAACAGTAAACCATCAGCCAGCTGGGGGGAGACTCAGGTGAGACTGGGCTAACAACCATCACCCAGCTGGGGGAGACTCAGGTGAGACTGGGCTAACAACGGCAAAATCTAGGAAAACAGCACACAAAGTCTCTTCCACTGCTGTTTTCAAAAATTGTAAAAGGAAAAACTGGAAGGTATATACATCCTGACAAAAAGAGAGGGAAAGAAAAGAAACAGGACACTATCACCATTCAGGAATGGCTTAAGTGTCTGTGTAGAAAACCCAAGAAACCTGCTAACAGACTGGAACAGAAGCAAGAAGAGCAGAGGTGCATGACACAAAGTCAGAGAAAAACCCACAGCAGAAAGAAAAGAAACATCCCATTTGCAAACATAGGTGCGCACACACTCTGATTACCCTGTAAAGGGTCACAGTGACACTCTAGAGATACCAGAACAAGGAAGCTACACAAACATGACTGGGCACCATTCTGAAGTCATATTTCAAAATTGTTTTTTGCTTCTGAAAACCTCTGATAGTTCCCGGCATCCTCATGGAGGCTCACAACTGTCTGCAACTCCAGTCTCAGGGATCTAACAACCTCTTCTGGCCTCTGTGAGCATCATGCACGCATATAGTGCACGGACATACAAGCAGGCAAAATACTTGTACACACTTAAAAAAACCCAGTAAAATAAAAACTTTAAAAATCATCAGCTAAGAGCAGTGGGCAGCTCATGCCTGTAATGCCAGTGCTGGGAAATAAGGCAGGACGATTGCTGAGGGAGAGACTAGTGTGAGCCAGAAGCCTTGATGCCTCAACAAGACCCAAACAGGCACTTAGGAGCCACTAGCCTCCGATTACGCAGATTTGATGTCACGTGTTGTTTTATTTCTCCCATGTATACGCACTGCCTCACCAGTCACCCTACTCCAGTTTCCTTTAATCTGTGGGACCAAGGAGAAGTCATGATGTTGCAAAGTGACAGCAGAATGCTAGAGCGTAGAGAATGAAACGCAACACTCACACCTTACCACCTTTTCAAAAAAAAAAATTATCTTAATTCTGGGCGGGGAGGGGGTGTCGCATGCCATAGTGGGCACGTGGTAGTCAGGGGACGACCTAGGAGAGTCATTTCTGTCTCTCCACCCTGTGGGGCCTGGGAATTGAGCTTAGGCCATCTTGCTTGGGAGTAAGCACCTTTACCCACTGGGCATGCCTGCCCTTAGCACTTTCAACTCATAAGCAACACTTCACAGAATAAAGCTCCACAGACGGCTTTCACCTCATCTTTTTCTTTCTATCACTTGCAACCAAACACAAGACTTCAACTCACAGCTACCAGTGGCAAACAGAAATCCTTAGATGCAGGGGATGATTAACAAGATAGAATAAGTCAAATGTAGGCCTGTTAGATCAGAACTGACAAAATGATCATCACAAGTGACAAACCTTTAAGACTTACGTGGAACACTTGATAGAAATTAAAACATTCAGATGGAGTAACTTTAATGAGCACCACTGGGGACCTTGGTTCAGATCCTAACACCCAATAGAGTGCTTCTGAATAACAAAAATGCAATAACTAAGGTTATGCATACAGGCCTTTATATTTGTGTAATTTATTTGATACAGCAGTGGAGGTGCTTCTTGGCCACCTTGGCAGTAACTGGTTTATGCAGCTGATGCAGTCACTCTAAGAGGATCTCCAGGTATCCCTTCACTTGCTGGGTTAGTCTGCAAGATTGGTTTACTTTAAAAGAAATTTAAGATATCATTTCATGTATAGTATAATGGGGTGTAAAGACCAGGAACTTTGAAATTAGAAACTTAAAAATGAAATTTTTTCAGTGGTCACTTACTAGCTCTGTGACAAGCTATGAAGGATGGCTTCCTAACCATAAAATAAGGGCACTGAACCCAGTCCTGGAGCTTCCCTTAGGTTTTAAAAATGGCAGCAGATTGGAAAATGGAAACAAGGAGTGTGACTTTCCTTCTATTCTGCAGAGGATGATTCCTATTTTTCCTTCAGAATCATAATCTCAAAAAGAAGTAATGCAGGGGTTGGCATTCTATAGGCAGGAAGGAAATGGGCCCAGTGTGAAAACGTCAAGAGGCTAGGCGGTGTGACAACAGGGAGAGTTAAGGACTCAACGAAATACCAGCGTGACACGAGGAAGGGCACAGGATGAAGGACAGAGAAGCTACAGCAGGAATGAGGGAGCCAAGCAGACCAGATGCGCAAGAAAGCAGGGCTCTGTCAGCAGACTGGCTGGCCCCCATCAAAGCTGCTGAAGGACTATGGCTCTTTTATCGTTAGATATTTGTACAGACTGGAAGTAAGGATGGCTTCCAAAAGAAACTTCCACCTAGACTACCACTCCACAGACAAGGGCTTAGATGTGAAGTAACCAGCACTTGTGCAGCATTCAAGGTGGCTGTGAAAAGAGACAGCACTTGGAATAATTAATAGCACTGAAACACTTGCAAAGCTGGAGTGAGAAACAGCAGGGGGTGGCTGACAGCTAGCAGCCGTCAAGGGCAATGGCTAATAAAGCTTAGGTCAGAAGGGGGAGGCTCTGCCCATCCCTAGCCAGGCGGGCAGCACATAAACAGCGCATCCCTCTTGCTGGACCATGGAGCATTCACAGAGCTCCATTATCCATTATCCATTAACTTTATGATAGCCCAGAGAACTAACCAACCTCATAGTAGTTACTCAACTCTTGTCCAGTCTTAGCTACAGAACTGTAAGAACCTGAGACAAAGGGAGTTCTTGGAAACCCCTGCTCCTCTCAAGAGTTCTAATTTCTCCCAATTTCACACATTTCCTCAATTTTTCACACCTCTGTAACTCTCCTGAATAAAGCTTGCTTCCACTTTGCATAATGCCACTGGTACCTGTGTTTTCAATCTTCACCTGTATGAGACAATGAACTCAGAGCCACAATCCCAAATCCTTGGGTCGTGTTCTGTTGCCCTCAAGGCCCTGTACCAGTAGTACCCTTAAATAATCTCGTATTGTATCTTTGCAAGTTCAAGCCAAACTAGACAGAACACATGAACAAAAATCAAGAAAGACAAAAACACCCTGTTACCTTAGCTTTCTTTTCCCGGTCAGCTGGGGTGTCTGTCCAGATGGATCGGTCTCCTGATTTGTCATCTGCTCTTCTCTTAAAGGTTCTTGGCCCAAGACCAAAGTCTTTCATTTCTGGAGGAAGCTCAATCATCCACGACTCTCTTGTAATTGGCTTAGACGGATCCTGCATGAGAAAGTGCGAAAAAAGGTAGGAGCTGTGCATGGTGGTCCATGCCTGGAGTTCCAGCTTTGGGGAGACAGGCTGGCAGATTTCTGTGTGTTCAAGGCCAGTGCTGGCTACATGGTGAGTTCTAGGTTAGCCAGGACTACAAGGTGAGACCCTGTCTCAAAACAAAACCAAAAATTCCACACAAACCAAACAACATATGTATATATGCACACAAGCACTCTCTGCTACTACTTAGGAGTTGGAGAGTTGGCTCACAGGTTAAGAGCGCTTGCTGCTCCTGCAAAGAATGTGGATTCAGTTCTTAGCACCCACATGGTGGCTTAAAACCATTTGATCCAGTTCCAGGGGATCTGATTCCATCACTTTTAACCTCCTCAGACACTGACATGCACTTGGTATGTATGCAGGCAAAACACTCATATGCATAAAATAAAACAATAAAAACTTTGAAAGCTCACATCATCTCCTTTGGTCAATTTTTCCTTCATCCTCTGGGCCCTTTTGTCAAACTCTGTTGTTACACAGTAGTTAACTGGTCCTTTTGCAGGCATTGGTCCAACAATAACCTCATCTTCACCGCTTTCCACTTCCTTTAAAACAAGACAGTATCTTTAATCTAGGAAGAGATCAATAGGTTACAGTGATCTTCCTAAACTACCTGGAATTTAGCTGAATGGATTACACATAAGCAATTAGCAAAACAAACAAACAACCCCCCACCCCCCCAAACCCACAGTGCTAGCCCATCACTGAACAATGAGCTTTCCCTTGGCTTCCTTGACGATAACAGTTCCATAGCACGTGGACTGTGTGACTCGTGTCTCTTCCTATGTCATCAGAGACCTTATTATATTATTCGTATTCATTCCTGTTCTCTGTGTGTTCACAACTCTGTGTGTGTGTGTGTGTGTGTGTGTGTTGTGTTGCTGGTAAGAACCTAGGCTTTGTATGTGTTAAGAAAGGGTGCTACCACTGAGTCAGACCTCCAGGCTTTCAACCCTCTGACTGATAGGCAAGTATCTGACCTTAGAATCCTTTCCATGTAGCATTCCTGGCTGGTATGTACTGCCAACTGGTCAGAAATGGCACATTGGAAACCTATTTTATTCTCTGTACATAAAATGCTCTTTGGAATCTGACAAGTGAATCAGGGTACTATTATCAGCTTTTGTGAAACAAGAAATACACAACAGCTCCCAAAACACTGACCCAGATGCATCAGTTCAGTTCCCAGCATAGCTCACTTACTACAAAGACAAATAGCGATGTGTTAACCGGGACCTCTTGCTCTCTGAGTTTTAGATTTAGCATTTCTTTGACTGAGCTATCCTTTTCTTCTACCTTGTCTTCGACATCTGAGATTCTCTTTCCCACGTCTTGAACTCTGATGGTGAGGCTTAACTCTGAGGCTGTTTGACTTGCTAAATTTCTCATTTCCAGTTTCATTTCAGTTTGGGTTTTCTTTAGTGATTCTATTTCTTTGTTTTAAATTCTCTGTTTAAGTCATGAATTGTTTCTTTTATTCATTCCACTGTTCGTATTTTCAGACTTCGTCGAGGGATTTATTCATCCCTTCTTTAAAGTTCTTGAATATATCCATAATTGCTATTTTACGGACCTTGCCTTAAGTGTCACTCAGGGCCTACTGTAATAGGGTCACTGGCTTCTGGTGGAGGTACACTGTCTTGGCTATTTATGTTTCTGTTCTGTACCAGGACCTAGGCATCTGAAGTCTGAGGTATTTCTTGGTGTCCATATCAGGTCTTATCTTTTGGGTGGGTTTTCTGTTCTCTGGTTGCTGCTACCCTCTCTGGATGTTGAGCAGTGTGGTGGCTGTGGCTCTCTGGTAGACAGTGCTTCTGTAAGGTGACGGGTGAGGAAAGGGCTGTAGATGGGCGAGGGGGGAAAGCCAAGAGGGGTTGTGGTAAAGAGTTGGGGTGCTGGGTCCACATGAAGAGGTGAGTCCTCAGGGAATGTAGGTGGGCGGTCAGAGGGGCTCCTGCAAGCGGGCTGCTACAGGACTAAGAACAGGACTGGACAGGTCTTTATGGAGGACAGAAAGGACAGAGAAAATTGCCCCCCTGAATCCCAGCCTAGTGTAGTCACTGGGGGCCCCCAGTAGGTGCTGGGCTGACACAAAGGAGTAGATGGGCTAGAACTGCAACCTGTTCTGAAATCATATTGAAGAACAGTTCCCAGGTAGGACTCTCTGACAGATGCTGTGATATCTCAAGTTTGTCCTTGCCCTCAGCATATTTATTACAATGAATAACAACATGCTTGTCCTTCGGTTCTGACAGCTTCTGCAGCTTATTTTAATTTTTTTGAGTTCATAGGAGTTCATTTATACCCCTTTCTTGTCCCCTTTAACCTAACAATAGCTTTCTATCTGTTTTCTTTAAACTCATATAAGCGCAATTAAATAATTTTATCCCCGCTCTTGTGGCTTACTTTGAAATGCGCGCGCGCACACACACACACACACACACACACACACACACACGAATAACTGTGGTAGGTTCTGTCATCCAATGCCACTGTTTATTCTTACAATAAGACTGTGAAATTATATTCTTGATTCTTTTTTCTTCGTGGGGAAATGGAGCTTCAAATCCGTCTATTAAGAGGACTAGAGAACTTATGTCAAGTTTTAAAACTAGTACCTAAGAATAACCCTTTCAGGGCCAGGGTTCTCTGTGCTCTCACAGACAGTGTGTCCATTCTCTTCCCAACTCCATCTGCTCATGGTGTAACCTTAAGTGTTTACAGCTTACCTCTACAGTAGTAAACTGTGCTGTCACAAACATCTTCAGGTTTTTAATAATAATGATGATGATGATGAGGTGTGTGTGTGTGTGTGTCTAAGTCAGGAGACAACACTATGGAGTTATTTCTCTCCTTCCATCTTCACATGCATTTCAGGGATGGAACTCAGGTGGCCAGGCTTGTACAGCAGGCACCTTTACACACCTTTACACACTTTTACACACTGTGCAGGTTCATCAGCCCACAAACATTATCTTAAGTATATTTGTACTTTTCTATAGATAGAAACCTTTGTGGCACAAAGTATGCAAATATAAAGCATATGATGAACCTTTAAAATAGGTGTGTTTTTATTTATGTGTGGTGTGTGTATATTCCACACATGTATGGATGCACACTGAGGTCAAGAGATGATATTGGATCCCCTAGAGGTAGAGTTATACCCAGTGCAGGTGCTGGAAACTGAACTTGGATTCTCTACAAACGCACTAACTGCTGAACTTTTAAAGTTTTAAAAAACATTTAGCATTTGAGGCCAGGCATGGCGGCCAAAGTCTTTAATCCCAACACTTGAGAGGTAAAGGCAGGTGGATCTCTGTAAGTTCCAGCCTGGTTTACATAGTGAGTCCCAGGATAGCCAGGGCTATGAAGAGACCTTGCCTCAAAACAAACAAACAAAGCAGGGGTGGGGCTGGGGGGTGAGTGTTAATAGGTGGGTGGGGTAGATATATTGCATTGAGGAGGGAAGAGCCACCCACTATGGGCGGTACCACTCCTTAAGCAGAGGGTCTTTAATGCACAGCAGTTCCTTCAAAGTTAAAACCTTCCACCTTGGAGGGAAACTTCTTAAGATACAAGTGAAAAGTAACAAAAATCCTACCCTTCAAAGATAAGCAGCACAAACCATAACACCTGACTATTTTGTTTTGTTATGACTTACCAGGTACAAGAACAGCTTTTACTTCATCTCTGGATGTTCTACTCTCACAGTAAGCTGACAATGTGTTAAGAGATTAATATTCGGAGTCTCCGGTCTCTTGTGAGCCACATGATTACAGATATCATTCAAGTTCTGAGTCTGTTATACATTTTATTCTTTAAACAAAAAATTTCCAAACCTCTGAGTTGAAGAATGGTGACACTTGCCCTGGATCCTCTCTGCCTTTGTCATTTTTCTGTGGAGACTTAATGAAACCAGGTGGCAATGCAGGACCTATTATAGGCCTGAAAATAAAATATACCATTATCATCCTCTCTTGACTTTAAAAAGCTATTTTCAGAATAAAGGTTCACAATTAAAAGAAAGCCAGATATTAACAAATGTTGAAAATCAGAATTTTTTGTAACATTATTTTCACTAGTATTAATAATTCTCTAGTAGGTGTTTAAAAACTTAATTTTTGCACCTGTTATTTTCTACTTTTAGAAAAAATACATTTATCAATAGGTGTGTGTGTGTGTCGCAGTGTGCATGTGGAGGCCAGAGGGCAAGTTTAGGGAGTGGGATCTCTTAGTACTGTAGAACTGGGGATGGGACTCAAGCTCTCAGGCAGTAGGACAAGTACTCTATCTGCTGAGTCATCACCTAGACACCAAAGCATACAGTTTCAATCTTCTTGATACGACTGCCCTGAGGGTATTTTCCATCTTGTGCTTTGACTTCCACTCTGTTTTGACATTTTCTATCCACTGAAAAATCCCATTGGGTCTTATACTTACAGTCAGGACTACTTAGGTAGAAAGTGTTTTCTTCTAACGACACCTACAGTAGGTACGCGCGATAGACACCAGCAGCCAGTGGCAATGCACCACAGCAGCACAAACAGACACACAGTCCTCGCCAATAATCCAGTAATGACATGGAAGCATAGAAGAATGCAGCCGGTCCACTGTGCCCCACAGAGGAAGGAGAAGGAGCTGTGCCAATCACACTTCACTCGGTTGTATGCATCTAGTCCCTTAAACAACCCTTGTCGTAACAACGTAAGCCACGGCACTTTGAAAAAATGAATAGCCAAGATCAACACAAGCAGTGAAGGGCTGAGCAAGAGTCTAAGCCCTGGACTTTCTGACTTTTTTTGTTGTGGTTGTTGTTGTTGTTGTTTGGTTTTGCGAGACAGGGTTTCTCTGTGTAGCCCTGGCTGTCCTGGAACTCACTCTGTAGACCAGGCTGGCCTCGAACTCAGAAATCCGCCTGCCTCTGCCTCCCGAGTGCTGGGATTAAAGGCGTGCGCCACCACTGCCCGGGCCTTTCTGAGGTTTGAGTTGCATTACTGCCCTACTCTCAGGGAGCTATCATCAATACGAGAGGGAACGCTCGATCCTGAGCCTTTGCTAGAAAGGAAAACCTACTTTCTTCTCATTTCACACTTTCAGTTCCTTTATCCAAATTTTCCTTGTGGTTCTTGCTGGTCAGTGTTAGCGATGCAGATGCCACTGGAGTTCTCAGCTGGACTTCCAGGGTGGGGGAGGAGTCCATGTTGACTTGGAGCCCCCCTGACAGGCTTCTTGGCGCAGATGAAACAATCTTGAGAGTCAGCGGTTCTGATGTCTTCATCATCTTGTCGTGGTTCATGAACCAAGAATATAATAGTTTTGTATATGAGTGGATGCAGTTTCAGATTATCAGAAGACCCAATTAGCTGCTATTTACAAGCTACCAGGAAATGTTTGAGCTTTTTTCCCTCAGTATATCCTTACCAGAGCCACACAAATATTAATTGTTAAATTTTATGACTTTAGATTTGTGGAGATAAAATCCATAGTAAAATCTTAGAAGACAGTAAATATATTGGGTCAGTGAGAAGGCTCAGTGGGTAAGGGCTCTTGCTGCCAGGCTGAGGACCTGAGTTCAACCCTGGGACTCACAGAGAAAAAGGAGAGAACCGACTCCCACAAGTTGTTCTGTGACCTCCACAGCTGCAGTGGTGTCATCTGTGTGCCCTCCACGAATAAGTAAAATATAATAAAAATTTTAAAATATTAAAAGAATATCTAGTAAGTGTAAAACAGACATGGCATTCTACAGGTGTATCAGAGATTCTTTTTACTTTAATATATGCTACTATTTATTTCACACACGGATTCTTTTTAATTGAAAATAGATTTTTTTCCCATATAACATATCTGATTATGGTTCCCCTCCCCCAAGTCTTCTCAGACCCTCCCGGCCTCCCTACCTATCCAAATCTATACTCGTTCATTCTCCCTCGCACTAGACAATGGGCACCTAAAAAGAAAAAAAATAAGACAAAACGAATAACCAGAAAAAAGAGCCAAAGAGAAAAACACAAGAAACACATCCAGATGTAGACCCTCACATTGGCACACACAGAATTCTCACAAAAACAAAAGATCAGAAACAATCATATATGAGCAAACGACCTGTAAGGTAAAAAAAAAAGGTAGATCAAGCAACAAATGTAATTTTCAAGAAAGGAGCTGCCGTAGATTAAGTACAAGTTGAATACAGCTCGTCCAAAATGCTTAGACCACAGCACTTCCAATTTTAGATTTTGAGTTATTTACATATGCATAATGAGAAACCTTAGGGAAAGGGTCTCAAGTCTAAACACAACAATTCACTTGTGTTTCACATACACCTTCTACACATAGCCTAAAGGCAACTGCACATGACATGCTAGGTGATAATTACAGCCCTAAAACAGGGCTGTGCATACTGAACAGTGGACTTGTGGGTCATGCTGGCTGCACTCGGAGTCTGGGAGCTGGAAACATGTTGGATTGCAGATTTTCAGCTGAGAGACTGCCCATCTATATGGGTTCTTCTGGAAGGATGTTACATTGCAGGGGTCAGTAACTTATCTATGAAGGTAGAAATAGATCCTAACTTTTAGGCTTGGAGAGCCACATCTGTGCACCTGGATCATTTGTACTACCTTTAAAAAAATGTCAAAAGCATTATTTGTTTGGGGATGACACAAACAAATGGCAGTAGACTGGTAGTCCTGCTACACTTAAAAGGACAGAGTTACATGGACATTAGGAATATGAGATCTTAAACTCTGACTATAAAAAGAAACAGCCACCTCTTCTACATGCTCTTACATAGAGGCAGGAAAGTGGCATACATTGTACTAGAATTGTCATGTACTCCCTGAGAAGTGGTTCTGGAGATGGGTGCCACTTCAGAACCAAGCATGTTTGCCTTAGAGTTCCTCCAAGACCCCTTGTCCAGGCACAGGTGGGCCCCAGCCCCATGAAACAGGAAAAAAAGGAAAGAAAACATGCATCTCCCCCAAAAGTTATGACCTTAAGTCCAGAAGGAGAGTAAATCGGTTGGGTAGAAACACTGTTCTGAACACAGCTGCGAGGTGAATCATTCCCAGTCCATTTACCTTGCTATGGGAATGGCTAACAACATTAACTCTCAGCCAGGAGGGAACATTCTGCTTTCTCTTGTCCATCAGTGGTTCTGGCTGACTGTTTTCCCAGTGCTTCTCTAGTCATCTCTGCAGGATGAAGTGAGTGGGACTTGATGTTCGCCTTCTAGCTGCTATTTTAGTCTTCTAGTCTTGCTTGCTATTCATTTAAAAAACTTAACTCATTCAAGACTAAAAGGATGGTTTTTGTGGGCCAGACTCTGTATAACACAATATAGTATTATGAACTTGAAACAAATGGCTGACACATTCTAATTCATCACCTGGGAGGAGAGTCATCCTGCTTTTTAAACCCAGGAGGAAGGGCTGGTCCAAAAAAACCATCATCATCATCATCATCTTCGTCTCTGTCTTGATTTCGCCTCTGCTTTCTGAAAACAAAAATAGTGTAACTTATGTTAAACATACATTAAATTTTCATAAAAACAAAAGCTTTTAATTTTGATAGAAAAGATTCAGTAGATATATTGAAACACTGAAACAATAAATCAACCCTGCTCCACACACAAAACAAACAAAACAGCAGCATACAATAACAGTTCTTAATCTTTTCCTGGAATTTATCTTCAGTTACTTATTTATCAGGACTGGATCAGCATTCTTTATCTGTAGAGAATTCAAGATCCCACTAAGTGAGAAATCTCAAGTCTTTTCAGACCTTTCTTAGTGAAATTCACGAGTTCAACTTTTATTCTCTTTCTCAAGAGCACTGTAAGTTTCCCTTTCTGCCTCATAATCTTGAAAGGGCATCAAAAACCTTAGTCATCAGAAAAAAAAAAGTTCAGTTTAACTACCTGCCCCAGGGTTGGGAAGGCTAGAGTAGAAAGGAATCATTTATTTAAACAGAACATCCATTGCCACACATTACTAGAATAAACTGCTTTTCATTCTTTTGGAGATGGGGTCTCACTATGTAGCCCTGGCTGGTCTCCAACTCACAGATCACCTGGCTCTGCCTCTGGAGTGCTGGGATTAAAGGTGGGCACCTCCATGCCCAATTAGAGTAAGATTCTTTATAGAAGATGTAGATTGTGTGAAATGCCATCTGAGATGACATCTTCTCTATGCTGCACAAATCCAAATGGTGTTCTAGTAGCCAATCTAGGAGAGCTGTGATGTTGCAGGATATTTGATCACATTGTGAACTGGAAGAATCTGTTTCTGATTGTGGCTCAGTCTTTGATCCTAGAGCTTTCTGTTTACTGCAAAGAAGTATTTGTGGTGTGATCCAGCCCTAGCACAGACCTTTAATTCAAGAGCTAAATACAGTCAACCCTAGGTCAAGAGACCGAGCAAGCAACCAGCTGATATGAGAGTGAACAGAAAGAAGGGTCTTTGAGTTGAAGAGTATTTAAGACAGTGTGAAAAAGGAGCTTTTCCTTCTGCTTGAGGCAGAAGGTCAGCTGGGTGCTTTCTCTGCCTCTCTGAGCTAGTGGGCTTTCACCGCAGTGTCTGGATTCTAAAACTTCATTTGGTAATTCAAACAGCAGGGATTTTTGTTTTTAAAACAACAGTGTAAAGTTTGGTTCACTGTATAACTTAGTGACTTACTTTGCAGTTGGACCAGTGTCATCTTCTTCAGACTCTTGATTTCCTTCTTCAGATAGAGAACTACTATCCTCGTCGTTGTCTGAGGAGTCTGAACTGCAGCTTCTGTAATTGGGGGGCAGAGCTGGCCCTGCAACTGTACAAGTTCAGATGATATGATACAGTTCTTTCACCAAGTCCACCTGACTGAAATTTTCTTCTCCTAGTCACAGCTGGCTAGCATTTACTATGGACTTGTACCTTCTAACTATCTATCTGTCTACCAACCCATCCACCCACTGAGGATGTGTGACAGAGTAAATACTCACAAAGAAGCAAATGTTAAAAAAGTCAGTTCAGACAAAGTGCTTACATTGAAACAGTAAAAACATGTGTCTGTGTGGAGGGGGGCAATATGGAAGACAGTGGCCAGGCAAGGTCACTCTGAAAAGGCATTTAGGTAGACTTAAGTGACGAGACAACAGTGGCCATACAGCAATCCAAAAGAACAATCTAGACAGGAAGAGTCAGCAGGAGAGAACAAGCTATGCCCTCTCCACTGGTGCTGAAGGTTGAAGAGGCTGTACTCTTAACACAAAGGAGGGAAAGGCTGCAAGCTGTGGGGCTAGAGTCTTGGGCTTTGAATCTATACTTTGCCACTTACTAACTATATGAATTGCTTAAGTTAGTTAACCTGCCTGTGTTACTTTGTTGCTCTGTAAAATGTGGCAGATAGAGTTTAAACGTCAGACCAGGAGTCCTCATTAGAAGGAAACACTGAAGGATGTTCAGAAATAAACCCTGAGGGCATTTATGAAAAATACTACTTACAGTAGCTGTCACCATTTATAACACATGCACCATCCACCATCTTTTTTTTTATACAGTTGATGGAAGGGTTGAACAAACACTGTTTGACCTCTCCCCCTCAAAGTCCTTAGTTCAGCACATTCACAACAAAGAGCAGCAACTACTAGTAGCTGTGGGCAGAGAGGGATGGGGGTTTGTTGCTCAAGTTTCAGTTCCAGAAATGAACAGCTTTAGAGATGGATGGGAGGTGGTGTTAACTACATAAACAATATGAAGATAACTGATGCCACTGAAAAGGATGCTTTAAAATAGCTAACGTAAGCCGGGCAGAGGTGGCACACGCCTTTAATCCCAGCACTTGGGAGGCAGAGGCAGGTGGATTTCTGAGTTCGAGGCCAGCCTGGTCTATAGAGTGAGTTCCAGGACAGCCGGGGATACACAGAGAAACCCTGTCTCGAAAAACCAAAAAAAAAAAAAGCTATTGTAATAGATCTGATGGATATTTTATGAGAACATGAAAGAAAAAAAACTAGTGTCTTAGTTAGGGTTACTATTGCTGTGATGAAACACCATGACCATAAGCTGTGCCAAGCTGACAAAAAGACCACCAAACAGCATAGCAACACCCACAATCTGTGTTTACTTATGCTCTAGTCACAACATGGAGGGAAGAAATGAAGCTAGTCTAAATGTCCGTCAACAGATAAATGGGTAGCAGAAATATAGTATAAAATACACAATGGATTTTATTCAGCTGTAAAAAAAAAAAACAAAAAACAAAAAAAACCAAGTCACAAAAGTTACAGGTAAATGGATATAACTGGAAAGTATTCTGTAGCGAGGTAACCCAGTTTCAGAAAGGCAAAGACAAAGTGTTCTCTGATGTCCATACATGTGTTAAGTGGGGTGAGTACAGATATAAGCTATGAAAGTAGAAAAGAGACCACGGGGGGGGGGTGTGTGTAAAGAGGTGCTGAAGAAGAGGGGACACACGTGAGACACAGAAGGGAAAGGGGGCTATAGGAGATGGGTGAAGGCTAGACGTGGGGTCAGGGGGATGGGAAGAAGAATCAACACAAAGTTTTGTCTAAAAAATGCCATAATGAGGTCTTGAGAGATGGCTAGGGGTGGCTCAGCAGTTAAGAGTGTACACTGCAGAGGCCCCATGTTCGGATCTCAGCACTCACATCCGAGGCTCCCAACTGCCTGTAACTCCAGTTTCAAAGAATCACATAACCTCTGGTCTCCTCAGGTACCTGCATTCACATGCACATGCCCACATGAACATAAAAAATGAAACCTAATGCTTTGCATGCTAGTTTTACAAACTACAAATCGATAAGAAAAAAAATTTCAATAGGAAATGAGCAAAAGACTTTATCAGAGCACAGTGGTAAAAAATAATAATAAAAAGTTAGAAAAGTGTTCAATTTCATTTCTCACAAGGAAATACAAATTAAAATTACCATAAAATATGGTTTCAAAACACTAGATTGAAAAGGCAGACAAAAATGATTAGGAAGAACATGGAACAATCAGAATTCCCATACTCACTAAGGACTTTGGTAAACTGGTAGGATTCTGAAAGTGAAAGTATATAACAGAGAATACACAACACACACACACACACACACACACACACACACACACTGCATAGTGGCACTCTTTGTAAGAGTTAAAAAACAAAACAAAAACCAGAATCTACCCAAATGTCTGTTACCAGTACAATAGGAAAAGAAATTGCAAGGATTTACCCAATGAAATTCACTCACACATCTTCAACCTGATGGAGTGGAAATTTCCTTCCTAAAACAAAGAGAATTTTAAAAAATAATGATACTAGAAATAAGATCTAGAAGGAAGAATCTGTTGGAGACATAGTCTCTGGGTAGCCAGAAAAAGAAACTCAGATTAAGAAATAGTTGCAACACTCCTTGGGTTTTGTTCTTTCCCAAGTATAGCCACCCTCAGCCTTCAAACTGGAACAAACGCTAAAGGGGGAAAAGCATGAAAGAGTGTTCGAGGTATTGATGTGGCACAGGTGCGTGTTAAGGTTACAAGACACAGTGAAATGGTGGAGACTGAAATGTTCACAAATTAGTCGAATAGAATGTGTTAAATATAGAGTAATCGGGCAGAGGAAAGTCCCGAGGAAGAAATAACAATGCTCAGGAAGGTGACACTTAAACTGGTATTTGAAGGACGTGTTAGAGTTGTCAGGCATTTAAATACAACCAAAGCAGCCAAAATCAATCAATCAATCAATCAATCAATAATAAAAAAGTATATCATCGAAGCATAAACTAGGACTGTTTGAACACTGGGCTGCGTGTTAAGATGGAATGACAGAATGAGGCCAGGAAGTCAGACCGGAGCGGAGAGAGGCACAGGATCTTTGGCAAAAGTCTTCTGAATCTGAAGGTATATTGATAATAGGTTCTAATTTGGGCTTCATCACTGACTAGCTGTGTGCCTTAGGCACCGATTCATCAACCGTTGTCACCATTTGTAACCCATGCACCGTCTTTTCTTACACAGTTGATGGAAGGCTTAAACAGACAATCGGACGAAGATTCATCAGTAAGAACAGACCTGTTCGTATTAATAGCAAATTGGGACTGTATCGTCATTTTAATTACGATAGGGTTCCAAAGACTCTTGCGTGCCCAGCTTGCTCCTCGGGGTGGACCGCGCCCACTCCGCGGTGGTCGCCATCCTTTTCCCCGAGTGCAGATGCCTGCTGCTGCTTACCCGGGCTTGGGTCCCGTTCCTCGTCCTCAGCTGTCGCGTGCTCCTTGAAGCCTGGCGGCAGTGCCGGCCCGATCAGGTCCCTAGCCATTCGCTGCGACGCACAGTCGCTCAAAGCCCAAGCCAACCTGCACACGCAGTTTAGCTAAACCCAACCTGGACTGGACAGTAGACCAGGATTTGCAGCCAAGGGCGGAAGTTTTTCCGGCTTCGTCTGATGACGTAAGCCCGCGATCGGCTCATTGGCCAGACTGCCGTGACGGAAGTGACGCTTAATGTTAGTTCCACAATTGCACTTTGGGCTCACTGCTTGCTAGGTGGCATGGCAGAGCCGGTTCCCGCCGTGTGGCCTTCAGCCCCGGAGCTGACTCCCACGCCCGGGATTACAAGCGAAGCTGCGCCGCCGCGGGACAACTGGGTGTACTGGGCCATGCTGCCGCCGCCGCCACCACCTCCTCTGTCGTCCCCGGTGGTGGTGGTGGGGTCGGAGCTGTGCGGGAAGGAACAGCCTCACGTGCAGACCCAGCCTTCTTCCGGAGCGTTTCCCCCGTTCGATGCTCAGATTCTTTCCGCGGCGCAGCCTTCTTTCGATGCCCAGGCCTCGTCGGATGGTCAACCTCAGTTCAGCGGCCAGCAGGCCTGGAATTTCCAAGCCTCCACCCCTTGGTACTGGGGGTTGTCTCCTAGTGGTTTTCCCACGTATCACACGTCCTTCCACTCTCCGGGTAAGCTGCTGTTCCTGGTGGTCCTCCTTTACTTTCTCTTCCTTTCCTCTCCCAGCTTTCCCTTTTTATCTTGCAGCTATGCGCTGTATTTTTGGAGGCTGGTAATGAAGATGTGTCTCACTAGGGTTCCCTCCACCTGCGCATTCAAAATTTATTAATTCAGCCGAACTATAAAACTGGGGGCTACTTACATAGCAGTTAACAAAACATGCAAAAATCCTTACCTCTTGGGAGCTTCCTAACGCCTCAGTGTAGGAAGACACGATACAGGAGATTAAACTAGGTATTATAAAATAATGATTGTATGTATGCATTAGATGGGGATTGATAGGGGGTGGAAAAATGGGTTGGTGATGAGACTATCGCTCTTGCAGAGGACCAGAGCTCGGTTCTCAACACCCACACTGGGCAGCTATCAACTGCTGGTAACTCCAGCTTCAGAGGAGCCTATAATTTGTCTTCTGGCCTCCGAGGGTACCCGCACTCCATGCTACCTACACATTTTTTGCTTTTATCTTTAAAACAGTGATTAATAAATAATTGTACATTTGCACTCTTAATTGAAACTTTCTTTTCTATTTTAGTTACACAGTCTTATTTTCCCCGATCACATGATGCAAAATTCAATGACTTCAATTTCCCTCAAAACAGAAAACAGAAAAAGAAGGTAATTCCAAGATGATAAAATGTGGCATTTTGAACTTTAACGTTACTGCTTCATATATTATGTTGTAACTGTCAGACTTCCCATCTCTTTTGGACGTGTAGCTTTTCCAGGGTAGTATTTTTAAGAAACTTAATTGTAAGTAAAATGTTGAAACAAAATAGTATTGAAAAATAAATGGAAAAGGAAAGAGAACATTAAAACTGTCTTGGTACACAGATGTAGTAGAGGATTATGCTTACAAATAAATGTGAATATTAAAACTGGTAAAGTTTAAAACCTGGGGATTGAAGGACCCTTTCACAGGGGTTGCAGATCCGATATGCTGCATATCAGATATTTACATTACAATTCGTAACAGTAGTAAAATTAGCATTATAAAGCAGCAACGAACGTAAATTTGTGGTCAAGAGTCACCACGACTTGAGGAATGTATTAAAGGGTTACAGCATTAGGAAGGTTGAGAACTACTGTTCAAAAAACTATGAAGATTGGGACTGACAGCTGGAATTTTAGGAGAAGACTGGAAGTCCCAGGTTTTTCTTAACTGAGTTGGAAGCACAAATTGTAATGACAAATCTTTTATTTTTTATAATCTTGCTTTTGGGGGGCAGGGTTTCTCTGTTTAACAGAGCCCCTGACTGTCTTGTACTCAATTTGTATAGACCAAGTTCAGCCTGCCTCTGCCTCCCTAGTGCTGGGATTAAAGGTGTGAACCCCCATGCCTGGCAGTCTTGCTGCTTTTTATCATAGAAAAATCTGTGATGTAGTAGCAGAGCCTCCCTTGCCCCCTTTTTTTCCTTGTTAAACTCAAGCTATAATCTAATGTTTCTAATTTAGGAGAGTTTATATTTACCCAAGTTGTGTGCATGTCTTAAATTCGGACAGGATTTATTGTGTTATTAATGTTTTTGTTCTGGTTGTAAGGTTTCCATCTTTTCAATACTGGGTATTTGTCATTTTTATGAATGCCTTTTTCTTTTATATTTATTTTTGTTGGGGTGGGTGTGTATGTGTAGATTTAAGAAAATAACTTACAGGCGTCAGTTATCTTACTATGTGGATCCTGGGGGTTGAATTCAGGTCCTAAGGCTTGGCAGCAGATGCTTTTACCCTCTGAAGCATCTCTCAGGCCTGGAAACCATCTCCCCCCCCCCCCATGAGGAATAATGCCTGGTTATACTTCATAGGGTTTTCTTTATTCTGGCCTGAATCTAACTTACAGGCCAGGTTTCCTCTTCTTTGTTTAAGTCACACAATTAGTTGATTAATGTCTAGAACATGACATCAGTGTCCTCTTGAAGTGAAGACTATGTAACTCGTACTATTAGTATTACACAAGGACAGTTTATCAGCTGGCAGTCCAGTTAATGTTAACAGTGGCATAACAGTCAGTTTCCAGTATAGTAACACCTCTGTCAGGTGCTTCTAGAACTTGACAGGTGCTGTGTCAAAACTTCATTGGGACTCCATCTTGAAATCTATTTATACTTTACATTAGCTCTTTTTAGATTTAAATTTTGCTTATTGTGCCTGACCTTTGCTATATTGATAAAACAAAGTCTCTCCACCCCAGGGGTATGCTTTAAAACAAATCAAATGTGTTTTCCTGGAATAATTGTGTTTGGTTGAACAGAGATTTCCCACCAGAGTCTTACTGCTTCTTTTGCTTTGCAGAAAAGAAAGGAACCGGTTTTCCACTTTTTCTGTGATACCTGTGATCGTGGCTTTAAAAATCAAGAAAAGTATGACATACACATGTCTGAACATACAAAAGTAAGTTTTCCTGGTTGTTCTGAACTGATACAGAAATGGCCTTTAATTTGAGTTTTTGGTAAATGTGCCAAACTTACTTCCCTCATAAGTTAATTTTTACCGAAAGAAATGTTTGATGGCTTGACACATGGGGACAACACCTGGGATTTGGGGTTTGGGGAGCCCACTGCTTCATGGAGAGGAGGAGCTGTGGCTGCATTTGCATATGTGCCCCTCCATGACAACCTGGGAGGGAAGAGGGCTGTGCCTCCTGTGCGGTTGCCCTGGGAGCCTGAGTGCCCGCCCTCTGTGGCTGTCTTGACCTGCACTGTACCATGTGATGAGACCTGTACTGTACCATGTGATGAGTCCTGCACTGTACCATGTGATGAGTCCTGCACTGTACCATGTGATGAGTCCTGCACTGTACCATGTGATGAGTCCTGCACTGTACCATGTGATGAGACCTGCACTGTGCCATGTGATGAGTTGTAGCTTGCTGTCCTCTAAATATAGTCCAGATACTAAGTGATTTTTAAAATGTAAGCCATTTAGAATGCTTGAAAAGGTTTGGTTTTGTTTTCAAAGGAGTTTCTTGTTTGGGATAATCCATTTTCAGGAATGCCTCTCACTGTTTTAGTTTCACTCAAACGGAGGAGTAAGTGAGACCGGTGGCTGCGCTGTTCACGTGGAGGATGCCAGTCTTTTCTAAGTGCAGCTCTGTTTCAGAGTGATCCTTGTTTGCTAATGGCTAGGAATGAAGGAATGGTGTGGCACAGGTGGAATCATTGTTAGGAGATCAGAGTCTGGAGACCCTGGTGGTGTGGGTCATTAAATGTCCTTTTGTTGTCAAACTTTTCAGTGCCCTGAAGTAGATTGCTCTTTTAGTGCACATGAGAAGATTGTCCAGTTCCATTGGAGAAATGTAAGTTCTTACGGCCTTTTTCACCCCTTTAAAATGTTTCTTTGTGTATGCTAACAATAAGTAATATTCATGCAGGGTTTTGTACTTTGTAAGGAAGTTTCATATCTCTTAGGCTATCTTAGTCTCAAACCATTGTAAAATGGATAAATATTAGCTCGTCCTATCAAGATGAGAAAGAATGAGTTACCTGCTCAGAACTAACTCTTGCCCTTCCAAGTTGTATGCTGGTTCTCCCATACCATGCTTCTTAAAATGATCTTGTCTGTGGGTGCTGACAAGATGGCTCAGCAGTCAAGAGCTTGTACTGTCCTTCCAGAAAACTCGAGTTCATTTCCTATCTCTCACACTGGACAGTAGAAAACTGCCTGTACAGGATCCTGCTTTGGGGATCCAGTGTCCTAATGTCTTGAGAACATGCACATGTACACACACTTTTTTCTTTTTTTTTTTAAAAAAAAGCTTGAGAAAAATGATCATGCCTACTAAGTGATCATACCTTCAGTTTTCCTCGGTAAGTTGGTCACTTGGGTATTTAATATCAATTAAATAGTTATGCATCTATGTAATAAAAATTAAGCTGCTCTCCCCCATGGATAGCACTGGTCTAGCTACATGAGAAACGCTGTTTTTCCTTTAGAGATAAGTTAGAGTGAGGATGGTGGCCAGCTTGAGGTGTGATCTGCTTGTAAGTTTAATGTTGAAAACAATGTCACAGTTAAGATCCCGAGGCATGCTTCCTGATGTTCAGCAGGCTTTCTTCCCCTAGATGCATGCTCCTGGTATGAGGAAGATCAAGCTAGACACTCCAGAGGAGATTGCAAGATGGAGGGAAGAAAGACGAAAGTGAGTAAAGAATTGTGAACCAATAAATGACTTTCTTTTACTCGGGAATACTGGGTGTTGCAGCACTATAGCCAGGCTGGCCTTTATAACAGTGTGGGCATGCCACTGAAAGTGACTGGGCTTCATTTTGTGTTCCTCAGTAGTGGTACCTTGTGCCTGAGAATAGTGTTAGGTGGTGGTTTAAAAATAAACATCTTTATTCCATAGTGAAGTCCATGGAATTATTTTACAATGGCGATACTAAGAAAGAGAACTGTAAGTTCTATGCGGCTGTTGAATGTAGTTTGGAGAGAGTTATAGGAACTTCCCATGTCAATAACAGGTATACTACAGAGGGACTATAGAGAGTCCATGCTGCCTACTAATGTTCAGTGGCTAGGGAAACAATGGGCTTCTAACATTTAAAGTGCACAGTACATTGCTATGTTTATTTTTTGTCTGACCACATAGCTGAATGATGTCCTCTGCTATGCAGAATGGGTGTAGCCATGAACAAGATGTACATGTACTTGTCCTTACCTGTAGAAAGTGCAGGATCTTGTTCCTGTAATTAATGTTTAAGAGATGTGAGCCTTAGTGTATGACTTGTGGCTTTACATTAGCAGAGATGGCATAGTTGATGTCTGGCTTCACTGTACTTGGGAACAATCTGCCTGGAACTCCAGTTTACATCCTCTCATGTGTTTGATCCTGTAACAGAAGACTGAGGTAGAACTGTTAGATTGATGGTGCACTTTGAGAATCAGTTACTTGTATTAAGTTGTTTTCTGTTGCCTTGATAAAGTACACACAAGCAACTTAAGGAAGAAAGTTTAGTTTGGCTTATGTTTCCAGAGGGTTAGAGTCTAATGGCAGAAGTGGTATGGCAGGCAGCAGGCAACTGCAGCAGGAAGCTGGCTGGTCACACTGTGTTGGTAAACCAGGGAACATTGTGAGCTGGAAGTGGGGTAAGGCTACCGCCCCTGAAAGTCAGCTCTCCACACAGACTTTGTCCATCAAGGCTCCGTAACCCCCTCAGACAGTGCCACAATTAGGACCGAGGGTTTACATACACCACTCTCAATCAAGCCACCAAAGTACTGTTTTCTAGAACTAAGCTAAGGGAAGTCAGAGATACAACAAGAGGTCATTCGCTTTAAATGTGTTTTATTTTGTAGCATTGGGATTGCACTTAAGGCCTTGCTCTTACTAAACAAATGTTCTGCCACTGTGCCACAGTCCCTAGCTGTTTTAATTTTTTTAAAATGTTTTTTAATTATTATTTTATGTGTCTGACTGTTTTGCTGGTATGTGTCTGCACCACATGTGTGCTTGGTGTCTAAGGAGGCCAGCAGGTGGCATTGGATCCTCTGGAACTGGAGTTGCCAGTGATTGTGAACCACCACGTATTTGCTGGGAATTGAACCTGTGTCTTCTGGAAGAGCAGCCAGTGCTCTTAATCATCATCACCTCGTCATTGTTAAAACAGGGACTGGCTGCAGTACTCGGGCTATGTTAATTCAGGCAGTAGCCCAGGTTGTTCGAAGTCCCTTAGCTTTCTGAGTAGCTAGGATTACAGGTCCTTGCCCTCAGCCTGACATGAAGTTAGTCCGAGAGTTTGAGAAGCTACTTGAAACTCTTAACCTAGGGCATAGCTTGTTGATACAACCATTATGCGGCTTTTTTGTGGCTACATTTTATTTCTATTTTATTTTTACACCTCTCCACAAGTATCAGAGACTTGTTTTTTCTTTGCTTGTTTTTGTTATGTGTTGATTAGATCTTTTCCTTATTATTTTGTATAGAAGGATAAACAAGTAGTAGCTCCACCTTCTGCCTGACACTCGGGGTTTGGAAAGCTCACAGCAGCAATACTGAGGGTGGTCCCCTGCTAGCTGGGATGGAAATGGCCTGTTGGACACTAGCTTTCCTCTGTGGTAGTCGGATGACTTGGAGGTTGCTAGTCTAATTCAGTGGTGCTAGCTTCCTTTATAAATGTGGAATTCTTTTGAGGGATGTGAAATGGCTTTCCATCCATAGCTCTGATGGTTGTCCCTCTGATCTTCACATAATCCTCATCAGCATCTGAGCCCCATTGTTCTTCCTTCACCTGGCAGAATCTCAGCCCTGGCCAGCTCTCTTAAGTTCTGTTCAGAACACACAAGCCACACAATTGTGATGTACTCTGAGGTGAACAGGCGATGCTCACTTGAGGGACTGACTTGACTCATGAGAACCTCTGTGTTTTCTTGGTTCTCCTGTGGTAGAAAATGAGATGTTCGTTTTGTAGTTGTTACTCTGTTATACAAGTGACCTGTTGTACAATTGAAACATTCGCCAAGTTCATTTTCTCTTAGCTAAAGTGTTGAAACTCTTACTATACTGGTAATCAGGATTCTTCATGTGGGCTTGTTTACAGGTGATTTCTCATTATTTCAGAGCCTTTGGTATCAGGTAGACTTTCTGTCTATGCCATATGGCCTTTTAGACCCTTTGATGGGGCTTTGTTGTTCTTGTTGGGATTTGTTTCTGTTTTTCTATTTTAAAGACAGATTCTTACTAAATAACCCTGGCTGCTAGAACTCACTATGTAGACCAGACTAGTCTCCAACTTACGACAAGCCTCCTGCCTCTGTTTTCCAGGTATTGGGATCAGAAACTTCTGTCATTAAGCAGGGCTGAACTACTCACTTGTTAGTTTTGCCATGATGCTGCTTCTGTCTCAGAGGTCGGCCTTCTCCATCTCTGAAATCCTGTGTACTGGCTCAGCCACCAGACTCCTGCCTCTTTGGGGTCTTTACAGGAAAGCCTTAGCCGTCTTTAAATACACTACTGTGTCCAGTATTGTCCCATTTTGGAGAGCTATTTTGCATTTTGTGTTCTTGCGTAAGTTAAGTATTGGACCAGTAAGGACATCTTTTCTATGGTTGTTTATGTCACTCAGTTCTATAGGTAGAAGTGGTGCATGTGATATATGTAAATGGGGCTTGAAATTATCTGTCTGTCTATTCATTTTGGTCTTTGGAGATGGTTTCTTTATATATTCTTGGTTGTCCTAGAACTCATTCTGTAGACCAGGCTAGCCTCTAACAAGGAGATCCGCCTGCCTCTGCCATCCAAGTGCTGGGATTTAAAGGCATGTGCTGCCACCACCTGGCTTTGAAATTATTTTACTACAGAAACAGTTTCTTTGTGATACATAAGAAAGTACTCAGAAAGACCTCCCAGTCTTATATTTGTGAGTCATGTTCTGAGCAATACTTTCATTTTAGAGAAGTCAGATGTGTTGCACTGATTCATAGTTGTGGTTTGTGGTTTGAAATCAATAATGTATCTGATTTTTAAACTCTTTTATTTATTTGTTTATTTATTTATTTTAAAAAAGGTGTGTGTGTGTGTGTGTGTGTGTGTGTGTGTGTGTTCATTCTCTCCTACCATGTGGATTTCTGGGATGGAATTTAGGTTTCAGTCTTGGTGGCAGGTGCCACCAAGCCTTCTGAGCCATCCAGTTGGCTCACTGCTGTGGATTTTAATACCAGATTCTCATCACCAAGACAGTCTATTTAAAAGCCTGCATTCTTAAGTGACTTTTCTATGACGGTGAACTTTGTCCCCTTGTGGACCATACAGCAAGTGATTCAAGGAAAAACAGTCTCTGGTGGAACCAATGATTTTTCAAGTGCTAACAGGAAATTTTAGACCATGTGTTAATGGAAACCATGTCTTTTACTAGTTTCCTGGTAATATTTATCTTGAAGGTTAGAGGTAAACATTTTTTAACTTATTGTACATTTTTACTTATCTATGTGTATGTGTGCACATGCCAAGGCAAATGTATGGATCCAGTCAGAGGGAAACTTAAAAGAGTTGGTTCTGTTTTTCCACCGTGTATGTTCCAGGAATTAAGCTCAGGTCATGAGACCTGGCCACAGACACTGTTGTCAGCTGAGCCTTCTCATAAACAGACATTTTGTAATTGAGATGTTAAACATTTTGCTGTTTATAGCTAAGATCCCCAGAGCCAGAGCCTTTCACTCTAATGGGAAATAGTTAACAAATAGATGAGGTGCTTAGACAGCTGTGTGCAATTGAACACTAACGGTAACACGTGCGGATAATAATGCTTAGTCCAGGAGGCTTTGGAAAGCAGCACCATCCGTTTGTTGTTGTGAGAAGTGAGCTACCCACCTTCCACTCCACACCGAGGGGATCCAACACATAGCAAGTAATCCCCTTGTTAAACACTGTTATATGGACACATCACAAGTAGGCATAGACGTGTCCCATCCTGCCTCACCCAGTTAAATCAGGCTTTTCTCTACCACTTAGTAGTGGCTGATCTGTTCTATCACGTCACATAAGTGGCATCATGCAACATGTAGACTTCAGGTTCAGAAGTCATGCATGTTGGGTATTTCTGAGTATTTTTATATCCATTGTATGGCTATATCAATCACAGTGGTTTCTTCATCTCCCACTTGATTGTGCATTCGAGTATTTGGCATTGATAAAGCCTCCATAAACATTAGTGTGTGAGTTTGTGCTTTGAATATAGACTTGTATTTGTGTTGGATAGGTACCCGGAAGTGGTGTTGGGTGGTCATGTAGTGAGTATATACTTCACTTCAAAGGAAACTGCCAAATCTTGTTGGGGAGAGGTTTGAACTCAAGCTGTGTTGGTTGACTAGGGGAAGCCTTCAGAGGGAAGAGTCTGCCTGAAGGGGTCTGCATCAGTTAACCATGTACTCCAGAAAGTGGAGCAGTAGCCTTGCCTCCATGTCTACTTGAAAGTGGCCCATCCTTCCTAGTATAGAACACGGCACTGCTGCTGCTGTTGGCACCACCTGCTCTTCCATGCCTTGTTCTGATTTGGCCTGACAGAAGGTTCACGTTTGTTCATACCACTCCTACACTCTAGACAGGTAACAAAGGAAACGTAGCCTAGTTTTCAGCTTCTCATTGGGAAAGCAGTAGGTGTGCTTCAGCTTGAACCAGGTTTCCATGCAGACCTCGTTAGTTAGCTAGAAGTACATCGCTTTAGTGGGAGTGGACTTGGACTGTCCCCCAAACAAAACTGCCAAGAGGGAGACTATGCAGCTCTTTCTTACTGTGCATGGTAACACAGTTTTAAGTTGATTGTGTTTGAACACTATGAGCTGGGGCTGGAGAGATGGCTCAGCAGTTAAGAGCACTGATTGCTTTTCCAGAGGTCCTGAGTTCAATTCCCAGCAACCACATGGTGGCTCACAACCATCTGTAATGGGATCTGATGACCTCTTCTGGTGTGTGTCTGAAGTCAGTGACAGTGTACCCACATACATGAAATAAGTTTTTAAAAAAAAAAAAACACAAAACAAAAAACTATAAGTGAAATTCATAGGCAGCCCCTACTCTCTTGGATAAAGGAGGGCTAGAACAAGATTTTCTATGCTTTTCTGGTGACTTTCCTCACGTAGAACAGGTGTGTCTGGTTCTGGTTTTCAGTGTAGATTGCAAGTATTCAGTGGCCATCATCAGAAGTGCCGGAAGAAGAATGGGTACAAGATGCTGAGTGTTGAAGTGGAACTAGGGACTTGTGAGCCTGCATGGCTCACAAGAGAGGACACAGGAGTGGCGGTCTGGGGTGTTATTGTACCTGCGATGTTAAGTGTTCTAGAAGTATCTCTGGCACCTTTTTTTTTTTTTTTTTGGTTTTTCAAGACAGGGTTTCTCTGTGTAGCCCTGGCTGTCCTGGAACTCACTCTGTAGACCAGGCTGGCCTCGAACTCAGAAATCCACGTGCCTCTGCCTCCCAAGTGCTGGGATTAAAGGCGTGCGCCACCACTGCCCAGCTTTAATATGTATTTTTAAAGAACTGAAAGATTTTTAGATTTATTTTATGTGTGTCTGGGTGTTTTGCCTGCATGCATGTTGTTGCCACTTGCATCCCTAGTGCCCCAGGAGGCCAGATGAGGGTGTTGGACCCCCTTGAACTGGAGTTACAGGAGGTTGTGAACCACTAGGTAGATGCTAGGAATTAAACCTGGGTCTTCTGGAAGAGCAATCAGCAACAGCTGTGCCATCTCTCCCACTCCAATTTAATTTTTAGATTTTCATTGTATATACCCATATAACATCATATTGTGTTACATTTAGATATTTTCACACAATGTGTGTATTTTACATTGCCTCAGTCTCAGCTTTGGAGAGTGTACTCTATAAGGAGTGAATTCCACACTGGTACAACAAATGCTTTTTATTTTGAAGGTTCTTGCGAAAGCTGCGCTTCTGGAGGAAGCCAGTGTGGGTTTTGACACTCTAGAGTGCTAACATTTGTGTAGCCATTATGCAAAAAAAAAACCTTGTGAAAGAGACCCTGGACTCAGGATTTAAAGCTGGAAAAAAATTTACATTTTTATCTTTATCTCTTCATCTTTATTTTATTTTTCAGACTAACCAGAGTTGGAGGGCTCATTGTGTTTAAAAACTGAAGCTTCCCCCAAGTTAGCAAAAACAAAGGTGATTGTTAATTTCTGAGCTGTGAAAAGGTGATTGTTAATTTCTGAGCTGTGAGTCCAACACTGTATATTAAAAGGAGCCCCTGTCTCCCAGGGCAGATGTCCACTAGGTGGAGCTCTCCCCTTTCCGTCATTGCCTCCTCTGCTATTCCCAGCTCAGGCTCAGCCCAGCCCTGTTTGCCTCTTAATAATGTTAAAAGTTTCTGATGTTCAGAAAGACTTTGAAATTAAAATACAGTGGCATAAGCTTGTGTTAGCGTGGTTTTGTACTGAGAGAAAAGAGGGGTCGTGCTCTCTATGGAACAGACCTAGGAGGAAAAGTCAGTAAAGGGAGCAGTCTGAATACAAGGAAAATATTGGCTCACCGTGCAGAGGTAGCGGTTGGCACGGTTTCACCCAGTAGTGGGCTCCATTCTGTAAGGACATCAGTGGAGACCCAGGATAGGCAGGAACATGTCAGAGGCAGGAAACACAAGGACAGGAGACAGATATGAGTGATGGTGTCAGGACACCACTTGGGATGTGAGGAAAACAAATGCAGGGAGAAAGGTGAATATAGGGTAAAGAAAACAGCCACCTTTCAGTGTGGCTTCCCAGTGCAGCTCTACAGCAGGAGACACTGAGTCACATGTGCACGGAGCTGCGTGCTCTAAGACATGACCGATTATTCCCCCAGTAACGTTTGTGTGTTTTTCACGTGTGCCGTAGGACACTGAACTGCCCCCTTTGCATGGAGGGGGTTGAGTAGCCCTGAGCTTGGTGTCCGGCTTCTCTGACCTGTCTGCAGATGGAGAGCAGGTGCCGCCATCCTCCCTGAAGGCTGTTCTCTTAGCTCTTCTCATCTTTGACAGGCTGCATGCAATGACAATACTGGGATTTTGGGTTTTTTAAAAAATGCAAAGAGCCCACAAAGTACTAAGGCCAGCTCCACTGCCACGGTTCCTGTCTCCTGCAGAGGCTTTACTTTCTTCCCTCCAAATCATCTAGTCTCTTCTGAGCCCCTCCAAAGTTTATTTTTCCTCAGCATTGCTTTTCCACCAAACTGACACAGTGCTCTGAGTGTTGGGAAGAGGTCACACTCCTCCAAGTGCCAAGAGTCTACTTTGTGAAGCCTTAGGTCATGCTCACTTTTTATGAGTATCTGTCACTGACTGCTGTCAAGTTCTCATCTTGTTCGACCTTGCTCTTTGCCTGTTGTGCTTATTTATAGCCCGTGCATTCACCGTCTCTTCTTTATGGACAGCCACTATTTATGGCTGCGTACATGCTCTGCACTGTCCTTACTGAAATTCACTGCCCTTCCCCATTCTCTCCCCACTCTCCAAGCCATTTCCAGTCTTCTCTCCAGACTACGGGATAACTGACCCATAGTTGTCACTGCGTGTGCTCCACGAGCTAGTAATACAGATTGTATATTAGTTTAGTGCTAGTGATGTCAGACCCGGGGCATGCTCACGCTGAGCATTCTCCCTCTGCTCTGTATCCCCATCCAGTGATAGATGTAGGAAGTATCTTAGAAGAAGTGGCAGAACTTTAGTTGGTGTTTCTGACGATCACCAGCCTCAGTGGTGAGAGCTGTGTTCCCTCCTTTAGGTTTCCTATACTATGAAGATTTGTGTGTCTCATTGTCCGATTTTAGGGCTGGCATCCCCATATACCCTGTGCCAAGAAATGGATTTCATCTCACTCATAGTGGTGTACATGCCTAGAATACCTCCCCCCCCCCTTTTTAGACAGGGTCTCTCTCTTTAGAACTTTTCTGTGGTTTCCTATCACCTGTTGGATTGAGCACAACATTGTGGATTGAGCCTCCTTTGGTAACTCAGTTCCCTGTAGTTAATTTATGTTTCATATAAAATAATTCTCTGGTGGGAGTGGCCACTCTTTCTGTGATCTTGAGTTGTCTGTATTACTTAGTTTACATAGAACAAACTCCAAAGTTTTCCACCTGAGCGCTCTCTGTTGACACTGCTTCAGACCAGTTAGTCTCATGTCCCTTTCTTTGTAAATTTTATTTTGAAATATCTCATGCCACCCAAAATAAAAGTGTACTCTCCTGGGTGCTTAACTATATTTTGTCTTAGGTACAGCTATTCCTAGGCTTTTTCTGTCCTCCTCAGTAGACTGTTGTTTGAGAACTGTCTCCTATGTTGGTGACTTTGTGTGTGCATATTGTGTATCTGCTAAAGTAATTGGCCAGGCAGGTAGTTTCTTTCTCTCTCTCTCTCTCTCTCTCTCTCTCTCTGGGTGCGTGCACGCAGAGACGTTGGAGCAGCCCGCACATGCTGCATGAGTTAGGCAGTTGGGATTCTAGCACACACTCCTTACCTGGGCGCAGAGTTGTGTGCACAGCTGAGACACTGACAAATGAACTGCATTTTCTCTCTTAAATTTTAGAAGTAATTAGAAGTTGGTGATAAGTTTTTCCATTCTTTTTTTCCCTAGAAACTACCCAACTCTGGCCAATATTGAACGGAAGAAGAGGTTACAGCTGGAAAAGGAAAAGAGAGGAGAAGTATTGACAACCACGCAGTACGGGTGAGTCCCATGACGCTGGCTGTGCATCCTCCGTGCTCCTTGCTTACAGATGGGGAGGAGAGGGAGCACACCAGCCTCTTCACATCCTGGGCTCCCATTCTGAAATCTTGCTCTGTAACTTCTGCTTTAAACAGTGTTTATGAATACAATGTGAGAGGGTTTGAACAGCCTTTTCCCTCCTTGTTGCCCTAGTCAGCACCGGGATGATAGGACGGTCTCTCCTGTGGACCACACTGCCCTGTGCTTCAGACAAGCGAACTCTTACTTGGATGTGTAGGAAGTGTAACCAAGGGTGTCCCACAGGATTGTTTCGGTTAGTTCCCTCTTGTCATTCAAGCTGTTAGCCAGTTGCTTATAATAAAAAGTAGACTGTCGTACAGCTGCCATGTTATCCTGTCAGCAGTCTGTGAGGTCTCCCTCCCTCCACTCTCACTTTCTTGTTCAGAATTTTTCCGTTTTATTTTACTGGCCTTACAATTTAAATATACAGATCCTAAATGCGTTACTTGAGGAGTGCTCTCTGTCTTTCTGTCTCACACACTCACACTCACTTGCTCAAACACTACACACATCTATGTACCTACCACATAGATTGACATACAGAATGTCTTTGTTCACCAAGCTCCCTTAAGCCCTGTCCTGTTCAGTCTTTCCCTATAAACATTAACCCTGTTTTGGTTTTTAATTATCATAAATTACTCCCGTTCTTACAGTTATGTAAATGAAGTCATACACTGTATACATTCTTGTGTAAGTGTGACTTTTAAGATACACACATGCTGCTTACATTTATAAATTCATTACATATTACATATCACTCAGTTGTGAGAATTCAAAGTATTCTCTTGGTAGATGATAGCTTGTTTTCAGTTTAGGTTGTTGGGGTTCAGATTCCAACAAACTCTTGTACATGGGCATTAATGTTCATTTTTACTTTTCATGTGACAGATGGCACATCGTAGGTTATCTATGTGATTAGCTTTAATAGTTTGCCAAATGGCTAAACTGATTTAGACTTCTGCTCATTGCATATAATGTCTCTCTCTGTCTTTCAGTGCTTGGTAATGTTCCTAACAATACCGAGCGTCTTATGTACTTACTCTTTTGGTGAAATACTACAAGTGTTTGACTGGCTTTTGTTTTTGTTTTTCTAATTATGGGGGGTGGCTCTGAATTGTGCACATAAGTGCAATGCCTGTGGAGGGAGTTAGAGTTATAGGCTATTGTGAACCACCCAGTGTTGATCCTGGAAACGGAACCACTAAGCCTCCTCTCCAGCCTCAAAGGGCTTGCCATCCTTGATTTCCATTTTTAGGAGTTATTTATTTGGTTGCATACATATTGACTTGGAGTGACTTGTATACATTAGGGATGTACTTCTTAATTTTTCTTGCCTTTGTGCTTTTAATAATGTCCTTTTTAAAAAGATACAATAGGAAGTATTTGTCACTGGCATTTGGGGTCAGGATGGTGTCAGGCACATCTGCTGGTTGTGATGCAGCTCAGACACAGTTGAGGACTGGGTGGCTAATGGCTATGATCCCTAGATGCTTACTCTTTAGGTGATTCTTCATTGTATAGATCTTTCAGACATCAGTTTCTTTCTGATTATAGGACTTTCTTGAGTGTTTCTTAAAAAGAGGATCTGCTGAAGGTGACATTACGTGTAAATGCTTTGCAAACCTTGAAGCCATTAAAAATGAGTACTTTTTTAATTAAATAAGAACGGGTGTGTTTTATTAACTCTTAAGACATATACCTATATACAATCTGAGAATGCCACAAGCTAAGAAGATCTGCCAGTGATGATACAGCAGAGCCCTATTTCAGGGCTCAAAATACTTGTGGAAACTTATAGCCAGAAAGAATGAGACTTACATTGTGAAGTGTGGACCATTAGTCTTTGTGTATTTCGTTTATTTTGGTCTCTTTATGTCTTAGGGTCTAAGTTGTCGATTTAACACCCATGTTTCTTTTGCTCTATTTTACTCCAGCAAAATGAAGGGTATGTCCAGACATTCACAGATGGCAAAGATCAGAAGTCCTGGTAAACATCGAAGATGGAAAAGTGGAGGGGCTAGGCAGAGAGCAGTTGTTGGACTAGGCAGTCATGCCAGGGATTCGGAGCCTGGAGTGCCGTCCAAGGTTAATGTAGACCCTCTGGGGGCTTTGATCCACAGCGACTCTGGTAAGCTGAATGGGAGATAGCATAAAGAAATATACACGTGTGTGCCTTGAGGTAGATTGGCTAGGGCGGGGTCTTGGCACAGTGGGGTGTTGGGTTAAGTACGGTGGGATAAGATTTGGAGGACCGGTAACAAAAAAAATTAAGCACAACTAATAGTTACTGAGTGAGGTACTTGCCATGCTCCATGTGCTTGGTATGTGTTACCTCTTTCCTGTAGAAGGGCCTTTTATGCAAGTGGTCTTCTGATTTCCATTTAGAGACAAGACTGCAGAGACCAAGCAGTTTACTTTACTAACACTGTTAGCTGCTATAGAGCCAGAACTTGAACGGAGGGGTCTGACTCCTAGTTCAGTGCTAGTACTGTACGTGTACTCTAAATATAAGGTCTGAGTTTGTCTGAACAATGTTGTGAGTATAGGAACTGAAGATGTAGGAAGGAGTTTGGACAGGTCCTGTCTGGCTCTTCCTGTAGCTCGGTGGGGGAGTGCTTGTTTGGCATGCACAAAGACCCCCTCCAAATAAAAAGAAAACAAAACCATTTTCTTATCTCTGCTAAGACCAGGAAAAGACAGAATTTTGTTAAGGCAGGCTCTTGCTGTTTAGCCCACAATGGCTTCAAACTTTGGAGTTCTCCTCCTGCATTAGCATTTAAGTGCGTGTGCTACCTACTGTAGCTGGCCTGTCCACCTGTTTGGAAGCAGCTTCCCTTACCTTTGGACAGCAGTTCAGCTTTAGAATCTCATTTTTCTAGTTGTCAGTGGTGCTGACACTGAGGTACACTGTCCTATGCTTCTCATGGCAGCTGACAGTAAGCACATGCTCACTGTAAGAGCAAGGTCCTCATTGGCATGGAGTACACACCTTTAATCCTGACACTCAGGATGCAGAAGCAGCTGGGTTGTGGCTAGCCTAGTCTACATAGAGTTCCCAGCCAATCAGAACTACTCAGTGAGACACTGTCTCAAATAAAACAAAACAAACAAAAAACAGAAAAAGGAAAACCATTTTTGGGGCACCAACAGAGAAATGAAAGTAGCAGCCTCCAACTTTGCTCCATTTTCACTCTTTCTGCCTGAGAACTTAGTCCGGATCTCAGCACTTGGGATTAAATGAGGTAGTAGTTCTAGTCTCAGGTCATGCCTGGGGCATCACTGCTTAAGTCCCCTTCTATTTGTACTTAGTGCTGTGTGTGCTCTCAGCTGCTCTGAACTAGGTGAGGGCATCTTTTCAGTCACTGGAGTCTCTAGATGACCTTTGAGTATGTCGACTCTATGCTTTCTGATTTCCTTGTCTATTCTGCTTACTAGGGCACTTGGGGTTTGTTGTTCTTGCTTTAGTCTCTTTGTGGTATTCACTAATGTATTAATTATATCTCTATTACTGTAGTAAAACATCATGGCCAAGGCAGCTTAAAGAAGAAAGGGTTTATTTTATGCTTATCGTTCCAGAGGGAGAGGTCCATGATAGCAGAGTGGAAATTGTCAAAGACCAGCTATGACATCCAGGGTAAATTGAGGCAGGGTGTAGTGTTGACAATTGGCTGGAGCTGTTTGAGATGCTCCCTGGGGGCCCAGTGGAAAAATTTCTTGGGGGCTACAAAAGGCTGGTGAAAAGAAAGAAGAAAGAGGGAATAGTATACACAGACCCAGACAGAATGGATGAAGTAAGCTTAAACCATACCCAACAAACAAGCATGGGCACAAACAAACACACAGATACACACACACTCACACACTGGGTAGATGGAGCAAAGCGCCAATGTGCTGGCTCCAACCATCTTACATACATATGTACACATACAAACATTTGGTGGATGAGCAAGCTTCAAAGAGCAGGCTCCAACAGACTCCACATATGTACATATGTGCACGCACACATTTGGTAGATGAGCAAACTCCAGCGAGCAGGCGCCAGCAACTCTATTCTTTCTCCCACAGCTTATGTCCCCCAGCGAATCTTTGAAGCAGTATACAAATTACAATGTGATTGCATTCTATTTTTCTTCTATTGAATGAAAACAATTAGTAAATGTACGAAAAAACATGTTCTCCAAAACCCTCACATGAAAAAAAATTCCCAAGAACCCACATACATTTGTAACTAAGCAACTTGTTATAGATTAACAAAATTTAAACAAGCAAAGTAATTTTCTCAGCCAGTTTTTGTTAACTGGCGGGCAGGCTGTAATTTGTGGTTACAAAGAAAGGATTAATTATTTTATTATTTATCTTAAAAATTAATCTTATATAAATCTTAAGAGAATCACAATTCTAAACTTCTATATAAAAATGTTGTTTCTATATAAATCCTCAGAATGTATTTCAGCAATTTTTATTGGATCATATCAGGAAGCCGAGGGCAAAAGTGGGCACCAGAAATTAGTCGTCATCTCACCGTCACCGGCCCAGCTTTAGTAAGAAAGGCATGTCAGCCTGTGCTGGTCCAGCTACCATTGTTCTCGTTCTGACCTTAAAAAATCCCTAGCTTAGCTATTAAGAATATGTCTTTCTGAACTTCATAATGCTCCCTAAGACTTTACATCAGAGCCACTAACAAAACATCTTAACCTTCCTAACAGTCTGCTCTCCACTCTCCAGATTCTTTCTAAGGGTGATGGTCATTGCTAACAATCGACATCCCTAGGGTGGTTATTGAAATATTAACCTGCTCCAGCAGCAATGCTTGATAAAGATCAAGAACTTTTACTGTAAGTGCCAGTGATACCACCCAGGGAGGGGTGGAAGCCCCCTTAGGGTTTTCACCCAGTTCTTAGATTAAGAAAGATGTGATGTAAGGGCAGCGAGCAGAGCTCTACGACACAGCATGAAGTCCTCTGCTCCTCTGCGCTCCACCTCACTGGGACAGCAGTCCCACTGCTGGCATAATAACTTCAGTTGGCTTTGTTGTTAAAGTCACAAGCATCATTAATGCAGGTGGTGGTTTGAATGGGAATGGTCCCTGAGGCTCATGTGTTTGAATACTTGGTCCCCAGTTGATGGGACCAGTTGGGAAGGATTAGGAGGCGTGGCCTTGTTAGAGAATGTGTGCTGTTGAGGGTAGGCTTTGAGGTTTCAGACTTTCTCCTTCCCTCCCCCATCCCCAGTTCTTTCTGCCTCTCACTTGTGGTTTCACATGTGAGCCCTCAGTGTTTCCTGCAGCCATGCCTTCATTCAACCATCATAGACTAACTTTATATGAGCCCAAGTCATTGTTTTCTTTCCTAAGTTGGTTTGGTCATGTTTTGTTACAGCAGCAGAAAAGGAACTAATGCAGTGCTCATCCTTAAATTTCTCTCTTAGAATCTGAGATGTAAAGCAAAGTTCCCATGCAAGGTGCTATCTGTATGAATTTATTTTTTTTAAGTATAATGCTTTTTTCCCACCAACAGCGACCAACTCGGGGCCTTAAGCATGGGTAGGTGGGTAATGTACTACTAAGCTGCATTTTCTACACACCTCTAGGCTGCATTTTCTTTAGTCAACTTATAAATCTGGGGCCTAGAGGCAGTGTCAGGTAGGAGAGTGAGCACCGTGCATAAAAGGGAGCCTCAGCCAAAACAGTGACAGCATATTCAAGGAAGAGGTTTCCATACATCTCAAAATGGAATTGTGGGAGGCGGGAGAGGTGGCTTAGCATGCATCAGAGCACCTGCTGCTCTTTAGGGGATCCAGGTGTGTTTTCAAGGACTCACAAGATGGTTGACAACTCTAGGCACCAATCATACATGTGGCATACATACGTGTACACACACACACAAAAAAAATACTAATTCATACACATAAAATGGATTATCTTTAAAGGAAGAGGGCCTGTGATGTCCTACATTTTGCTTGCCTAGCATTGCAGTTGAAAAAAAGTGGGGCTTTTAAAGAACTCTGTCTGTGCTTTCAGGGAAGTGCTTCCTGAGTCTGAGGTGCCAGCAGCCCTGAGTAGTTTCAGAATGGGAGCTGGTCACACTGACTCCTGGGGGGGGGGGGGAATGCAAATTGAGTTGCTCTCGTGTGCTCAGGGAGTCAGTGAACCACACTTGTGTAATAGAACTCTCTGAGCATCCAACAGGACAGAGTGCAGAGAGCCGAACATGTGGCAGTTTCCTAGAGTGTCAAGAAGAAGCATGTCCCTTAACTATGTGTATAATAATAACCTGACATGTGAGAGAGAAACAGGCAGGCGGTCACTGACCACTGGTCTAATGATAATTCAAATTTTTTTTGTTGTTGTTCAGTGAGAACACGGTACTTTTTTTACTCTAAAAAAGATGTTAACATTTAACAGTAAGATTGTTTCAGTCAGTATTTTGTCTTCTAAAATTTGATTTCATGATCTTGTTTGGTAATCTGTTTATACTGGTATTTTCATTTCAGAGACTAGTATTTAGCTGTTTTTGTTTTGTTTTCTTTTTCTTATTTTATGTGTTGGTGCAGTGCCTTTGACAGTCTTCAGATTGGGTGCTAAAGTATTTAGACCAGAACTGGTAGGCAGACCCCACGGACTTTGGGAATAACACCTCTCAACCTCTCACTGTCTTACTTTTGAGATAGTTATTGTAGATTAGGAGGAGGTGGTTTGTTTGTTTGTTTTTTGTTTTTTGGGGTTTTTTTTTTTTTTTTTTTTTGAGATAGGGTTTCTTGCTCTGTAGTCCAGGGTCTTGAACTGCCCAGTTCTCCTGCCTCCACCTTCTGAGTGCCTGAATTACACATATGCACAAGGATGCCTGGTATACTTTCAAGAGTTATTACTTGTGGGGTGCCCCTTAAACATGTAAGAGGGCTAATAAGAGTTGTTTGTGCACATTAGCTTTCACCCCTTATCTTTTGGGGAGATGGTCAGCTTTGTGACCCTCCTAGTACTCAGCTTATGAATTTCACTTAACACTCAGCTTGTGAATTTCAAACCAGGGCACAAAACACAAGGTCAGCCTAGAGCAGCTCATGAAGTCATAAAGTTCTCTAGAACATACAAAGGTAACCAGATGTGGTAGCACATTCCCGTGATCCTAACACTCAGGAGGCTGAGGGCCTGGGCTGTCCAGTGAGAGTTTGTATTCAGTAAATAAAGACAGTATAGGACCGAATGGGATAAGACATACTCAGAAGGGTGCTATAAAGGACTTTCAGTGACTGAAGTCACAAAATAAAAGTAAATTATGGCCATTCCTCCCAAAAGTAAATAGCCATGAATCTGTACTGACTTAAATTAGTATTTGAATAAATAAATATGAAGGAACCAGACAGATTTTTTAAAAGTATGTGTGTGTGTGTGTACAGTGCCCACAATGGCCAGAAGAGGTTGTTAGATCCCCTGGGGCTGGAATTAGACAGTTATGGGCTACCTTATGTGGGTATTGGTAACCAAACCTGTTCTCTGCAAGAGCAGCAAGTGTCCTTAACCACTGAGCCATATTTCCAGCCCAAGGCAGAAGTGCATACATGTAGAACACAAAATGAGAGAAATACAACATAACCATTAGAATGCCTTGGGAAGCAATTATATTGCTTCAGGGTACCTGTTCTTCAAATACTTATTACTGTATTTTTAATATATGTCAAAAGTTCTTTGTTACTTTTTACATGAGTAGATACTCAAATTTTAGTGTGGACTGTAACTCATTTCAAGGAATGGAATAATGAAGAAGGAAATAGTAACTTTATAAAAGTGGAGAAACTGGCCAGGCAGTGGTGGCACACGCCTTTAATCCCAGCACTTGGGAGGCAGAGACAGGAAGATTTCTGAGTTCGAGGCCAGCCTGGTCTACAGAGTGAGTTCCAGGACAGCCAGGGCTACACAGAGAAACCCTGTCTCAAATAAATAAATGGATAGATAGATAGATAGATAGATACTGGATCAATCACTCAGAAATCAAATAGTAAGTCAGTGATGTCATGGACCTCTGACGATCTCCAAAGGGCTTATCCTTTGTGATATTTGTCAAAAACCAAACTAAACAAAACTGCCGTGGGGTGGGGGTGGGAGTCTGTCCTGAGAATCCCAGTGCTTATGAAACTGAGGCAGGAGAATTGTAATAGCCATATGATATCTCAGGGTTGATTAGACTAAGTGAGGTCATGATGTTAAAGAATACAACATTTGGCTGTTCATGTTCGGCATCTTTCTTTAGGCTCCGGAAGAGCTACTGTTGTCTGGAGAAACATACTGCATGCTCACATTGTGGTAGACTTGCTTAGTTTGCTCATAACGTGCATATAGAAACTACGTGTTCCCTTTCTCCTTAGTAATATACAGGGTGAGTTGATCATCTGGCTTGAAATCAATGAAGAATCTTAAAATATTGTTAGGATATCAGTTAATATTTGGTGGTGTCATTGGTGGTTCTGTCTTCACCCCTCATGTGTGCCTTATGTGAAGGTGCAAGACCAACATTCACGTGATGACATTCCTGCATTTCCCAGTGACAAGTTTCGATTCCCTAGACTGGCTTAACGAGCATTCAATGCTCAGTCTTGAAACACTTCTTACTGGTTATGGGCTGAATTAGTTCATTAAGTAGACAAGTTACTTAATTGTCTTCAGTCCAGCTTTGTTTTTATGGCTTGTTTAGATCAGAGCTAATGTTTTAGCACAAATGAATGTAACAGGTGGTGACCTGGGGTACAAAGAATCTTTCTGGGCTGCCAGAGTTTACCTTTACCTTTGACAGGCTCTTTAGTACTTGCCAAATTGTCATGCTGTTTTGTTGAATTAACTCATTGACTGAATCATAAATCAAATAAATTTGATATATTTAAATATTAAAAGTAGATTGGGGGGGGCAGTTGAGTGTGTTGCCCTGGCTGTCCTGGAACTCACTCTGTAGACCAGGCTGTCTTCGAACTCAGAGATCCACCTTCCTCTGCCTCCCAAGTGCTGGGTTTAAAGGCATGTGCCACTACTGCCTGGCAAAAGTAGAATTTTTATATTATACTTATTCCTAAATCTAGTTTTCAGGATTAATGATCTCGGCAGAATAAAGCTGAATGGATGTTTTGACTGTCCCACTACCTGTAAGTTAATTGTGTAATTAGGTTACTTTAGGAAAGGCCCAAATCCCATAACCTGCAAAACATGCTAAGTTAGCTAGGCTGTGTACAGTTACGTTTGTCCCCGTCTCCTCTGGAGTAAAGAACTTCCTAGCTTAAGATTTAAAACAAGGCAGCTTTCAGCCCTCCCAAAATTATTTTTTGGGAAAGGTTAAAGGAATCATCAGAGATGACTTTTCTTATTTCACTTACAGATGCGAAGATGCCAGCTTCCTTTTTGACAGTGGTAGGCGCTCTGGGCTACCCTCTGTGAGTCACTCACTGTTCTCTCCCCTTCTGTTGCAGAGTCTGATAGGGAAGAGAAAGCACAAAGGACTATAGTGCCCAAGGAGGTGACACCAGCCTTGTGTTCGCTGATGAACAACTACGGCACTGTCTCAGAGTCAGAGAGTGAACCAGAAGGTAAGGTGAAGGCGACGCCTTGGTTTTTGCCTTAGGTTCATGCTGGGCAGTGCTGCACCAGCATGCAGTATACTATCCCGTTTTTAGGTCCCTTGTCATGTTTTTAGCAGCTTTGGTAAATGAATAGCATTCCCAACACTCAGGAAGATTAGAAAGTTTTGGTCATCCTCAGCTATATATAGTGAGCTTGTGGCCAGCCTGGGCTACATAAAACACAGTCTCTAAAATAATTAAATGAAATTTATTTCTGTGTGTAGGGCCAGTGCTGTTTATAGCATACATTTATTATTTCGCTTGGAATGCACAGTGACCCAGATCTTGTTCTTGTATTAGCCTATGTGCTTTAGTTTTTTGTTATATTTTTGTTTTCATATATATGAGAGAGTGAGTGTGTGTGTGTGTGGGTGGGGGGGGTAATATGCACATGGACAAGTGTGCAAAGGCCAAAGGTCCAAGTTTGGTGTTTTTCTAAATTCCTCTGCCCCTTTCTCTCTGAGATAGGGTCTCTCACTGAACCCAGACCTTACCAGTTCAGCCAGGCTGGCTGGGCAGGTAGCTTTAGGAAATCCACCTGTCTCTGCTCACAGCATATGCCATCCCACCCACCTTTTCCCTGAAGGTCAGGGCCCAGGTCCTCAGGCTTGTGTGGCAGGCAGTTTACCTCCTGAGCCTCCCGGCCCTCACCTGTTTGTTGTAAAGGATTGAAGAAATCGAATCTTTCACGAACCTGAGAAGTTAGGGATGCCCCAGCGTTTCTTTCAAGGCCATATACTCCTGTGATAACTGCTGATCTGATACAGTATCATTTTAATCCAGGATTTGCATCAATAATGTAATGTGTGCTTAGTGAATAAACCAGTGTTCTGTAATCGGCAAAACTTGGACCTGCAAGGTAATTGTCTTTAGGCGTTTCCTACTGTGAGAGAGAGGGTGCATGTGTTTGTTATGGAGAAGGTGTGTGATCAAAGTCGGAACTGGGGTAAGAGACCAAGTGTTCATGTAGAATGAGAGGGATGTAACTGGACGAAGTGAGCAGTTCTTTGAGATAGCCAGTGTTTGTGTACTTGAAGGATGTAAACTATGGAAGAGCAGAGCTTCGATTAGAAACTTGGTGCTTGTATATCTGCCTGTAACATGGGAGCTTTTTGATATAAATGGGCTTGGGCTATTGAAGTGGTTGTTAAAGGTACTTGAATTTTGCAATATGAGCTACTTTGGCTTTATCAGAGTACTCCTTAACAGGTGGCTGCCTTTTTAAATTTTAAGAAAAGCAGTATTTATTTCTTACTCTTGTTTCTAATATACTGATAGGAAAGTGAAGTTATTCTTTAAGCATGTATTACATTTCCTCCCTGTCAGCTGTATTTATACCGTGATAAGGAGGGAAACTATTCACAGATTACTGCGTCCCAGAAAAGCAGGGTGAACTAATGTTTCTTTCTCTCCCTCTGAAGATGTAACATTTAATACTCAGCATACTCAGGTCTTCCATTTGAGGCTGCCACTGTTTTTAAACTGGAAGGAAGAAAAGGAACTAAGAGGCTTTGAAAACCTCACACCTCTGCTTTATGTGTCATCAGAGTTAGGGAGGATAAGTTTGTTAACATTCGTGTGTAGTAGAACCTATGTAAAAAAATCTAGGCTTGGGGACTTAATAGTCGAAAGAAGCCAACTATATTAAATCCCCTGTAGCCCCTGTGTGTGTCTCTTGCTGTCTTTCTGAACAGGAGAGAGGCATAGCTTCTTTTGTAGTAGCAGCAAGTATATGTATCAGATTTTTATGTGGATTTACTTTGACTAGAGGTCCCTGCTTTAAGGAGAATGCCTTTGGTTAGTACTGCTAGATATCAAGAAGTATCTTATGTAGTTTGAATTCAGCTTCATCAAGCTGTCCAGTCACTACCAGCCATCTAGTGCTAATTGCTTCTTAGGATGAGTTAAAGGAGGGCTTGTCTCAAGCAAGGCTGAAGCAGTGGCAAGGTTATGCTTGATCTGGGGCTGCCAGACTTATAAGTAGTGTTTCAGGAGCTTTGCTCTGCTGCTTTTCCAGGCTTTATACAGTTCCATTCAGCTGGTGTTTGTTTGTTGGTTTTTGTTTTTTCCTTCAAACTGGCTCAGCTGTGATGAGAGCCCCAAGCTGAGAATTGGTGTAAAATGCCACAAACCAATGAGTGACCTTAATTTCAGAGGGTAGCATAGCTGTAGTTAAAACTGATCTGATTGGTGAACATTACATTAATATGACAGTTAGCTAAAGATGTTAGAAACCTCAAGAAAGAGGGGAATGTAAATGGCTCCGTGTCCTCATTCCTTAGCAGAAAATTGACTGTGTAAGCTCTGAGTCATCTGACCTTTGTGGTCCTTGGCTGAGTGATCAGTTCTTGAAGGTTAGGTTATTAACAGTGATACTGTGCCCACTGTGCTGAGCTCTGCAGAGTGCTTCCAGAATTCTTAGCTGTTCTATTTTATGGGTGCAGGTCTCTTTCCTCTTCCTCATCACTGAAGAAGCGTCCGTCATGTGGTCATACAGTGCTCATTTGTTCCAGGCCCTGTTCTAGTGCTGTGCTCAGTTATAAGTACCTCGTAACCTCAGTACCACTGTGTGTTTTCATATAAATGAGGACGTATAAGCAGAGAGGCTGCTTGCCAGAAGACTCTTGAGTGATGTTGATTTGAGCACAGCCATCTGACACTCAAGGCTGTGCTTGAAATACATGCCCTGTAATTCCTTTGAGACATAATTTCCACATTTGTATAAAACTTGGTTATGGAGAGTGTCACCCCATACTGATTCACGGTAACTATACAGAGTCGTGGTTTGAGAGGAAGGTAGACATTTCTCTTAGAACTTGTGAGTTGTCCAGTATTTATATTTCCCCTTCACTATTGCAGTAATATTCTGAGGTCAGCTTTCAGGTGTCGGGTGAACCTGTATCTGTGGGGCAAAGTCCACTTGGTTTTGGTGTGCTGAGGGTTTGACTTGCTGGCATTTTGTTAGAGGTTTGTGTCTGTGCTCACACTCACTGGCCCGTGGCCTTCCTCATTGTAGTCAGTTTGGTATGTTTTGGGATATGTTTCCCTTTTTTAGGGGTTTGTGTGGAATTTCTTTTTCACTTTTTTTTTTTTTAAAGAATTCAGCAGTGAAGCTATCTGAACATAGCTTTTTTCTTTTGGGAAGGTTTTAAATTATGAATTAAATTTCTTTCATAGATACAGTATGGATTAGGTTTCCTGTTCCTTCTGAGTTGAATTTACTGGTATAAAATCAGTCACTCATAGTATTCCTCATGATATTATAGTAAAGTTTTGACTTTGTTCGTGTAGTCAGTGATTCTCTCCACGCCCCATTTATCTTATTTACTCTTGCTCAGAACTTACTGTATTTATCTTTCCAAGGAACTAGCTCTGGCTATATTGATTTTTCTTCATTGTTTTTCTTTATTTCTTATTTTCTTTCTTCTTCATTCAGTGGTATTCTCTAGTCCATACACTTTGGCTCTCTTACCTTCTCCCCTTTGTGCATCCCTGTCAGATGCTTTAGACCCTTTAACACTGACATCAACGCTGTCTGACACTGACATCAGCGCTGTCTGACGCTGACATCAGCGCTGTCTGACGCTGTCATCAGCGCTGTCTGACGCTGACATCAGCGCTGTCTGACGCTGACATCAACGCTGTCTGACGCTGACATCAACGCTGTCTGACGCTGACATCAACGCTGTCAATTTGCCCTCGTGCCTTAGTGAAATTCTACAAACTTGATGCATTATGTTCTCTTTTTTTATTCTAAAGTCTTTTGTCCGGGTGTTCAGGCTGTTCATACATAGCTGTCTATTGATAAAGCTTGAGAATTGTGGCAGTGTGCTTACATTTTCTCCCTTATTAAAGATTTCATCTGCCCCGCCTTACTGCTATTTGTTTAAATGGTCATTATCTTTAATTTTTTCTAAGAACATCTTTATGTTTATCTGCTCATTTCTTGTTGCCTGGTATTCGTTACTCTTTTGAGTAGCTCCAACCTTCTGTCTTATATGAGTGCTTTCTGTACTCTCTGAGGCATTCCCCTTAATCTTGACAATTTAAGCAACTAGGCTTTTTTGTTCTGTTTTTCTATTTTGGTGTGAGAGTGGGGGCTTCATTGTAAAATAAGTTACTGGGTAATCAAAAAAAAAAAAAAAAAAAATTAGTCCGAGCAGTGGTGGTGCACAGCTATATATCCCAGCACTGAGGAGGCAGAGGCAGGCGGATCTCTGAATTAGAGGCCAGCCTGATCTACAAAGCTAGTTCCACAACAACCGAGCTACGCAGAGAAACTCTGCCTTGAAAAACAAAGAAAAAAAAAAGCTACCGGGTAAGCAGAATTGTGGCTGGGAGAGTTAGTGTGCCTTTTGGTTGTTTTTATACTGTCTACCTGCTTTTTACATTAGAAACTCCCATCAAGACTGAAGCAGAGGTTCTGGCAGAAAACCATGTTCTGCATAGCAGTCCTCCCAAGAGTCCAAGACAAAATGTTCAAGCAACTGGTCGAACTGTCTCAAGATCCAAGTGGGAGAACCAGAGGAATGGACTCAGAAAGATAGCCCTTAAGCGGAAAAAGAGCCACTGCCACCCATTATTTGAACCAAGAACGCGTCACCCATATCTCCTGGAAATGGTGAGTGGTTTTTCTTCATGCTGTGTTGTAAAGGTGGGGTCACTGGGGTGCCCTGTGTGTTCTTTGGAGACTCATCAGCATGCACATCTTACTGCTGAAGCTGTGCTTGGCACTTACCTGGTGTTGGGTACATGCAGAACAGCCACGGTTTTCATCACTGCTTAACGCCAGTATGTTTATAGATTTAACTGATGATTAAGAAGTATGTATTGAAGTTAAAATTTTTATTGGAAGCACAGCTAAATACAGTGGCAAGCTGAAGTGAAAGAAATACAAATGCCTATTGAGGGCTGCAGAGAAATGGCTCAGCTCTTTAGAGTACTGGCTGCTCTTCCAAAGGACCCAGGTGCAGTTCCCAGCACCACATGCTTGTTCTCAACTGTATATGACTTCCATTCTAGGGGACCTGATACCCTCTTCTGGCATCATAGGCCTCAGGTGCACATGCATACATGCAAGTGAAACACCCATACAGATAAGATAAAATAAGTGAATGAATGAATAAATCGGTTTTTAAAGATGCCTTTGGAAAAGCCCAAAATGTCAAGACAGGTCCTGAAGTGGCCTACAGTCTCATTTCCTACTGCACAGCCTTTGCCCTTCCTGGCCCTGCCTTTATTTGTACCTGTCTTAGGCTTTAATAGTTTCATCAGCATTGAGTATTTACTAAATGCTTGAAGCTGTAAGGAAGGGAGCAGTTTGTTTCGCTTCCCAGTAATGGGAAAGATGCTGTTGAGAGGTTAGGTGCTTCTCATGTCTAAGGAAGCCCCTGACCTCATCCTCTGAGTGCTTATGCTGTAGCTGGGGTGTCCTGTCTGTCAGTCCTGTTGGGGTCACCCGTACACAGCTGCTTCTTATTAAATAGCACCTAGAATATACTCTGGTGTGATGATTACTAGTTATAGCCAGTTGCAGTTTTCAAATGTTTATCTAATGCTAAGTTAAAGGCCACTGAGTGATGTTTCTAATCTGTATTTTAGATAAACATCCAAAGGTAATAAAATCCCTTTTGGCAAACAACACTATCCCTGGTCATGGACTTTTGTGGCTACCAGGGGAATATTAGCTTTCTTTCAGTTGTGATTTCAAAAATGGGGAGATATGAAAGGAGGTGTTTTTAGAGCTAGTTTCGGCTTTTACTGCATTTACCACATCTCATTTTTATCATTTATAGGCTTGGATTTGGGGGATCCTCTTTATTATTTCTTACTGACTTTTTATAAAGACTATTTTGTCAAGCTGCTGGGGAAATCCTTTGCTGAAGTGGTGCTCTTGTACCAAGGAGTGTGTAGGGCGTGGTGCACCATTGAGGGAATGGTGTGACTTTGAGAGGAAAGATGGTGACTTGTAAATCTGCTTTCCTGCTCTTTTGCTATATATCCCTAAAGAGGAGCCAAATGTGAACATCCCTGCTGTTTAGAGAGCAGGGGGTCTCAACTGTAAGTCAAATGGAAAGGGACATGTGTTTTTGTATTGTGTTTTGATAAATCTGTTTTACTGTCCTGTGCTCAGGATACTTAGTATTTTAAGTTGTGTTTCTTGGATTTGGTTTTTAACTAGCTAATCTTTTAAATTTACATTTTAGCTTCTAGCTCCAGATATTCGACATGAAAGAAATGTGATTTTGCAGTGTGTTCGATATATCATCAAAAAAGACTTTTTTGGACTTAATACTGATTCTGTGAAAACTGAAGACATGTAGATGTCTCATGTCTCCACACATGTATGTAAAGGATATGAGAGAGCACCGTCCTTGAGTAAGGAGAAAAAAACAACAACTGAAGACAGGGTCAGTAATTTAACTGTAAACATCATGGGATATTATGTTGGATTTTAAGTCTGTCCTTTGGATTTATGCAAATAAATGCATAGCTGGTCTTTTTTAAAGAGTATGTCTGTGTTATTGTAGGGGTGGGGGATGGGAGGTAACTGAGTAGGTTTCTTTTTTTTTCTAAGATTTATTTATTTGATTTTATGAATATGTGTGCTCTCTCTGCATGTACACTTGTATGCCAGAAGAGGGCATCAGATCTCATTACAGATGGTTGTGAGTCACCACATAGTTGCTGGGAATTGAATTCAGAACCTCTGGAAGAGCAGTCAGTGCTCTTAACTGCTGAGCCATCTCTCCAGCCCCCGTTGGATGGGGTTCTTAAGCTTTCCACTAGTGTCCTCTTTTTGCCCAAGGAATCTTTATGTGACCCCAGACTTAGATAAGTATATAAGACAGGTATACAAATCAAACATTGCTGATAGAAAGCCATAAAGGAAATTACTTTAATATAATACTTTGGTGTGCATATCATTTCATCATAGAGAGAAGCACATTTGCATTACCAATGAGATGGATGTGTCTGTTTTTCTTTTTATTTAAGAATTACATCTTGGCTGAGTATTTGATGTAGAACATTCTATATGTATATATTGCAAACTGGCAGAATAGTGTAGGATGCCATTGTAGAAATTGGTGGAAATTCTGTCCTAATCTTAAGCCAAAATCTAAATAAGGATTTTTTTTTTTAATTTTTTTGTGAAGCCCAGGTCAGCAGTGCACACAGCAGCAGTTTTTAAAATCAAACACCATGAAACCTAATCATACACTGATTTGATACGAACATGTGAAGCATAGCAAAAGGAAAATATCACGAGTCTCTTTTCTCTCGCTAAACCTTGAGAGCAGAAGACCGTGCATCGTAAGAAAGGCCGCAGCTCACAAACCTACAGCTGTCTGCGGTCTGAGCTGAGGTTTGAGGTGCCGTTTGTGGTGTGATGGTGGGCCCAGTGCAGGGTCTGTGCTCAGCTTTGGCCTGATACATTTAAGTAGGGAGATATATTTTGTCTGAATGAAGAAGAGTTGTGGCTTAACCGTGGCAAAGGGTAGTATCTTAAAGAGGCTCAGGGCATAGAGCACCTGACACACAAGCCCAGCACCCCGAGTTCTGTCTCAAAGA
>JADRCH010000099.1:10355707-10370389 GCA_019843965.1 Rhynchomys soricoides | reverse complement strand
CTCTTCCTCCTGCTCCTCCTCCTCCTGCTCCTCCTCTTCCTCCTGCTCCTCCTCCTCCTGCTCCTCCTCCTGCTCCTTCTCTTCCTCCTGCTCCTCCTCCTCCTCCTGCTCCTCCTCCTCCTGCTCCTCCTCCTCCTCCTCCTGCTCCTCCTCCTCCTCCTGCTCCTCCTCCTCTTTGCCCTTGTTGCTTTTCCTTTCAACTCTGCACCAATTTTCTAGTTTGTTGCAACCTATCTTAATGTTGAGTCCTAATTCTTTGAATTTTTGTTTCAGGCTAAAATACTTTTCCTTCAGAATTTTGGAGGCAGTTTGCTGTCTTCTAGTTGCTTACTGTATCCAGTATTTGTCAGACACCAATCTCATTATTTATTTATTGTCTGATGATAATCTGTTTTTTTCTGTCATGAAGACTCTTAGGGTTTGTGTGTGCGTGCATATGATTGGAGTGTTAATTTATATCGGACATTTGTGGTTTATACTACTACCTCAGATCTTTCTTCTGGAAAATTGTACCTTTCATGAAAGGAGGGCCTTTTCATCCTAAGGACCAGGCACTTGCTGGTCTCGAACCACATCCTGCTCCTACCCTCTGCTTGGTTTTGAAGGCGGGAAGTTAGGGCCTTCTCTGCTTTCTGTCCTCTTACTGACTGATCATCTTGCTGACTAATCCTAGCATGGCTGGGAACTGTTTTGATTGTTGGTCTCCCAGGCAAGTCTGGAGTGGTACCTTTTCTCATTTCTTACCAGTCGGCTTAGCTTTCCAGTGGTAACTATCTTACAGGGGAACCCCTGGAGAGCAAGCTCTGTGCTTGATTGCAAGGCCACACTCCCACAGCTAGGCACTGTAAATCTACCCCCACCCCAGAGGGGGCTGAAGAGATGGCTTAGTGGTTAAGAGCACAAGCTGCTCTTTCAGAAGTCCCGAGTTCAATTCCCAACAACCACATGATGGCTCACGACCATTTGTCATGGGATCTGAGTCTCCCTTCTAATGTGTATGAAGAGCACTCATACATAAAATACATGAATACATATTTTTTAAAGTTTTTTTTTAATTATTTATTTATCTTATGTATATGAGTACACTGTTGCTGTCTTCAGACACACCAGAAGAGGGCATCAGATCCCATTACAGATGGTTGTGAGCCACCCTGTAGTTGCTGAGAATTGAACTCATGACCTCTGGAAGAGCAGTCAGTGCTCTTAACCACTGAGCCATTGCTCCAGCCCACATGAATACATTTTTAAAAGTAAGTTGAAAGAGAGGAAAGCCTCTCTTCTCTCTCTGAGAGATACAGCTCTGTGGCACAGTGCTTGCCTATCTGAAGATTTTTTTGCATATGTATGTGGCTGGTGTACATGGCTGGTGTATGTGTGCATGCTTACGAAGGCCTGAGATTGGGGCCAGGTGAGCTCCTCAGTCACTCTCCTCTTTATTTACTGAGGTAGAGTCTCTTGCTGAACCTGGTGCTGGCTTACACAGCTGGTCTAGCTAGGCCAGCTTGCTCCAGGGTCTTCCCAAAAGCTGGGATTACAGGAGCCAAGCCCAGAGTTTTTATTCAGGTGCTGGGGACTGAACAATGGCTATTACAGTTGTGCAGCAAGTACCCTGTCTACCTGAATTGAAGCACCTCTGAATAACACTGGGAAGTGTTCTTGGTTTAGGCACGTCTGGTTCAGGCAGGGCAGTGAAGATCTGGAGAGACCCCACTGATGATAGGGCTACCTTGTGGGGGCCGAGTCTGCTGCCCTGTTTTCCTTAAGCCTCTGGGAAATCCCTGTTGTGATGTCCTTTGCAGTAGACAATGGAATCCTTTCCAGGTGTCTCTGACTTCCTTCTCTGCGCTGTCTTTTATGCCCCCTGAGCACCACGATTGCTCAGGGCAATCCTTTTATTCTGTTTTTCTTCTACAGAGTCATGGTTATTGTAAACCTTTTGAGCAATGTCCAATAATTGAGACCTATTCATACCCTCAAACCCTCCAAGCCTCTTTATAGAAATAAAACCCATGGTTCTCGGGTATAAGTATTTGATAGTTTTCATAGATCCCATCTCTGGATGGGCGGAAGCCTATCCCAGCTGTACCATATCAGGAAGGTTTCGTCCCATTAGAAACTATGTTTGGGAGCCCTTCCTCTCTCCCTAATAGAAGAAGTGTTCATTAGTTGGTTACTAACCATTCCCTTCTCAAGTCCTTACAGGCTCTGCAGCAGACCCAGAGGACTGTTCATCAGATGTTCCAGGAGGCTGTACCCTTACCTGCATCTGAGCCTGCCCACAAGATCCAGCTTGGCGACCTTGTGTGGACAAAGAAGCTCCTGATCTGGAGCCAACATGGAAAGACCCGTACCCTGTTCTCTTCACCACCCCTTCAGCAGTGAAGGTCTCTAGTGTTCTCCCCAACACCTAGCTAAATGAGACAACAGGACAATGATATATGGGTTGTCACCAGGTCTTCTGACCTCCTAAAGACAAAACTAACACAGGCCCTAGGACTATGATTGTCCTATTATGTTTTCTCTGTCTCCTCATGGGAAAGGCTACTAATCCTCATAAGCCAACCAGTAAGAGGTAATTAGAGAAAGTTTAGCCATGCTCAGAAATAACCTTAAGGGATGAGAAAGGAGACACCAAGAGTCTGACAGCTGGTACCAACACCTGGTCCCCTGGTTAACTACTTAACAGCTGTTGCTGGGTCATTGAACCTTTTGCTCCTAGCCCTCCCTATAGGACCCTGCTTCCTTAACTGTCTATTAACTATGTAAAGCAGAGAGTAAAGTTTGTTAGATTGTTGGTGCTAAGGGGATGATATAACCCCATGCTTCAAGATGAGGCCACGATTTGACTCATTTATGGAACCGGTAAGAATGTAACAACCCCTGGACCGTAGCACAGCTGGGACCAAGTTAGAGGCAGCATTCTAACCTTAAAACCCTGAATGGAGGCTCTGACACCTGCTAAAATGGGAACAAAGACCTAATCCATGAAAGACCTAGTCCATAGTTCCAGGCTTCTGTAGCTCCCTGTATTAGCCAAGGTTCTCTAGAGTCACAGAACTTATAGGTAGTCTCTATAGTAAGGGAATTTGTTAATGACTTACAGTCTGTAGTCAAATTCCCCAACAATGGTCAGCAGTAGCTGTCAATGAAAACCTGAGGATCTAACAGTCTCTTAGTCCCACAAGGCTCTCAGGTGAAGATTGAATCTTCCTCCTTCCAATGTCTTATGTGGATCTCCAGCAGCAGGTGTGGCCCAGATTAGAGGTGTGCGTACCACCACACCTGAAACTGTGTCTTCCAGGTTAAAGATCTAGATCACAGGTGAACCTTCTAATCCTGGATTGTAACTCACTCCAGATATAGTCAAGTTGACAACCAGAAATAGCCACTACACTCCCCCACTTGATAACTGAACAAAGACCACCAGGATGTGGTTTTCATGCATAAGGCTCAGTGCTACATGATTTAGGCATGTTTTCCATACAATACTGGCCAGCAATAAAGATGTTCTTCTGGCTTTTTTGTTTGTTTTTCCAGGTTTGTTTTGTTTTGTTGTAGTCTCAACTGTGTAGCTCTAGCTGACCTGGAACTTTCTGTATAGATTAGACTGACCTTGAACTGACAGATAACTGCTTGTCTCTGCCTCCTGAAAGCTAGGATCAAAGGAAGATGCTAGGGAAACAGCTCATTTGGTAGTGATGGCTATGTTAGTCAGGGTTCTCTAGAGTCACAGAACTTATGGATTGTCCATATTAAGGGAATTTATTGTGATGATGGAAGGTCAGCTCGGGAACTTTGAGATATTCCACCAGGGTCCCCTCCCCCCCTCCAAGCATACGGAAGAAACAGGTTAGAAAGCACGTAGGCTGGAAAGGAGGGGCTGATTAAGCCCCTGCTACCTCATTCCCTAAAGACCAATCAGTTTAAAAGTCACACTGTTCTGCCAATCACATTGTACCTAATGGCGGCTGCTCTAAAATCTTATATAAGGTCCCTGAACGGGCTCCACGACACGAGGCTGCCCTCCCGTCTTGGAGCATGCTGATGAATCAATAAATTTCTCTCGCATTTTGCATCAATCCCTGACTCCGTGTGTCCATTCAGAGGGTCTTCGATAAGTTAAGACTCCCCAGAGTCTTACAATGACTTGCAGTCTGTAGTCCAACTAACCCAACAATCGGCAGCTATGGAGGGAAAGTCCAGGAATCTAGTAGTTGCTCAGTCTCACGAGACTAGTTGTTTATGCTGGTCTATAGAAGTAGGTTCCAACACATGTGCTGGCAAGTAAGTGCAAGAAGTTGAAAAAAGTGAATCCTCCTTCTTCCAATGTCCTTATATAGGCCTCCAGCAGAAGGCGTGGCTCAGGAGTGTACCACAATGCCTGGATCTGGGACTGGTTTTGTCCCAGGCTGACCTTGAACTCAGAGATCTCCTTGCCTCGGTCTCCTGGGATTAAATGTGTGTATTACCTTGCCTGGGCCTAAGCTTTTCAGAGGTTTTCACACTATGCCTCAAGATCTCCATGCCAAGATCCAGGTCAGAAACTTGTGTCTTCCAGCCTCAAGATCTGGATCACAGGTGAGCCCTCCAATTCTGGATTGTAGTTCATTCCAGATATAGTCAAGTTGACCACCAGGAATAGTCATTACAATGGCCTAGCATGCATGAAGCCCTGGGTTCAGTCCCCACCACCACATAAACCAGGACTGGGGAGATGGAGGCAGCAGGATCAGAAGTTCATGGCAGACAAGCTGTAAATCTCAACAGTTGCCCAGAGAAGAATGAAAAGAACCATACCATTTGTAAGCAACCACTTAGCAGGAAAGAGATGAGGAAGAGACAGAGACGGTCAGAGAAAGAGTCAAAAGCACACTTAGACTCTGGCCAGCAGACAAAAGAAACAGAAGAAAAAGGGAAAAGTTACAAATATTTAAGTGAAGCTTCATAGCTCACTTCACCAGGGGTGAGTTTTCTGGGAAGGAAAAATACATTATCTCATTAAAGGAATAATTATTCCTGCCATGCCTTTACCATGGCTAAAGGTGAAACAGTCTTCCGAGCCTTCTGATTGACCACTCAACTGGATAACTACTTACAAGCAGGGCAGCTTGTAATGGTAGGTTATACCCAAGCTGAGAACTAGCTCCCCTTAATTGGCCTTATCAGGGATTCACTTTTGGTCACCAGAAGGGTTAGAAGCAAGGAGGTAAGATAAGACTGGAGTTTTGGTCACACTCTTGAGTAAAACCCTCTGGACCAGGGTGTTCATTTAGGAGATAAGAAACCCGAACTCCTTTTGGAATTTTGCTGGAGAACCAAGGACATTCCTGGTCCTTCTGGTTTCCAGGTCTCTGCCTCCCTACCCCCTAACTTCCTAGTTTACCATTCCTTATCTCACCAAAGCAGGAGTGCAGGGTTCTGAGGAGCCATTGGAGTCTGTGGCGGAGTGCTCATGGGACTGAGAGATGGATATAAAACAGCGGCATATTTCACATTGCACCAGAGACACAAATGCATTAATAGCTGGCTTAACAGAGTGTTTTCATTCCAGTGATTTCTCAAGCTCATCCGCAGATATTTTGGCTCAGATTTTAATCTTAGTGCCCTTCATTCTTGGAAAAAAAAATTTGCTCATAATAGTAAGTGCTGCCAAAAGGTGCTGAGGTCAGGTGTGAGTAGAGTAAGAAATCTCCGTCTTTTCGAAGATAGGACTTATAGGCTAGTAAGAAGTCATCGTCAAGATGAACATCAGAGTGTAGCTCCCAGCATTCCTTATAAAATTAGCAAGCCAGATGGACATGTTGTTAAAGTTCTTTTTAAATATTTATGTTTGTGCCTAGAGACTAATGCAGCTTCAGCTTTGGTCAGAGAAGCCTCTTTTTACAGAGGGCAGGTCCCAGTGGGACTCATGACTAGTTAAAGCGCTGAAGACAAGAAACTGCTGAATGACTTACCCCGACAGGACATCAACATCACCCACTGTGAGGCCAGGAAACTTTGGGGAAGGAAGTAGAAGAGGATTGTGGGAAGTAAAGGTTGGGGGAGGGGAGTGCAGTGGGGTGCAGTCTTCTGGATGTGACAGGAAGGTTGCACCCATGAACACACAGCAGTCATGACTGCCAGCATGGGAAGAGAGAGGGAGGCGGGGGGGGGGGGGGGGAGACTGGAGAGATGGTTGGTCTTACAAAGAGTTCAGTTCCCAGCACCTGTGTGATGCCATCTGTAATTCCAGTTTCAGGGGAACTGGTAACCCTCTTCTAAGTTCTTGGGCACCAGCACACATGTGGTAAACATACATACATGTGGGCAAAACATAAATCTGAGAAAAACATTTCTCAAGGAAGGAAGATGGGAGTAAGAGGAGGCCCAGTTGGTTGGAGGAGGTTGGGGGGAGGGAGGGGACTGTGAGAATGGAACAAAGTACATTGTATACAAGGATGATGTTGTCAACTATTTTCAAATTAAAAGTTGGGAGGTTATTTATATCAACTGAAAATGGAGTGGCAAATATGCTAAGCTATCATTTTTCCCCGAGATGTTGAAATATTTTAAAATTCTTGTGTCAAATTGAAAAGCAGGCCTATGTGTTTTCTCTGTTCATGTGGCTGCTCTTAGACACATAACACTGTTTGCCTCAGTCAAGGCTTGCCATGATCTCACTTTTCTTTGGAATATTGTTAAGATTTGAAACATTGTATTGCTCGGATGGTTTTCACTTTGAAGACTCATGTTCAACTCACTTAAGTAAGTGGTTAAAGCCACTAAAATGCTAAGCCTCTGAGGCAGTAGTCATCATCAAGTTCTGGCATGGATTTTTGTTGCTATCATAAATTTTATACTTAGTAGGATCAAATTTCAACATGTAACCTCAACTCAGCACCATCCCTTTTAAGAAGTCCTTAGCTTGGCAATGTTTAATCTCTTGGTCTCTGCAACAATCATGGTCTTGATGGTGATTTGCATGATGTTAGCCATTTTTAACTCTATGGTGCATAGATGTTATTGATGTTCTATACAATGATACTTTATTAAATGTGAGTTTGAGGTAACTATTGCACTGTCTTCTATTAATTTTCTAAGTCTCCTTCTTTTACTTACCATTACCAGAGCACCATCAGTAACTGGACTAAGTATGTTGACAACAAAGACAAGCACATGAACATGTATCTTTGCTGCTTCCTATAGATCTCTTGGAGCCATTTCCAGTGGCATCGTGTTCATCAGCAATACCACTAATAAAGATGGCAGTTGAAGCTATTGTTTATAATATTCATGCTGCCACCCATCACCAAAGATTCCATTGAAAATTAGTGGTTCTGTTCTCCAGACTTTGAATGATTTCCTCAGATTCTTTCATGTTTGGCTGGTGAGACAAACTCATTTTAGAAACATACCCTGTTTCTCCTCAAGGCATATTATATCTGTCTACCCTTCTCTCTCTATATTGCTTAATAAATTTGCTATTAGTAAATGGCATTTTTGCTCCTACATAAATAGTTTTTACAGTGGAATCCATCTCAGTTTTAATTTTTAAAAAATTGGGGAAGAGGATTGACTGATGACTCAGAGGTTAAGAACATTTGCTGATCTTCCAGAGGACTCAAGTTAAATTCCCAATATCCAGGCCAGGCCAGGCAGTTCACAGTGTCTATAACTCCAACTCCAGAGGACCTGGCCCTCCCTGTACATATGACACAAAGTAACGAATAGATACAGATACATACAAATCTCTAGGAAACAAACACGTTGTTTTGTTGCAGAGACAGATTGTTTCTCAGCTCTGCTGTGTTGTCCTTGTATAGATGCCTTTTCAGTCAGTCTGTAACAATTGCACACTTTCCTACAGATGAAACAGAATCTTACCATTTGCCTTGGGAAGAAAACAATCTGTTTTTATTGATGACTCTTCTTTTGGGATTCTGTTTTTCTTTCCTTAAAGAAGCCATACTGGGATTAAAAATATAGCAATAGGGAGTGATTGAAGAGATGGCTCAGTGGTTAAGAGCACTGACTGTTCTTCTAAAGGTCCTGAGTTCAAATCCCAGCAACCACTTAGTGGCTCACAACCAACCAGATTCCATAATGGAATCTGATGCCCTCTTCTGGTATGTCTGAAGATAGCTACAGATTAATATAATAAATAAGTAAATCTTTAAAAAATATATAGCGATAGAAAAGAGACTGAATATATTTTACCATAAAGATTAATTTCTAGGGAAAAAGAAAATGAACTTTAGACTCTCACATCTCAGTGGCTGGTGAAATGAGAATCAGAGCAGCACGCAGTGGAGAATGTGTGAGGCCTGACTGAGGTGTGGAAATCCCTTACCAATCAAGTAAGACTAGTGCCCAATCTACCAAACAACATTAGTTGCCTGTCATTGTCATTGGGATATTAAAACATCACTAAGGATTGATGTATCACTCGCCAAGTCATCTAGAGCATCTGATGGTGACAGTCCAACTGCCCTTGAGGAGAACAGTGGAAGCCATCACACCATGAGACTGAAACCATTCTGTGTAAACAGCAGGAATACATATTTACTTATTTTGCATGACATCACCTAAAAACTAATGCTAGAGAACTCCACAATCCAGCTGCCCCCACCCCAACCCTAAAAAATGTTCTCATGCTTTACATAAGTTTATTGTTTTCCTCTGGGTCTCATTCAAAGCTATGGAGTCATGCACTTTAAGAATTGGGCACCCCTATACTAGATGTTCATTGAGTATGTATGGAAGCCAAGACTTTCTCTGAGATTGATCAGTGAAGAAAGGAAGGGACCATCACCCAAACACCAAGGGGTGGACTTGTGATGGCTAATCTTGGTTGTCATCTTGAGTTCAACTGGAATTACTTAAAATTCAAGCAGCTGGGCACACCTGGCAGGGATTTTTCTTGATTGGATCATTTGAGGTGGGAAAACCCACCCAATATAGAAGAAAGGTACCATGCTGTGGACATAGTTGCAACTGAGGTTGGAGATAGATGTATGCATACATGTATGTATGTGTATGCGTACATATATATGTATATATGGTGTGTATACATATGGTTGATTTAAGGGAAAGGCAGCTTTTATTGGAAAACCCCCAACGACATCTAGATGAGGAAATGGACCTGTTAGGGACTGTGTAGATGAAGCATCATGCAGCAGCTAGGACAATGACAGGAGAGCCAGACTCTGCCCACAGGGAAAACAGTCTAAGAAGGAAGCAGGAACATAGGTTGACGGCAGTGATGCTGGGCTAGGCCCACAATGAGCACCTGACCCAGTGTGAGGTTCAGGGATGTTCTCCCTGAGTCATGGAGCAGAGTCACATGATCTAAACAAGTTGTTGGGGAAGCTTTGTCATCCCAGCAGCCTTCTGAGATCAGACCCAGTCTTAGAAGCTGGACCTAGTGATGTCTGGCTGTGGAGATTAATTTGCCCTGGTGCTCACCAGGGGGAGGGGCTGTTACCCCAAAGAGCCCCAAGGTTATTTCAGGGTTCAGCCTTAACCTGGGGTTCAGCCTTAGCTCATGGTCCAGCCTGAGTCCACTGGCAGGGATTTGCAGATCAGAATTAACACTGTGTATTTCTAATGTTCTCCTAAAAGCTAACTCTCTGGCCCCCTGAAATGAAAAGCGTCTCCTGTCCTGAGTGACTGGCAACCAGGCCTGAATCATAGCCACATCCCTTGGCTACTATAGTGTCTGGCAAGTACAATATGTTAGGGGCTTCCCCCAGTGTCAAACTGTAGATAAAACGGGAGAGAATCAACCATGAATTCACTGCGCCAGAAATAACTGCTCCCGTGTCAACAGGAAAGCTTTGTCTATGTGTACGTTTCCTTCTCCCAGGGAACATTTTGTTCTTGCTACTGGTTAAAAGATGGCAGCTTTTAGATAGAAGTACAGCAGGAAGTATTTAAGTTAAATAAAAGAGAGACTACTTGGCCAAATGATTGACTACAGGATTAGGTTCCCAGGGGCATTATGGAATCTGACTTTAACTCATGAACAGTGTTGAAAAATATAAGGGTGCTGAGAGATTTGCCTTGATGCGGTTCTTTTAAAAGCGTGTGTTTTGGGATCCTGAGAGAATGGGAGTGCCTTGTGATCTGGAACGCTGGGGAGGTTTCCTGGAGCTGAACTGGCCTCAAGGTTGGCTCAGAGTGGAGAGGCTGGCCTGGCAGAGGGACAAGGAGGGCGGAGCAGGTAGGCTGTTCTGTGGATGGGAGCAGGCTGTGGTAAGGCACAGTATGGAAAGCCCAGAGGCTTGGCTGGGGGATTTGGAGTTTACAGAGGACCAGAAATGGACACGGACCCAAGTTTCTGGGCTTCAGTAGCCTTCTACTTTTAGAGGCAAAAGACAGCTTAGTCCTATACATTGGTGAGACTCAAAAATCAAAGGGTATCACAAGGGCAGGTGCTTGCTAATGTTCACACTTCCAGCCTTGCTCCGTGAAGCTCTTTTTTGGAAGTTCCAGGTAAATGAAGCAGGGACTCTGGATTAACTAAGTCCCTGGAAAAGTCTTCTGGGCACCCTGTGCGGCACTGTCTCTCGGGCCCAAGCAGGGCTGCTTTCTAGTAACCCAAGTCCTGTGAGAGCCTGCCCTAAAGCAAGTACAGGCCTGAGAGCAGTGAGTCTGGGCTGCATCTGGCTTCTTTTTTCCATCTCTCTCCCTCTTGCCCTGGATGTCCAAAAGAGGAAGGCCACAGGAAGAAGTGAGAAGCAGACTGCCGGCCCTGGTGTGGTATTTAACTAGCACATCACTAGTTCTTAATTAGTTTGCTCTCCGAGGAAAGGAGTTTGTGATATTTACTCATTTTCATGGTCTCAGTGTGGCCGTCTCCAACTACCAAAATGATGTCCTGACATAGAGTCAGGAAGAAAAGCCCACAGTAAACATGGAGAACCAGAAGCCAGCAATCACTCCCAAACTGAGAATGGGATAGAGGTCGGAGAATTGTCTATAATTGATTGAATTGCTGTCTGTTCTTTTTATTTAAAGAACCGGGATGATTTCTAATAGTTACTGTTCAGTGGTTAAGACAAACGAACAAAACAACAACAACAAAACAGAGTTTCAGTTTAGGGAGTAGTGAGACCAAAGCAAACTTGTTCGGGAGGGACTTTGGGGGGACCTCTACTACTGACTTACAGTTAAGATTGGGGGGGGGGGGTGTTAAACTCAGGAGTCTCCACCCATTCCTGAGGAAATACTGGGTTGATAGCTGCTTGGGGAGGGGAAGATATTTTCCTCAATGGTGTAGCCACTGGCAAGGTACCATGTACCTGTAAACCTTTTCCGTGTTCCTATAACTATCCGAAAGTTTATTGGTAGAAACACACACACACACACACACACACACACACCCTCAAAAGACTAGTGGGCAAGGAGAGGACCAGCAGGATCCGGGCTGTCAGAAGGGTATTGGGTGAAAATCATCAAAAGACATTATGCATGTGTGAAAACGTTCCAATGAAACCTGTTATTGTACAGTTAAATAGATAAAAATTTAAAACTTTTAAAAAGTAAACTTTCAGCAGGGCAAGGTGATGCACACGGTTGGTCGCAGCACTCAGGAGGCAGATTTGTATGAGTTACAGGCTAGCTTGGTCTATATAGTTTTGTTTTGTTTTGTTTTAAAGAAAAAGTAAACTTGAATTTGGTTATATCCCATGGATGGCAGCCACCCAATGAATAGGCAGCACTGATGACTTAAAACTGTAAGATACCTAAAAGCAATCATTATTAGCCCGAGACTAAAAATTGGAGATTAAAAAAATCTCTGCCTGCTCCACTCCCTAAAGTCAGAAGTAGGATGCAGGCCTCTCTATAGGTGGTAAGGTTAGCTTTGGAGAGTATTCTGGATGTTCCCAGATGGGTGTCACCAAAAATGAAAACGGCTACCTCACGGACTGGAAAAAATAAAACAAAAAAGAAACTTCAAGGCAAGTATAGAAGACTGCCTGTGGTGGGTGGACAGAGAACGGGAAGAGGCTTCTGTGCACAGTAGGTTTGCAGTCGTAGCTGCTAGCCTTTGTTGCTGGGACCCCGAGCTCTCCTAGCCAAGGATCTTAATCATTGTAGGGCGAGCACAGCCTACATTTTCTGTTTCGGATTTGTTCGGCGCCTGCCTCTGGGTGTCACTCGGAAGCCGTAGAGGACCCGCCCCAGGCCCTTCCAAGTGCCCCGGGTCAGGACCGGAGGCAGACAGGACTTTTAAGGGGATCCAACGTCAACAGAAAAGAAGTGTGCGGCTGAGCATCCGCCTATGTGCGCGGCTCTGACCCACCGAGAAATGCTAGAGATGGAAGGCGGCCTCCCGGCCACCGGGTTCACGGCGTCCCAAAGAGGATTGGTGGCTAGGCACAGAGGTGACAGCGGCAGCGTGGCTGCAGCAGTAGGGGTAGCCAGAGCGCCACAGCCGCTCCTATGCAGAGCTCTGGTCCTATCGAGACCAGCAGCATCAGGGAAGAACCGTATACAGTGGATCGGATAGAGCCACAAAAGGTGGGGACCAGAAAAGAGCTCGAGCGCATTGCGTTAAAGTGGGTTTACGCATGCGCAAGACCAAAGTCAAACTCATGGGTGGAGTCTGCAATTTATGGGAGGAGCGGAGCAAAGAGACTCAATTTGTCTGAGCTCTACTGTCTGTTTGTCGTCTCCCACATGGTCTAGCGGTTAGGATTCCTGGTTTTCACCCAGGCGGCCCGGGTTCGACTCCCGGTGTGGGAACGCCAAAACCTTTTAGAATAAGGATACTAGGTTCACAAAAGATATTGTGTTCACACTGGCCTGACTCAAGAAGAGAGTTTTTAGAGTTTATATACCATTCTCTGAGCCGCAACGCAGCAGAAAGAGACTTAAAAGAAACTGCGAACAGAGTGAAGTGATGGTGAAACGAACGACCGCTCTCCCCTCCGCTGGCATTTGGACCCGACCAAAGAGATCATGCTCTTTGAAAGAAAAGTTGCAACTTCAGGTGATAGACTCTGAGGCTGCATAAGCCATTCTCCAAGGAGTCCCAGACTTGCGGTCAGATGCCTCACTAAACTGGTGTTAAAAGGAGAGATCTATAGACAGGAAACAGATTCGGGGATAGCCCCTGCTCTTGTTGCTGGAAGACCCACATGAAGACCAAGCTTCACATCTTCTACATGTATGGGGAGCCTAGGTCCAGCCTTTGGTTAGTGGTTCAGTCTATGAGAGGTCCAAGGGTCCACGCTAGTTAACTTTGTTGGTCTTCCTGTGGAGTTCCTATCCCCTTCACGGCCCTCGATCGTCCCCCTAAATCTTCCACAAGACTGCCCGGGCTCCAGCTAACGTTTGGTGTTGGTCTCTGCATCTGTTTCCTTGCTCCTGTCTGCAACATAACAGTTTGTGGACGGCCTTGTCTGGCCTCGGTGGGAGAGGATGTGCTAGTCCCGCAGAGACTTGATGTGCGGTGGGGTTGGGGATGGGGGGAGGGTACCCAGAGAGACCTTCCCCTTCCCAGAGGAGAAGGCATGGATGGGGAAATAAGCGGGGTGGGGGAGCTGTAGTAGAGGAGACTGGGAGGAGAGGGGGATCAAATATTGGGAAGTAAAGTGAATAAATAATAAAATAAACGAAAAAAAAAAAAGAGGAGAGAGGAAAGAAAAAACAGGGTTTCAGAAATATTTAGTAACGAGGCGATACCAACAACAAAAACACACTTTCTTCTCTGATATACTTGAATGAATGAATGAATGAATGAATGAAACCTTCCAGCATTCATGTTTGGCTAGAATTGGAAGTTTCAGTATTTCGATGTGGCCAGCGCTGAGGTGTCTCACATCCCTTCCCTCTAGTCCTTCACCTCTTCATGTGTCCTGACATGCCTGGAAAGGAAACCCCACCAGGGTTTAAGGCCCCATTTCTCTCCACCAGGGTTGAGTTCTTTGAAACCCCCAGTTTGTTTCTAGACGACCGACAACGCTGAGAAATGTCTATGAAAACGACATGCCCTCCCCAGGGCTATGAAATTCACTCCATCAAAAGTTCTTTCAGATTTTAAGGGAAACAAACGTCATCCTTCATGAGGACCTAAGGCACAATGTATGCAGTGGCTCATACCTGTGAGTCCAGAATAAGGGAGCCTAAGAGGACTGGTGCCAGTTCTCAGTCAGCCTGGGCTACACAGTGAGACCTTCTCTCAAAACACACACACACACACACACACACACACACACACACACTAACGGGACCTCAGAGGAAAAAACAACCGATTAGCCAGTTTAGCCTTTATTGAACTAGATAGAACAGGGCTGACTCGAAGATGTAGATCCTAACAATAGCAGGTGCTATCTCCTGAACACCTAAACACGGATAATTTTACACACTTCGTTATTACTAGATGGCATTATTTCTGTGAAGGCCCACATAGGAGCTTGGTGGTACATTTATAGTAGAGTATTTAATAAAGGGGCTTAGAATGTGTGCCTGTGGGGGCCAGATTTTGTCTGCATGGCTTTTGTGAGTTTGGGGGTTGAACTCAGATCCTTGTGCTAGAAGGCAAGTGCCTTATCAACAAAGCCTTCTCTCAGCCCCAATATAGGGGCTTTTAAGTGTTATGTACAGTTTTGGATAAACAAACATGCTGACACTGGCCTGCTATGTAGGTGTTATGACTCCAGCCTGTTTCATGGATGATGTTATGCTAATTGGGCT
>JADRCH010000099.1:10329298-10355697 GCA_019843965.1 Rhynchomys soricoides | reverse complement strand
GTTATGACTCCAGCCTGTTTCATGGATGATGTTATGCTAATTGGGCTGAGTGAGTGGGACTTAGTGATAAAGAATTTTCGTGTCAGGGGATAAGTAAATTCGAACAAGATTCAAGAACCTTCGACCTCAGTAAACTTTGGAAGCCAGGCTGATGAGAGATGACTCTGCAGGTAGAGGAGCTTGCTGCTAAGCCTGAAGATCTGAGTTCCATTCCCAGGACCACTCCTAAGAGTATATTTTCACCCTCACATGCATGCCATGGTGTGTGCAAATAAATATATGTGATAAAAATGTCCATGGGTCGGGTCGTGTGGGCCATACAAATATATTCTGTTTAAGGAATAAGTCATTGTACAGGGCCCCTTGTACCTAAAAAGTTGTTAGTTTTGACTGGGACCCAGAACAGGGGTGATGGCTCTGCAACAAATGACAGCTGCTTTGTTACTTGTCAGAGGCAGGTGTTGTGACAGTGCTGTTTGCAGCCTTTGGCAAAGCCTCATAGGTGAATCAGAATGAACTCAGAGCACTGACACTTTGTCATGAGCCCATCTCCCAAAGACAGGCATGGCTGGAGAAAAGATTGACCACTATGCATAGAATGGACTGTCCTGTCTACTCAATTGCCCTCCTCTGCCGAGGTTGCCTTCTGATGGGTGTTTACATGAGACACAAATATCTTCACGCCCTTACCCCATTTAGAGAGGTCTGTCCACATACCTCTTCACAAAATACCTTTCCCACCAGTTTTCCAGTCATGCTCTTTCCAAGCCCTGGACTGTTCAATCAACCATGGGTTACAGCCAGTGAAGTAGTGTATAATAAGTCACCTTTCCTTCCAATTAAAAGTATGATGTTGGACACTGCCTAGAGTTCTTCACACTACAAAATTTTTCCTTTACGACTCTCTCTCAGGGGTGTCCCAGGAAGAGGCTACGATGCTGCCACTCTCCCTTTTCACATGGAACCTGAATAGCTAGTGTGTAACACCATCTGTGACTAGGCTACAGTCTCCTCTTCCTCAGTCATTGGGCATAGGGTCCACCCCGTGAAGCTATAGGACATGCTTGGGGATGAAAGACTCCATAACAGGAGTATGAGCTATAAGCATTTGGGCCACTTCTTTATGTAACTTACCCATGCCTTCAGGAACTGCTCGGGCCCAATCACATATATACCAATTCGATTTAGTGATGGATTACCACACATCCAATTTTATGACTTGGTGGATCAAATAATGCCCAGTTCATGATGGCAGGTCAGCTTGCATTGGTGTTCTGTTGTCAGGTATTGAATTTCTACCAAGACCCTGCAGCAGGCCAGAAGTTGTTTTTCTTTCTTTCTTTCTTTCTTTCTTTCTTTCTTCCTTCCTTCCTTCCTTCCTTCCTTCCTTCTTTTCTTCTTCTTCTTCTTCTTCTTCTTCTTCTTCTTCTTCTTCTTCTTCTTCTTCTCCTTGTTCTTCTTCTTCTTCTTTTCAGAAACAATAATTACTCAGTCTCTGGACATAACAACTAAGACATAATCCTGTAAACCTTATCAAAGTCTGATTCCTCTGGTGGCGAATCCTTTCAGATCCGCCATGACACCAGGAGACTCTAGTAGCTACATCTTACCTATCTGCTGTCCCCATTCCAAAAGGGCTCTCCAGAAGTTGTTTTTCAAAGGGAGAATATGTATTTGCAGATGACAGCAGGGCCCTGTGAAGATATTTGTTGGGCAATGGGCACATGACAAAGTGTCAGGGCTGGAGGTTATATATGTGATCAGCAGCATGACCTTCTATTTGCCAAGGTTGACCTGTCTGTGGTTGCTGCTGAGTGCCTAACCTCTCAGTAGCAGAGAGGAGCACTGTGTCAGGTTGATTACATTAAGTCCCTTTCACCATGGAAAGGGCAGCACTTTGTCCTTCGTGGGATAGATACTTATTCTGGTTGTGGATGTATTACTTGCACACAATGCTTCTGCCATAACGACCATCCATAGACTTATACGATGCCATCACTGAGGAATTTCACAAAGCCTTATTCCTGATGAAAGAACTAACTTCACAAAGAGGTATGGTGGTAGACTCATGGTCACAGAATTTGCTGGTCTTACTGTATTCCCCATGATCCTGAAGCAGCTGGCTTTCTAGGATTGTGGAATGGCCTTTGAAGACAGTTACAGTACCAACTTGGTGGCAAAGGCTTGTAGAATTGGTACACCGGTCTTTAGAAGGGTGTGCATGCTCAAAATCAGTGCACAGTGCAGGATATGGTTTCTACAACAGCCAGGATCCAAGGGTCTAGGAATCAAGAAGTGAAAATGGGAATGGTTCCACTCACCATCACCCCCAGTGACCCACTTTTGTTTCCTGTTATTGTGACCTTGTGCTCTACTGGCCTAGAAATCTTGATTTTAGAGAGAGGAGTGTCCTGCCAGGAAATACAGCAAACATTCCACTAAAGCTAAGCCTTCGCTCTGGCCACTTTGTGCTATGCTATACCCTTGAGTCAACAAGCTGAGAAGGGAGTTACAGTGTTAGCAGGGATGACTGATCCAGTCAGAAAGCTAGTCGATTCTCCACTGAGAGTGAGCTTTGAGGGTTTATAACCTCACACCACTTCCTACTTGCCTTCTGCTTCCTATATGTGCACCGAAATGTGATCAGCCAGCTTCCTGCTCCTCCTCCCATGTCCGTCTTATGAACTCTAGCCCACTGGAAACAGACCAAAATAGTCTTCCTAAAGTTGCTATTGGTCATAGTATTTTATCACAGCACCACAAAAATAATTAATACAGGGTATTTAAGAAGCAGATATATCTCAAGGCGCTCTGCTACCTATTCTGGGGAAGAACAGGCATGTAGAGTTGTATACGAGATGGATAGACTTATCATGTTAGGTGGAATTAGAGTCTTTGTTATTGTCTCTATTTGTAAATTAAACAACACATAAGCTGTAGTTGGGTGTCAAGTGAACTTGTCATGATGGGCCTTGATTGTCAACCTGACAAGGTTAAAATCACCAGGAAGACACACCTCTGAGGATGTCTATGAGGACATTTCCAGAAAGGATTAACTGAGATAGTAACACTCACCCTTAAAGCTTGTGGCATCTTTCAATGGGTGGTCCAGAGCAGAGGTCTGAGGAAAAGGCAGTGTACACCTTTCTTCCTGCACCTCTCTCAGTGACATCTGACACTAAGCCCTTTGGCCTTCCAGCAGAGACTCAACTTTCCAGGGAGCTTCAGGCTTCTGCTGCTGGACTGAGATTGCGAGGCAGCCAACTTTATGGACTGAGCAGTTATTGTGGTCTCTGTCTCTTTATTGTGTGTATGGTCACTGTGAACAGGACAGCCTCCAGTGTGTGGGGTGGTTTATGTCTCCTTTTACTAGACATAGACACAGAGATACACAAACACACACATACAGATGTAAACTCATGTACAGAGATGCACACCTACACATACACGGACAAACAGACACATAGATACACATAGACATAGTCAGACAAACAGACACACACACATACTCAGACACACATACAGACATAAACTCATTCAGAGATATACAACACACCTACACAAACACATACAAACATATACATCCACACAAACACACACAGATATATACATACTCACAGACAGACATATAAAGACAGACAGGAAGACAGACACACACACTCAGACACATATACACATACATAGACTCATATAGAGACACACACAGAGACACATACATACATACAAACATATAGAGATACATACATACACACAAATACACACAGACATATAAAGATAGACAGAAAGACAGACACCACACACACACACACACACACACACACACACACTCACAATTAGTTCTGTTCCTCCAGAGAATCCTGCCTAATACGGCAGTCGTTAGTGTTCCCGGGCACAGAGGGAGGGAACAGCAATAGTTGGTGGCAAGAACTTGTGGTCAGAAACCGTGTATTCTTCATTTTAAAATTTGTTTTCAGAAGACGGGTGAGTTCTGCTCCAACAAAGCTGCTCCATCTGCTCACCATCCATTTCTATAAAACACAGTTTGGTCTCATGGATTTAGGGGAAAAACCTTTCTCTGGATGCTTGTAATGCTTTCAGGACCCCAAGCACAGGTGACTCTTGCCACAGCACTTAACAGAACAAAGGGGCTTCACCCTGCAGGGAGTTGGCTACTTAAGTTCTATTTGGCATCTTTATGGGTTTGTGTTTTGCAGGAACTTTGCCATAATTTCCATTAGTCATCCTCATACCAATCTCTGAATTCATTAATTTTTTTTGAAGTGGAAACGCCTTTTGCATTCTTTAATCAAGCCCTACATTTGACTCATGATTGGTGTATTCTGGACTTTAGTCCTATGATTTTCTAGTACTAGCCTTGTTTTTGTTTTTTGGTGTTTCCCCTTCTGTGTCTCTGTCTCTGTCACTCTCTCTCTATCTGAGACAAGGTTTCTCTTTGTAGCCCTATGTTTCCTGGAACTCTGTAGACCAAGTTGTCCTTGAACTCAGATCTTCTGCCTCTGCCTTCCAAGTGCTGGGGTTAAAGGTGTGTGCCACCACATCCAGCCAGCTCTAGACTGTAGATTGTGTATCACTCTGTTCTTTGTCAGTGGAACATAAAAATTCGATTTATGCAGTTCACAATTTTGGGGCCTGGAAGTTTGAGGTAGAGTAACTTCCTTAAGTTGGCCTTCTTGCTAGCTGAGTCTAAGAGATGCAGACTATCAAACACCAAGAGACATGTTTGCTTCTTCTTGACTCTCCCCCTCCTCACTCAAAAGCACCTGTCTCCAATAATGGGCTCTGTCTCTCCCATCCAAGTGTTAGCCAGGCCCAGATCTACTTGGTTTCTAAGATCAGATTAGACCTGTTGCCATTTAGGGAGCGCTACTTTGATGATGTTCTGTAACTGTAATTGCCTCCTGAAGGTTCCACCTTTAATCAAGGTGGTTGTTTTAAGTTAACATGTAATAGTAGGCATTGGATTATATATGCCTAAAACATGGCAGACTCTGGCCACCAAATGTGAATTCCTACATGGTTGAGTACCACAGAAGATGAATTTTGAAGCCATTTGAATTTTTCATTCAGTCCATGTTCACATTATAAGTACATGAACACAATAATAACTATACAAACATGATAACTTTATTTTTGTTTGGCTTTTAAATTTTTATTTTATTTTTAAAAACAAGATGCTATTAATTCCTTGAGAATTTTATACATGTATTCACTATAATTTGATTATATTCGCCCACCATATATACCCTAAATTCCTCCCAGATCCACTCCCACCATGTCACCCCTTCTCAACTTTGGGTCCTTATTTTTTTAATGACCTACAATAGAGGCTTCCATATACTCATGGGTATGGGGACATCTACTGGAGCATGATCAACCTACCAGGGGCTACAAGCCTAATGAAAACAGACTCTCCCTTCCCCAGAAACCATTAACTGTCAGTAGCTCCTCAGCTAGGAACAAGGACTCAGGATCCCCTCCCCCATCCACGCTGGAATGCTGACTGGCTTGACCTTGCACAGGTCTTGTGCAGGCTGCTGCAGGTGCTGAGAGTTCCCTGATATGTGGGTCCAGAAGACAATGGCTCTGGTGCTTCTAGATCTTTGGGGTTTTGTTTGTTTGTTTGTTTTGGGGTTGTTTTTGTTTTTGTTTTTTTCGAGACAGGGTTTCTCTGTGTAGCCCTGGCTGTCCTGGAACTCACTCTGTAGACCAGGCTGGCCTTGAACTCAGAAATCCACTGCCTCTGCCTCCCAAGTGCTGGGATTAAAGGTGTGCACCACCACTGCCCTGTTTCTTCTAGATCTCTGGCTCTTACAATCTTTTTGCCCCCTCTTCTAAAATGTTCCCTGAACCTTGTAGGGAGAGGGTGTGCTATCAGTGTCCCATCTGTGGTGGCGCACTCCACAAATACCGTCAATACCTTGATCAGTTGTGAGTTTCTGCATGAACACTGTCCACTACACAAAGAAGCTTCTCTGATGAGGTCTGAGCTAATCGATACGTATACAGATAAGAATTCAGACAGCAGATTGATGCTATGTCCATTTAGCAAAATAATAGTAGTGGATTCATCAGTGGGCTCTGAGCTCCCCAATCAAGATTTTTGTTTTTTGTTTTAAATCAATGAACCAAATTGATTTGGGACATTTGAGCAAACGGTATTTCTCAATACATTTGCTCTTTTGCACCTTGTCACAAACTCTGAAGGACTTTGTTTTACACCCTTCAGACTTCAAGTTGTCCTGTGTATGTTCCCTTAGAGTATGCCTGGTGCCTCACAAAAGCGTCCTAAACAATCACAGCATTAACACTTCACACTGGCACAGGAAAGGGACAGTGGGTATGAAAATTAACTCCCTCACGCTGGAACTCTGACTAGGAAAAACACTGAATACTTGGAAAATCACTGGAACAAATAATCAAAAAAATCAATTTGCAAACACCTACAAGGCCACAGGGTAATCACCCCCGTTACTTCATGAAAAACAAAGTTATTGGATGAATCTAATTTCCTTTTGTCACAGAGAGACAGACATGGTGGATGCGGGGGAGCAGGCAAGGTTCCTACCCTGACTTAAGAAAGCCTGGGGTGTTGTGTCTTGTTGTCCCTAAGCGAATGTAGGAAAGATTCTTCCTGTGTGGCAGGCAAGAAGCTCAGCTCCAAACAATTGGGTAACTTAAAGTTAATATGCTGAAAAGTCACCTTCCTCCTCAGTGTCCTCTGTCCTTCTTCTTACTGTTCAAGAGGTCATCTGGGTTTATCTTTCTGTCTTCTGTTTTCCCCATCTTTAAAGTGGGGATCTGGTAGGATCATCCATACCATGGGTTTCAAGGATTAAAAGAGATAATGCATGTGTTTGGCTTGGTTGAAGGCCAAAGAGAGCAGGCAATCATCACCACCACCAGCAGACCCACCAGCACCATCATACCTATCGGTCACCACAAGGACGCTTTCATTGCTACCTCTTTGATAGCATTCACATACGGGTAACTGTGCCTTTATGCCCAGCACAGCTGTAAGAGGTGCGACATTGGCTTCCCTAGCTCCATCACACCACCTGCAATTGCTCCTTCCCTGATCTGTTAGAAGAATCTACCTCCGGAGGCTGAGTCCTTCCTCTTCCCTCCTCACACCCAGGTTCTGTTTGATTTCACACTGTTTCCTGTGCTTGGTCTTTGCTCAATTTTCCAGTGTCTAGAATACTCTAGTGCCCTTTCTCTCTGTGTAGCATACACATTCCAAGACAAACATGATCTCTTTCCTGATGCTTCCTTAACCCTCCAGTCAAAAGCCAGTTCCTCTGATGCCTTTAGTGTCTCCGGTACCTCTCTTCTGGTGCTCGTCTCTTCTAAGCCTAGGTTTTAAATCAAAGGTATTGTCCTATTAACCATGCACTAAGCAGTGGGTGAGGATGACAGGTTTTTTTATTCATGATTCTGAGTTAGAGAAAGCCATGCTACTAGATTGGTCAGAGAGAGAATCATTAGTTTACATAGTGGCTAGGCTTGGGACCGACCAGAGACAGCCAGTCTTCCCTCTCTGAGAGTCCTCCACCCACTATGGACCAGTTTCTCACAGCAAGAGCTCAGAGCATTGTTGTCTCAGGACTAATGGGGTTCCCTCTCAGGAGATTTTATTTTTCTGAGTTTTTGTTGAGAATAAAGGTCTAGGGGAGAAGGTGATCTCACTGGGCCCTGTACCTTTCCTGGGTTGTTTCATGCTGGATATTGTGATTGGCAGTTCCCGTCAAAACCCATGGTGGAGGGGAAAGAGAGACAAGAATTAAAGTAAGCCAGAGAAATGATATAGTGGTGATTCACACACACACACACACACACACACACACACACACACACACTCCTTGAATTAAAACCAGATTTTTATGGGCTGGAGAGATGGCTCAGCCATTAAGAGCACTGACTGCTCTTCCGGAGGTCCTGAGTTCAATTCCCAGCAACCACATGGTGGCTCACAACCATCTGTAATGGGATCCGATGCCCTCTTCTGGTGTGTCTGAAGACAGCTACAGTGTACTCATATAAATAAAAAATAAATTGTTAAAAAAACAAACATATTTAATGGTGTGTGGCTTATATCACAATAACAATAATGTGGAAAAAAGTAAACTGGAGACAATTGGTATGGGGAAAGATGTGCATCTGTGTATACTTTATGTTTGGGTGATTCATTTATTCAGCCAACATTGCAGTGAACGGATCACATGCTGGTGCTGACCCAAAGTGACATTGTAGTGGGAAACTGCAGGGACGGAGGTGGAAGAAACCCTTGGAGCAGTATTATGGGGACAGTTCCAGGCCCAGGATGACATCCCCTGGGCACCAGCATTCTTGCATCTGCTGGCCTGTCTGCTGTTGTCAACCCAAGTCACCCTTTGGTGGGAAGATGAGAGATGGTTGTTGTTTGTTTGTTGTTTTTCAAGACAGGGTTTCTCTGTGTAACAGAGCCCTGGAACTCACTCTGTAGATCAGTTTGGCCTGGAACTCACTACGTAAACCAGACTGGTCTCAGTCTCACCATAGGTTTGCCTGCCTCTGTCTCCTGAAGTCTGGGATCACAGGGAGTTGGGCCGGGGTGCCACCATCCCCAGCACCAATTGCTGTTTTAAGAGGATCCTAGAACCACCTCCCAGTTTGATGTTTCAAAATTTACTGAAAGCTGTAATATGGTTATGGTTTGTTTTAGGTGTGTGCATCTGTGTATTGGTGTGTGCATCTGTGTATTGGTGTGTGCATCTGTGTATTGGTGGGTGCATCTGTGTATTGGTGGGTGCACCTGTTTATTGGTGGGTCCACTTGTGTATTGGTGGGTGCACTTGTGTATTGGTGGGTGCACTTGTGTATTGGTGGGTGCACTTGTGTATTGGTGTGTGAACTTGTGGACTGGTGTGTGCACTTGTGGACTGGTGTTGCACTTGTGGACTGGTGTGTGCACTTGGAGCACCTGTGTTAGGATCTGAGGACAACTTGCAGGAGTTGGTTCTCATGTGAGTCCCAGGAATTGAACTCAAATCATCAGGCTTGGTGGCAAGCACCTTTACCCACTAAGCTATCTCACTGGCCCCTAGATTTCTTCTTAAGGGACATGGAGGAGAGAATATTGCTAATAGAGAAGCAAGTGCTCAGAATAGTAGCTCAATGGAAGCCTTGGACATGCTTACCCTGGTGTCTCATCTATTCCCTAGGCTTTTCTAATGGGAAATCTCTGAAGGGGTGAGAAGGGAAAGAATTGCAGATTTTTTCCCCCTGAGGCAATTGCCATGTGCCTGGTTGCTTCACAGTGACATCCTCACTGGAGACAGTGGTGCCTTGTGGGAACTTCAGTCCCCTCAGAGCACAGGTTAGCTTGAAGGGTCACTTCCACTAGATGCACAAAAGCAAAGTCCCAGAACTGGAACGCTGTTGTGAGTGGCAAGTGTCCAGCTTTTGTCAGAATTTTGCAGCATTGAACAGCACACCTGGGGACCCTGCCTTGCTAGCAGTGAGCTTACCTGTGTCTGCTAGTCTCCCACAACCAATCCCAAGACATCACCTTTTGTCCCGACTCCCCTTGTGGTTAAGCTTAGCGAGTCTATCCGTCAAAGACAATGAGCCCACACTGATGTCTGGCTTTTGTGTGCCTCTCCCCTCGGTCCTGTTTGTCAGTCTGAGGTCTAAAAGGGGGGAGATGGGAGCATAGAACAGGACAGGAGACTGTACGCATCAAACGCGTCCACTCAGTCCCGTGTAGGAATAGCATACCTGACTGACAGTGATCAGAAGCTGGGGTAATTTTCCATTAACAGCCTGATGGAGGTTAATAGATTCAGGGGAGGCAGAGAGAGCAACGTGGGGTGGGAGGTGCAGGAGGAATAATCAGAATTTGGCAACAGCTGGGCGGTGGGGTGTGAAGGGAAGGCATGATTGTTGACAGCCCCAAAATGATAAGCATCCCCAGAGAGGCAGAGAAGTGGGACAGAGAGGGATGAGCTCTGTTCTCTCTGACACATCCGAGGCGCTGCTGGGCTGTGTAAATGGAACAAGCTAGAGAACAGGAAATACAGGCTGGGACACCTGTGAAAGCAGACACCTACTGGCGTCATAACTGCCGGGCGCTTCGGAAGCTTAGGTATTTTCTAACTGAACAGAGGCGCTGGCTGAGCAGTGGGCGGTGGTGGGCGGAGGCCGGCGGAACCTGCGCAGCGGCAGGTGTGAGAAGTTCAGAGTCGGATCTGGCCTGCAGGAGCAGACGCAACCTCTTATCCATGGGATCTTGTACTGGAGACTTGCAGTGGCAGACACCTTAGAGGGCCCAAATGGACACACAGGGCTAGGATGGCCTCCAATCCCATCACAGTCACCATAGACTGACCTTTATTGTGACTGTGTAGAGGCAGGAGAGTATCCTGAGGAAGGTGTGAGTTTTTATATTTGTGTGAAAGTGTCATGAGCTACCAGGACCTCTGGGCTGCTTGGTTTTGTTTTGCTTTGTTTTTTTTTGTTTGTTTGTTTGTTTGTTTTAACAAGCCTTGGGTAATAAAGACACCAAATTTTCCAGTCCACTCTGATCTTGCCATACTAGGTGAGAGCCTTTGACTCAGTAAAGACCCAGTGAGAGTTTTGTAAGCCAGGCGCTTTGATGCTGGGACACAGATCCTTGAGTATTCATTACTTCACCTTCGCTGAGCATTTATACCTGCCAAGAGCCATCATAGATTTCTTGCTTTCATCTACTTCTAGAATTCTACTTCTGTTTCTAGAATCGACATCTTTGATACACAAGTATCGGGGGTAAAGATACAGATTTGCAAAGGAACACGATCACCTTTCTAGTTGCTATAAGAAAATACTTGACAACTAGGACTTAAGGAAGGAGAAGGTCCCTCGGGCTCATGGCTCCAGGGCATAGACCAGTGGGTCCCAATCTTCCCAACACTGTGATCCATTAATACAGTTCCTCATATTGTAGAGACCCCCAACCATAAAATTATTTTGCTGTTACTTTATTGTTGAAATTTTGCTACTGTTATGGATCGTAATGTAAATATCTGACATACAGGTTATCTGATATGCCACCCCCAAGGAGTTTCGACCCACAGGTTGAGAACTGCTAGTGTGTTCATCACAGTGGGAAAGGATGCATTCACAGTCAGGAAGAGAGATGAACACAGGTGACCTCCCTTTCTCCTGTTTGGCCAGTAGGACCTCAACTTACAGAGTGCTACTGCCTATCTTGGAGTGGAGTGGGTTTTCCCACCTCCATTCCAAAGTTTAGAAAGTCCCTCACAGGCATGCCCAGAGGTTTGTCTTCTAGGTGACTCTAGTTCCCGTCAGGTTGACAGCTAATGTTAGTAATAATAAGTACTTTTCCCCCCTATAGAGCAGCATTTTAATTAAAAATATAAAAAAAAGATAGCAGGACCTGTAATGAATGAACAACTAGTACGTCTAGATGACAGACTATTTTATGGCCAGGGCTATTTATAGTCAATCACTTAATTACATGGGAAAAACTAGGATGCTAAACTGTTTGCATAATTAAGATCTAGACTCATGTTACTTATTAATACGTGTTTATAAGTAAGCATCACATAATGAAAGCAGGAAGGAAAATCTGCCCAAATGCCAGGAATGGCTATTTGAAAATGGCAGAATTACATGAGTTATAATTTTTCCCTTACACTCATGTTAATTTTCCAGCTTTGGGGAAATGAATAGATAATTATGTTCATAATCATTGTGCTTCAGTTCAAGGATCCAGGAGTCAATTTTCAACTGAATATAAAAGACATAAATTGTTCACTTGATTCAATGCTGATCAGGGCGATCAAGTCTTGGGCTTGGGAAGAGCTCTCAATGGCCAGCCTGGCCATTCCCTTGGAAAGTGAGTTTATCAAAGAAACCAGAAGAATAGAAAGAACTCTGCTCCCAGAGCCTTGGTTCAAACCCTGAGCACCCTTTCCAGATTTCAGCTGCTGTATAGACTGACTAGAAGGCAGACCTGTGGGAGGTGGGGTGGCGCCTGCATGCCTGAATCCCCAAAGGTTTTCTAGGGAATGAGAAACTCTCTCTGTAGTATTTAAGTTAGGGAAACCACCAAGAGGAGGAAAAGGCTGAATCCAGTACTTCTGTTGTAACCAGTTAGGTTTTTACCTATTTCTGGATCTGGCTTTTATATACATATTTATTTGAATTTTAAAAAATTCCAAAGGTTAGTTTGGAAAAGAGTTGGCTCTAGGAGGATGGGCGGGTGAATGGGAAGGTAGGAACCCCGGTGTGTCCATTGTAAATAAGCTTGGTATTTGTACTAGCTTAGTTTTTTCCAGTTTATTATTTTATTACTCTGTGTATGAGTGTTCTGCCTGTATGCATATCTGTGGACCATGTGCATGCCTAGTGCCTGCAGAAACCAAAAGAGGGAAATGGATACCCTGGAACTGGAGCTTCAGATGGTTGTGAGGAACCATGTGGGTGCTAGGATTTGAGCTCAGATCCTTTGGGAAGAGCAGCCAGTGCTCTTAACTACTGAGCCATCTCTCCAGCCCCTGCATCACCATCTTCACAGTGACTATCAAGGGGACACCATGACTGCTATTGGCTTTCTCTTTCTCCTGTCCTTCCCCTTTCTTCTCTTTCTCCCCCTCTTCCTCTCTATTTTTCTCTCTGTCCCCTCTTCCTTCTCACCTCCTCCCTCTTCATCTTTCTCTTGTATTTTTCCTGAAGAAACAGAGATTGAACTGGGCATGGTGGCACACACCTTTGATCTCAGCACTCTGGAGGCAGAGGCAGAGGATCTATATGATTTCAAGGCCAGCCTGCTGGTCTACACTGTGAGTTCCAGGATAGCCAGGGCTAAGTAGAGAGACCCTGTCTCAGGGAGGGGGAGGTAGAGACCAGAGAGGAGAGGAGAGGAGAGGAGGGGAGGGGAGGGGAGGAGAGGGGAGGAGAGAGGAGGAGAGAACAGAAGAGGAAAACAAGTATTGGAAGAAAGCTCAGAATTCTCCCAAAGTCACAGTCACACACTGACACACTCAAAATTCTATGTAAAAGATGAGGATGCTCCAAAGTTACAGGTCACCTCCTTTTCCCACTGATTTCTCTATGCCTATAATTACAGATAATTATAATGGCAGCACAAAGAAAGGTGACATGGGCTTCACAGTTTCCCCGAGAAATCCACAGTAGTTGTGGTCTGCTAATGTCTCCAAGTCAATGTCCAATGTCTGCACAGGCTCCAAGTTGCAACACTCACTTTAACTTTGCCAGGTTTATTGTAAATTCCTAGTCAAACTCCCTACTGAGATGTAGGCCTTGTTCCTTGTCCTTCCTGCCTCCCGCTTCTCTGGGTTAGATAGCAGAGCTGAGGAGGTTAGTGTTTTTGAAGTGGTTACAGGGAGGTAACTTTCGTAGAGCTGCTGGAAAATCCAGCTGGCTCTTTAAAGACAGGGAATTTTCCACAGTTTCCTTGCCAGAAAGGGAGTGTGAGCTCAGGTTACAAGGCCAAGTGTGGAAGGCTGGATTCCAAGCCCAGAGCCCAGCACTGGGCAACCACTTACAATGAGGACCAGCTTTTGTGCTCCTAACAGTCTGGTGGAAGTAGCCAAGAGTCTTGGACTAGATCTGATTGCTTTTAAAAACAATTCAGCAGTTCGGGACTCTTGCCAGGGATGTTGTATTCAGTTGGCATGTCCAGGGTAAGAGAATCAGGACCATCACAGTCTCTCCAGTGTCCTGCCTTCTGCTCAGCCTCTGGTCATTGAGCTTAATTTACTTGAGCCAGTAGCGTATGGCCCAAACAAAAGCCAGAGAACAAATCGAAGATTTTGCAAAAGCATCCTGTGTTGAGTGTACCCTGAATCCTCAGAATCTCCCCAGAGGCTGTTAAACTTGAACTAGGGAGAAAGAAACAAATCACCTGAGGCAAAGAAAGGGACGGACAGCCAGCCAGCCAGTCAGCTCACATTGGGATCCACCTGGGATGCAGAGGCATGGGTGTTCAACCTGGACAACTCAACTGTGTTCTTCCTTTGTATGCCAAGGGAGACCTGGAGTGTGGGCCCCTCTTCAGGCCCTTTGCAGCCCTGTTATTCCCTACTACTAAGCCAATTGCTCTCTGGAGAGGGAGGCTAATGTGAACATCCAGGGACACTGGTAAATGGTTGTGGACAGTATGTTGCATACAGACTGTGGTGTGTAGGCTCCTTCTGAGCACACAAGCAGCATAGTATCTTAGCAACCAAAGCTTGGCTTAAGCTACACACTGCACTCCCTTTTCTAGCAACATACTTAGAACTTAGGACCCTCCACCTGCGTGCCCTGCGTAGACATTGCCCTCTCTGAACAATGCATTCACTTAGAAACTTGTTGGCAACTAGGACCCCTGCACCCACCAGGCTGGTTGTATACCTCCTTTTTCTTCTTTCATTAAAGCATCTATTTACTTATTTTATGTGTATGGATTCTTTGCCTGCATGTATGTCTGTGCACCATGTGTGTGCCTGGTGTAATCTCAAGCCAGAAGAGGGCACTGAATTCCATAGAACTGAAACAGTTGTGAGCTGCAATTTGGGTGCTAGAATTGAATCCAGGTCCTCCGGAAAAGCAGCCAGTGTGCTCTTAACTGCTGAGCCATCTCTCCAGCCTCTGTGTATCTGCTTTAAACAATGGGAATAAGTTACTGCCTTTAGTAACCCCTTGACAATGCCTCCTGTCTATTAAGCATGTCACACAAACCAAGAGAGATGGGCTGACCTGGCTTGAACTAGTTTAGGTTGCTCAATAAGGCAAACTCTGTCCTTTGAGTGAATCTTTAGGGAGAAGTCCTACCTATCAGCTTATGCCCATGGCGGCTGGGCATTCTTATGGTTAGAATCATAAGTCTCGTGAGGAGGGACGTGCAGTGAACAAAGGCTTATGTAATCCAAGCCTGTCAGCAACACAGCTTCTCACAAAAGGAAGCTCCAAACAATAATCAGCACTATTGAGTGCCCTCACTCACAGGGCCCATTGTCACCCTTGATGGAGTATTCCCCTTTGATCTGTACTATCACTTTGCTTTTGAATAAGTTTCCAAGCTACTTTGCAAATAGTGTGAGCTTTTATTTCAATTTCTTGACTAAGAGGCCAAGGACATGAAAATACTGGGCCTGACCCTGACCACTCGTGGGGCAGTGGATTGTGCCACCAGACAGAAGAACTGATAATGTAGTTGCAAAGTTCAGAACCCCATGAAACTCATTGAGAACAGGGGAGTCAGACTAGCTCTCAACCAGATTCCTGTCCTGGGGCCTGTCCCACTAAGAGGACCATGACAACCTGTCCTGTAATATAGAGCCTAGAGTTCTCCATGCTAATGAGGTATCTAGAGGCCCGAGTGTTTAGTCAATGAGCATCCCTTCCTAGGCATCCCTTCCTGCAAAGGGTATTTAATCTCTGGTTCACCCTGAGAAAATTGTATGCATCTTCATCCACCATAAATAAAGCAATTTGGACAAGCAAGAACTGTCCCCTTCATCAAGGACCTCTGTGGGGGTCAGGAAGAGGCCTTTGTCATACAGAGCCCCAGAGCCCGCCTAAGACTCCAGAGGATGGGCTCTCTGTACTCCTGGCACCCCCTCCCTTGGGCTCATTGCAGGCCCCCGACCCCCTCCCAACTCTTCCAGATCCCCGGTGGTGTCTGAGTACACAGGAGCGTGGGAGCTCCCATTCTATCCTCCACACGGTTCCCAGCAGAGTCTGAGTGCTCAGGAGTTTGAGAACCACAGCCTCAGTTTCAGCCCCTGCCATTTCTCAGAGAAACATGGGCTGGAACCCCCTACCTTAGATTGTGTTTTACCCTCCCTTGAGCATCATTCAGATACCCCAGCAACGAGGTGGGAACACAGAGCCACAACCACTAGTGGCTCCCCTTATGTTTATTGTTCTCGATTTTTCTATTATGAAATAATTATAGACCTAAAAAGAAGTAGACAAAAAAAAAATTCTTTATTGAGACAAAGTCTCACTATGTAACCCCCGCTGGCCTGCCAATCACAGAGATCTGCCTACCTCTGCCTCCCAAGTGCTGGGATTAAAGAGGTGCCATGGTGCCTGGCTATCAACACTTTAAATATCATTTCTTTTTATGTTATATGTATGTATGTTTTGCCTGTGTGCATGTATACGTACCATGTGTATGCTTGGTATCGGCAGAGCCAGAAGAGGGATCCTTTGGAATGGGAGTTCCAGATGATTGAGAAGCCACCATGTGGGTGATGGTCACTGAGGCTGGGTCCTCTAGAAGAGCAGCAAGTGCTTGTGACCAACCACTGAGCCATCTCTCCAGCACCTGCCAACACATGTTCTGACAACTATTTACTAGAGAGAGCTGTGGCCTTGCTGTGTCTTTTCTGGCAGGCTCTTTTGCTTGATGAGGAGAAAGTTGAGGAGAGAGGAATCCGGGAGTAGGCCGGACTTCTTGGGTCTGAAATCCTGGCGGCAGAATGATTACATGTGTTTCTGTTATCGAGTCTCCAGAAGAGCATATTTGGGAGTTAAGAGCCGTCTCTAAGAAACCAAACTTTTTATCATGTGTTTGTGACTGCTGAGCCAATACGGACAGAATTTCATCCCTCTTTATTATTTTACTTGTCTTATCTGACATCTGTCTCTTCTTACCCTCTAAAAGATGCCAAAACCTTAAGTAAGATGTAAAACTATCTTGATCTTCTACATAGAAATTAATTTTCATGAGCTCTCCCAAGGCTTTCCAAGCCTAAGAATTATATCAAAAGCTCCTTTTTCTAATACTTAGTTTATTATTAAGTTACTACTACTGTTGCTGCTGCTGCTGCTGCTACTATTTGTTCTTTGGAGATAGGGTTGTGTGTGTGTGTGTGTGTGTGTGTGTGTGTGTGTGTGTGGCCCTGGCTGTTCTTGAACTCACTCAGTAGACCAGGCTGGCTTCAAACTCACAGATCTGCCTGCCTCTGCCTCTGAGTGCTGGGATTAAAGGTGTGCACAACCACCACCCAGCAAATTTTTTTGTTTTGTTTTGGTTTTGGTTTTGTTTTTTTTGTTTTGTTTTGTTTTTTTGAGACAGGGTTTTTCTGTGGAGCCCTGGCTGTCCTGGAACTCACTCGCTAGACCAGGCTGGCCTCGAACTCAGAAATCCACTTGCCTCTGCCTCCCAAGTCCCAGTAATTATTTTTATGTTCATGTATATACCTGTGGTGTGAGTGTGTGTGTGCAGATGCGCATGTTGTATATGTTGGACCAATGGGACAGTTTGTCTCTAATACAAAGTGGATTTGTCTCTGGTTATCAGTGCTAAACTTAGAAGTGAAAGCATCATATTAATTACTAGGAAATTGTCCTGATATCTGCAGTAAGAGGAAATGGATAGCATTGTTTCTGGGGTATAAATAGCCACGTGAGCTCAGCATGTGGCTATTTGTTGAGAACCATTCATGTGTGTTCCTCTTCTTGATTGACTGTGTACTTGGTGTGTGCAGCAATTGGCTTGGGTTTGTGTGTTTATCATGGTTCCTACCTCCCACCCCCACAGCCAAAAGGAACCATCACCAAGAGTTTATTGATAGTTATGACAATCTTAAATTACCAGCTAGGGCCTGTTGAGACCGTCCCTTCAGAACCAGAGTCATTCTCAGGTATAAATTTCAGCAATGACAGAGCTTCTGGAAGCCTCACCACAGATTCACCATCCTCTTTTTCTGTTTTCTTTTTTTGGGACAGGGTCTCACTGTGTATTTTTGGCTGTCTAGGAACTCACTGTGTAGACCCAGCTGGCCTCAAACTCACAGAGATCTATCTGTTTCTGCCTCCTGGGTGCTGGGATAAAAGGTGTGTACCACTATGTCCAGTTTCCACAGTCCTCCTTAGGAGCCCTCATTGAAAGCTGGGAAGTATTCAGAGGAACTTCCATTTGCCCTGGGCCCTTTCTTGTATTCTACCTTCCCCACCAAGAGAAAAAGCCAAGCCAAACAAGGTGGCTTGTAACTGTAATCCCAGCACCTGGGTGTTCAAGCCAAAGATGTTCGTCTATACTATGAATTCTAGGCTAGCCTGAAAAATGGAAGAGGCTATCAAAAACCAAAACAACAAAAAACCGAAACCCCCAATTCCCCTTGGTAGTTATAGAGATCACGCATTGGTTCTTACCTGTCGAATGTCCCATGCAATGGCAGTAAGAGCCTTCCCAGGACTTGCAGATGAGTAGAAAGACACAGGATTCCCTCTCTCAACTTGATCTGGGTAGTAGACACTGGGCCAAAATTCTCACACATGTGTTGAGCTTCACTTTGAATGACCTTTGTGGCTTGTTAATCTGGGAGTTTCTGTAAGACTGGTTATGAGGGTTTAGAAATCAAGGAACTTCAAGTGGGATGTTTAGATGAATTATCCAGAGCCAGACAGGGCTCCTGGTGCCCAAGGAGCCATTACCAGGTTTCTATTGCCACGTGGAAAAGACTGACTGAATAAGGCTCCTGTTGCATGAAGTCTCAGGAAATCACAAACCACTTGTATATAAACTCTAACTGAGCTTGCTCTGGCTGTCCATGCCTCTCAGGTCCAAGGGGATCATGTCTGGAGAAGATCCTGTCCCCGAGGGCATTGTCCCTTAGTTGGAGCTGAAGAGGAAAAGCCCCTATGCTCTAGAGCTCCAGAGTCCCCATAACTTTCTTTGATCCAGTTTCCCTCTCAGTGTGGCCCACTATTTCCTGCAGGATTGTCCCAAGCCATGGGAGCAAGTGGCACAACCCTGGGGCTGGGAAAAGTCCATTTTTTGTCTCTGATTATAGTTGCTGGTCTAGGAAGGATGGAAACAGCCAGGAGTCTGGCCCCTTCTGAAAGCTTTTAAGTCCTTAGTCATCAGTAAACAGCTATAATGTTTAGTGTCTGGGTGCAGCTCTCTTCTGCTGGGTCTCCTGTGGTTGTCATGGATACAGCTTTGTCTTTGGAGGCCCACAAGCAAGGAGAATTTAAGTAAATCCTGATGGGTCAACATTTCCATAATACTGGGAATAAAGACGAAAGAAAGAAAGAAAGAAAGAAAGGCATTTTCTTAAATAATTCGAAGAAAATCCTTAAACAGCTCCAAATTGATGGCCAGAATACCAGCAGAATCCTCAAACTTTCATGGCTAGAACCTAAAGGGATGTTTTAAACAAGTGTTCAGGATTGGACAGACAAACTCTATTAATGGCTCTAATGGTGGAAGTGGAAACAACCGTATTCCCCCCCCCCCTTAAATATGTTAGACAATAAAAAGCTACATCTTTTCTTGCCAGTGCTTATTTTCCAGAATGTTCTTAATCCGCCATTGTCATATGTCCGATTCCAGCCAATACATGAACCTCTGTTCCAAGCAAGCAATGGTGTTTCTGCTTGCCTCCGGGGATTTAGTGACATTTGATTATGGTGATAGAATATTGGCAGATTGAATTAAGAAGGTCTAAAAGGGAAAGAAAGGGTAATTACTTGGTTCTGCTTGTAACCAAGCAATTCATGTGTCTTTGGGACATGTGCGCTCTTTGGGTGGCATGAAAGTCACATCAGGAGGGGACTGTGGCTTGGTGAAGCAGAGGTCACAGGCTGGGAGCCTGAATGCAGGCCTATATGATTTGAATCTTTGCTCAAGAAAGGCATTAATTTAGTGGACTCTCTGCAGCGTGTTTCAGAAGACCATGCTGCCTTGGTCAAGAGGAATGAGGAGGCTTCTGGATTGAAGAAACCAGACTTGCTGGATCCCTGGTATCTCCCCTGATCTTGGAAGACGCTCGCTCGCATAGTGTTCTGTGGTCAACACCAGGAGGCTGCCCCTCCTTTCCGTCAACACCTACACTTGTCATCTCCTTGCCTTCCAGTTCCCTGACGCTGTCAGGAACTGAAATCACCCAGGGGCCTTTAGAATGGAGTGGGGGAAAGGTGATGCTAATTTCCTTTTGCATGCTCGAGTTCTCACAGATCTGTATGTAGACACCAGATTAGTTCTCAGCCTCTGCTTGCTCACCAGCCTCAAGACTCCTCCCCAGTCTCCACTATTACATCATCTGGCAGTCATTGGCATATCCACATAGACGGTAAGACACACTTGTCCTGTTCCAAATGCTCCCGTACAAAATCCTCTGTGCAGTTTAGAACATAGTAGGTAGTGACAGCGCCCCCTACCCCCACCCCATCATTGGAGGGTCATAATTGTGATGCGTCTGGTAGTCTGGGAGAAATGAGCTACCACCCAGACCAGGTGGAAGTCAACCAAAGTTGCCACATCCTGGGGGCCTAGCTCTTGCTGTTTTGTGGGGACAGTGGTTAGACAGATGGCTGCCAAGGAAGCCACGATGAAGGGGACCTCTTACTTTGGCCTCTTACCTGTTTTGAGGTGCTCTGAGAGCATAAGGTGGCTTTGGAGGGAGAAGATGAGTAGACCAGTTGCTGTTGAGACTTTCAAGTTTATATTTGATCCTCAAATTAATCCTGACCCTCATAACTTTCAGATGGTTCTTCCAGGGCCACCACCAAATGAAATCAACTCCATGGAAAAGCTAAGGGCTAGACTGATCCTTTCTGGTCTCAGTCGCACAGATTCAAATTTCATCTGGCTTAAATGGATTTTCTTAGTAAAATGAGGAAGAGTCTGAGGTTTGGGCTTTAAGTCGGCTTGTGTAGTGAATCTTCTGGTGACTCCCTAACCTGTCTCTTGGCCTCTTTGAATCCCAACCAAAGAGCAATGGGAGGAAGCAGTGAAGTAAACAACGTGGTGCTGGGCAAGACTTGAGACCAACCTTAAATGAACACGAGCAAGAGATGGAAGGACGGCCACGGTGGGTCATGAAGGGTCCGTGAAGCAGGAATCTATGTTAGTGTCAGAAACCGCTTAAGTCCAGAATGTGCAAAGCCTTGAGAAAAAGCAGCTGAGGGGCAGAATAAAGCCGCAGAGTCCGGGAAGCGTCTCCATGGAAATGATCGCATGCATCCTCACAATGACCCTGGAAGTGGGGATGGGAGTCGTTATCCTCTGAGCTTGTAGCGACGTCCCAGTGGCAAAGCTGGGATTGGAGTCCAGATCATCTCCGTCCACACGCTAGGCTCTCCCTACCGCCGTGTGTTATGTTCTATGTCACGTAGCTCAAAGGCTCTTTTTGACTCAGGGTGAGAAGCATGAGAGGGAGGACCTCCCCTGGGAGGCAGTGGGATGCTCCTGTCTTTTCCTTCAGTGTTCCTCGGGAACTATCCTCGAAGCATAGAACAAATTTCTCTGGGGTGGGTCTTTAAAAAATTCTTTTTTAGATTCTATTTATTTTTATGTGTATGAGTATTTGCCTGTTCGTATCTGTGTACCGTTTGCATGCAGTACCGCTGAAGGCATAAAGGGGGCATAAGATCTCCTGGCAATGGAGTTACAGACAGTAGAGATGCCATGTGGGTGCTGAGAATCAAACCTGGGTCTTCTACAAGAGATGCCAGTGCTCTTAACCATGGAGCCAACGGTCCCATGCTCTCTCCGTAATTACTTCACTATAGCCTTGTGTTTCCTATTTGTTCCTCAGTTACCTAGGACATTGATACCTGCTCACTGCCCCAGGGCACCACCACCAGGATTGTTACTGGAGACTCCATACAGAACAGTGAGTTTCTCTGGAGAGAGTCTCCCTGGCTGTGGAGGAGGTCTATGTTTTCGTGTGTGTGTGTGTGTGTGTGTGTGTGTGTGTGTGTGTGTGTGTGAATACATAGTTTGTGTGTTTGTGGAGGTCAGAAAGTGAAATTGGTGTCTTCTTCAATTACTCGTCTATTTATTTATTGTGTGCCTGTTTTTACACATGTGAGGGTACATTTGTTTGTTTGTTTGTTTTGTTTTTGTTTTTTCTGAGACAGGGTTTCTCTGTGTAGCCCTGGCTGTCCTGGAACTCACTCGCTAGACCAGGCTGGCCTCGAACTCAGAAATCTGCCTGTCTCTGCTTCCCAAGTGCCAGGATAAAAGGCGTGAGCCACCACTGACTTCAAGGGTGCATTTGTATAAGTACACATGTGCATGCACATGGAGGCCAGAGGTTGACATCCGCTGTTTTTCTGGATTGCTCTCCACACTATACATTGAAGCAAGGTTTCTCACTTGAAGCCAGTGAGTGCTGATTCAGCAGGCCTAATCAGCTCTTTGTCTGGCAATCCTTGGTCTCTGTTTCGGCGTACTGGGATTCCATGAAGTGGAGGGCTACCATGCCTGCCCAGAATTTACACAGGTCATAGGAATCTGAGCCCTGGTTTTTGCACAGCAAGTGCAGAAACCAGCTTACTTTTTGACCTAAGGTCTTTCACTAAACCTGGAACTCATTGATGTATCTAGACTTGTTAGCCAGCAAGCCCCAGGGGTCATCCTCTTATTCTGTGTCCCCAGTGCTGGGGAGCATAGATGTGTACCACTGTTCCAGTATTTTACATGGGTTCTGGGAATCAAACTCAGACCCTCAGACTTGTGTGGCAGCTACCTTACCATTGGAGCCATCTCCCCAGCCCCCAAGGATGTTGGACCTTACTCATCTACTGTACCCATCACAATCTGAGATGGACAATTTTCTCTGTTCTCCCTTCCCTTCTCCTTCCTCTTCTTCCATGTATGTCTTCCTCCAACTAAAGTAGGATCTCCGTGCCCTCTCTGCCAGTCTCCTGTGTAATCCCCTACGCCTTGGATAGCATGAGCGGGCTCTGATTATCTGTGGCTTGAACACAGTGACTGCTAGCTTACCTTTCTGGGTTGTTTTGGCTCAGGCTACTCAGGGACACGAAAATCATCTATTTACAACAAATGGGGACTAGTTGCCGGCAAACTGAGATGACTTCAAAGGGCTTTGATATCAGCAAGGAGTATTAATGTTTCAGGAGGACGCTAGCGACCTGAAAACAAGTCGGTGAGCAGCCCAGATCACATGTTCCTGAGACATCTCTAAAGCCGGGCTTCCATCTTGGTGCAGTAAATGACACCTAAGGGAAAGCTGAGAAAAAGAAGCTTGGTAAGCTCCCTCTGGGAGTGTGAAAAGGCACCCCTGGAGCCAGATAAGCCCTGCAGGGCCTCTGACATAGCTATTGCTACAAATAGCTATTATTCAGGGATGCTGCTCCCTGATTGGTGTTCAGGATGGTCAAGGTTGGATTGGAGAGAAGGCGTAGGGCAAGTGGATACAAAGAAGTTTGGCTGGCAGAAGAGGCAGAGGGAAAAGGTCCCAGGAGGTACTGGCTTAGCCTCCATATTCCTGGGAGTTACAGAATAGCATGAACGTATTCCTTCGGAAACCTCAGTTTGGCAAAATGGAGATGGAAAAAGTGGGAAGAGGTAGAGCCTTCTCGTGCCTCCTCTGAGGGCATGGTAGCTACACCAAAGTTGCCCAGGTGTCTTCTGCTTCTGCCATCCTTGGACATTGTCCTCATCTGCATGGTGGGCACCACAGTGTGGGCATTTGGCTCTGGAGAGTTTAAAAGGGGAGGAATATATGTATATATTTTTGCTTGCTTAATTTGAGACAGGTCTCACACTATTGTCCAGGCTGGCCTTGCACTCATGGCAATGCTTCTGTCTCAGTCTCTTGAGTGTTGGGATTACAAATGGAGGTGGAAAGGAAGGAAGGGCAGAGGAGTGGATGTAGAAGAGCAGAGAGAGAGAGAGAGAGAGAGAGAGAGAGAGAGAGAGAGGGGCTGGAGGCTAGACATCTGAATTCTTTCATACACAAATCAACCAATGTTTTAAAACTAATCCAGTGATAAACTTACATTTACAGTTTGTATTCACTCCTTAAGGCTACAAATATCACAATGTAGTTGACTTAAAACAATAGAAATTCACTCTGTCGTAGATACAGAGGCAGAAGCTTCACGGAGATGTAGAAATGACCTTATTTTACCACATGCAAATACAGAAGAGTAAGCTTATGCAACATTTTAATGATAGTGTCCCTGTCAACCTAATGACACTAATTATGTTTATTATGCAGATATGGTGGTGGTCATGGTCATCGGTCCTGCCAGCCATGTCCTCTCTAGGGATGAACAGGGAGCTGGGAGGTCTGGAAAGTCTCATTTATGAGCCTATAAATCCTCTGCTTCTTACAAAATAAGTTCCTCAGCTTGGCTGGAAGAGCCGACATTTTCTCTTTCCTTAAGTCCTATCTTTCCTCTTTCCCGTGTTTATTTTTGTGCTGCCAGAGAGGGCTGGACACTTGCCTGGCTTGATCTTTGGCCAAAACAAAGGATTTGTACCCATAATTTGGGAAGGGAAAGAAGAAAATGTATTGCTTGTCAAGAGAACAACTGAGAAATTCATTTAGGTTTCAGGCAAGGACTGGGAGGTGGGAGAGGGTGTGGGGGCTGGGGCAGCCAGAGAGCAAACACAGTCTGTGGCTCCTTGGGATATGTTTGCTTTACTCAACAAGCCCTTATTCAGGACCTACCACGCAGCAGGCGCAGGCGGGGAGGTGGAAATAACTTCTTTTTAAGATTAGGTAAGTAGCTAGCTGCAGCTACTTACCTAATCTTAAAATTAGGTAATTTTAAGATTATTTTATTTTATTTTTTGGCGCGCGTGCGTGTGCGCGTGCGCGCGTGCGCGCATGCATGCGTACCTCAGTGGTGTATATTTGGAGGTTAGAGGAGGACGTTCAGACGTCCGTTCTCTTTTCCACCACGCGAGCCCTGAGATACAACTCAGGTCAGCAGCTTTAGCAGCAAGCACTTTTACCTGCTGAGCCTTCTGGCCTGCTCCAGAAATCATATTTTTAAAAAATAATTTATTTATTTATTTTATGTATGTGAGACCACTGTCACTCTCTTCATGCACACCAGAAGAGGGCATCGGATCCCATTACTCAGATGGTTGTGAGCCACCATGTAGTTGCTGGAAATTGAACTCAGGACCTCTGGAAGAGAGCCAGTGCTCTTAACCACTGAGTCATCTCTCCAGCCCGAGAAATTATCTTTTTAGAAAGGATCTACTGCTCAATAGGAAGACTGGCTCATCAAATAGTCACTATGTCTTTTTCATGTGCCAGACACAATGAGGTTATGAAGATGGCTTGGTCAGTCAAGTGCTTGCCCCACAGAGATACGGACCTAAGTATGATCCTAGAGCCCATGTCAAAAAAGCAGGGCGTGGCCGCACACTTGAAGCCTCAGCGCTGTGGAACCAGAGACAGTTGTTTCCCTGGGATCAAGGGCAAGACATCCCAGCCTACTTGGTGAGACTGAGACCAAAAAGAGATGTCATTTCAAAACACAAGGTGGATGACTTCTGAGGCATCATACTCCATGTTTACCTCAGCTCCACATACCCATGGACATGCACCCTATCCCTCAGGAAACTGCACATATATGAACATGCATATACGTGTGCACACAGGCAAAAGAAAAGGCAAGTACATGAAGATTCCATCTTCCCCGGATGTAACAGAGGAGAAATGGGTAGCTTGGGTGGAGCATGCTTCATTCTACCTAGAGTTGATGAAGCTTTCTTAGCATTTAAAAGCTTGGAAGATTTTTAAATTCAGGGTAGCTTTGTGTGTGGCAGTCATTGTTGCTGTGTTCTGAAAGTGAGCTGGCCTAGCAGAGCCATTTGAAATTGTCAAATGATGGGCTTTGTTAGACCTTCTCTTAGTCACATACTCTCAAAGTTTCTAGTTCTTTCTGCAGAGTCCCTGATCTAGTTAGTGTTCTGGTGTGGTGAGGAACATCACAACCAAATAGCAGCTTGGAGAAAAAGGGTTTATTTTATGTTATAGCTCCCAGGTCCTGATCTATTGCAGAGGGAGGTCAGAGCAGGCACCTGGAGGCAGAAGCTGAAGCCGAGACTGTGGAGGAATGCTGCTTTAATGCCTACTTTTTATGACATGCTCAGCTTGCTTTTTTATATAACCTAGAGCCACCTGCCTAGGGGGTGGCACTGCCCGCAATGGCCTGGGCCCTCCTACACCATTTGTTAATTAAGAACACATTCCTACAGACCTGTCTATAGGCTAATCTGATGGAGGAAATTCTTCTACTCACCCCCCACCTCCAACCCCCATGTAATTCTAGTTTGTCTTAAGTTGACAAAAACTAACTGGCGCCAGCCTCCTTATCCATTCAACCCTCTCTCCATCTTGTCCATTTTGGACATACCTCCTCAAGCCAAGTCATCTCAGTGTTTCCACCACTCAGGGCTGCGTCTCCATCGATAAGACAAGCGCCAAAGCATGTCCTCACCCATCTGAGCCTTGGTTTTTCTTTAGGTCTCTGAGGAGCAGGGCGGGAACCCACTACAGTCTCACATGGAGTCTGTGGACAAGGGTCAGGAAGAGAAGTAATGTGGTAAAGGGCAGGGGCAGGGAGGGGCAGGGAGGGGCAGGGAGGGGCAGGGAGGGGCA
>JADRCH010000099.1:10246070-10329288 GCA_019843965.1 Rhynchomys soricoides | reverse complement strand
GGGAGGGGCAGGGAGGGGCAGGGAGGGGCAGGGAGGGGCAGGAAGGGGCTTCTTCCTGTGGGTTCTCTTCAGCCACTTCACCATCAAGCTGAGTCGTCTCCTATTGGGCTATATTTCTAGTTCTCAAATCACGCGGATCTATCAGAGACCATTCCTGGAGGATTCAAGACAACACAGTCAGGTGGTTCTGGAGTGGGGAGAGGTGGGCAGAGGGAAGGAGGGAGAGAGGGGATTGAGAACCCCTCCATTCTCCTTTCTGCCTGTAGAGGTTCCCTGGTCATTGTTTCTGCAGGATGCCCAGCTCCTGAGTTGGGCCCTGCTCTTGCTGGCCATTGAGTGTCTGTTTTCTGTGAGATCTGGCAGGCTGTGAGTCAGAATGCCAGGGCTTGGTTTCCCTGTGCTCTGGTGGTGTGAGAGCCACTGCCTCTGCCCCCCACGTCTGCTAAATGAAACATGCTCACTCAATAATCAGTGGCAGGCTGGTGTGCCATGGTGACACCCACAGTCAGGTGTGCTCGGACTTCTAACTGGGTTCTGGTTACACTGTATCCTCACTGGGGCCTCACTATATAGCCCCTCCCCCTGCCCAGATCCCTGTCTACTCTGCAATGAAGACATTGAGGGCCATCACTAATTTACCAGGTGTCCTCCTTCAGCCTGGCATGCATTTTTAATTTACATGTATATCAAGAGTCAGGTGACATAGCCCTGCCCCCTGCTCTGTCCTCCTGAAACACATCCAAACTCAGCTGTGAGCTGTTATTCCAGCTACCTCCCTGAGAAGCAGCACTTGCCATTCATTTGAAACCAACTCTAAATATTTCAAAGCATTTTAAAATAGTCTGGAATTAATTTTAGGTTGAGTGCCTTCATTACATGGTTGAGAGTTCTTACACGTTTAGAAGTCCAGACCCCAATTTTCTAGTTGAAAACTAAGACTCGGAGATATACCCTCAAGGTCACACAGCAAGTCTGTAGAAAGACTAAATGATTCTTCTCCATCTCGGGTATATGCTCCTGCGTGGTACCTAGATGTCTCTGAAATGCTATATTTAAATCTTATAATTCAGTGCTGGAGAGACGGCGTAGCAGTTAAGAGGACTTGCTATTCTTTCTGAGGCCCCAGGTTCAATTTCCAGCATCCACGTAGTGGCTCACAGCAGCCTGTAAATCTGTTTCCAGGAGATTTGATACCCTCTTCTGTCCTCCCTGAGTACCAGACACACACGTGGTGCACAGACACGCTGGCAAAACATCCACTCACATAAAATAAAAAATACATCTTTTAAAAGGCAGTCTCCTGGTTCTAGGATTGGAGAGATCAGCAAAGATGCTATACAAACGTAAGGACTTGAATTCGAATCCTCAGCAACTATGTAAAAAACAAGGTGCATGCAGCACACAAGAGTCTGTAACCCTAGCTTCGGGAAGTGGAGGCAGGAGGGTCCCTGGAGCTCCCTGGCTAGTAGGCCTAGCCAATCAGCGTGCTCCAGGCTTAGTGAGGGATCCCAGCTCATAAAATGAAGTGCAGGGTAATGGGAGAAGATACTTAAAGTTGACTCTGGCTCCCACAACTGCATATACTCAAACTCCGAATACCACACACAAAAACGCTTACATATGCCATGCCCATACGCAGATAATAAAACTAAACCACATGATTCTAAACCAATGCACGAAATAAGTCTTTGACCTGTCCCTTGCTCCAAAAGAAATACTGAGGAGGAATTGAACTTAGGACCTCGGCTCACTCCGGCCCCACTCGCTCCACCCTGCTCACTCCGGCCCAAAGATTTTATTTATTATTGTATGTAAGTACACTGTAGCTGTCTTCAGACACACCAGAAGAGGGTGTCAGATCTCATCACAGATGGTTGTGAGCCACCATGTGGTTGCTGGGATTTGAACTCAGGAGTCAGTGCTCTTAACTGCTGAGCCATCTCTCCAGCCCTACTTTCACTTTTTATATTAGGTCGGCATTTCAGGAAGTTGCTCAGGCTGGCTTTGTGCTCACCCCATAGCCCGGGCAGGTTCCAAGCTTTTGGTGCCCTTCCCCCAGGATCTGTGGTAGCTGCAATCCAGTTGCACACCACCAGACCCCACTGACAGCACTGCAGCTGTGCCACCAGCCCCTCCCCCTAATGCTTTTCTCTGCCACTTGAAGGGTTGTTTTATTTGTTTGTTTATTTATTTATTTTGTTGTTGTTGTTGTTGTTCTTATCTCACAGTTTAAATATCTCATTCGTCCTTCACTTTCTTTATAAAAACGTTTAGTTCTGTCACTCAATGCCTATGAAGACTGAGGGCAAATCACTTAACCTCCTAAATTGGCTTTTCCATTTTGATAACTTGTGAATAATTCCTCTTCTAAAGGGTCCTTACACTCATTTACTGGGCTCACACGTGTGACAAAGTATTTGACCACCTCTTGGAGACATTAGACATTCTTCCTATTCTTGTTCCTAATTTTCTATCTTGTGCCTTCCCTAAAAAGAAGTTTCTAGAAACTTTCACAGAGAAACAGGGTCTTTCCTCACTTCCCACTGTTTATCCCTTGGCTACTGTGGTAATCCTTTGTTATCCAGTCAGATTTAGTTGACACTGGAAAGGATCAATTATAGAGTCACAAAAGGATTAAGTCTTCAGGTGGGAGGCAAACAGATGAAGTGATCACTTTAAGGTTGTTATTTTTTTGTTTTTGTTTGTTCTTGCATTCATTGAGGATATTGTTTCTGTTCCTGGTAAAATGGCAAATGCCAAGGAAGACAGTGGCTGGTAGGTCCTACAAACAGTGCTGGATCTGAGAGTGAAGTGCCTCACAACTGTGTTGGACAGCATGGCGATTCAAAACTTAGCCCACAGTGAAATGTCAGCTAAGATGCCACAGAGATGGCAGTAGTTTATTTACCCATCTGTGCCCATCCCCAAAGCCAGTCTGTTCTCAGTCCCTCTGCAGTATCGTTTAAATCACATGTCCCAGTTATTCTTGCCTTATAGATGAACTCAGTTTGAGGGGACAGCTTGGATGTGTAAGGAATCAAAGTCAGGGGATGTGGACTTTTGGATCCAACCCTAGCACTGTCATCAGCCAGCTGGGTACTTGGATATGTTTTTGGAGAGGCTGTGGACCTTTGTTCTGTCTGTGTGACACAAGGGCTGGACAGACACCCTCAGCATCATCCCGTGGGTGTTTTCTGAGTTCTGTTGCCTGTCAGAGTTCACTAGATCTGGATTCTGGGGCTTGGCTGGGTTACATGCCCTGTTAATGACCTTGAAAACCTTGATTCTAATGTTCAGATCAGAACTGTTCTGTGAGGACACAGTGCAAAGGAACAACAGGGTTTGGAGGGAAGCAAATACCATTTCCCTACAGGCAGTGCGTTCATGTCCCATGATGCTTGGCTGATGGAACGTTTGACTTAGTGACTTGCTATAGGAAGGGATCTGAGGACAAAAGCTTCCAAGCTGTTATGCACACCTTGGTCCCCAAGGGCTTGGCATGGTACAAACCAGGCCATTCGAAGGTACCCAGGTGGAAAATGTCCCCACCCTCAGCTTGGATGAGACAGTAAGTCTCAGAATTATTTTAGATAGGGAAAGGGAAAGGGAGAGTGGAGGCTTATAAAAGACAGAAAAACTTATGCAATATTTTACAAAGCACTGTGCACGCAGTCCACACTCTTCTGTCACAGGAAATACCCACTCTGGTTTGTTTTTTTTTTCTGGTTTGTTTACTTTTGTTTTTTGAGATGGCGTTTCTTCATGTAGTCCTGGCTGTCCAGTAAACTGTGTTGCTTAAGTCAGTGAAGAAGTTTGCTATGCAGTAATAGATAACAGAGAGGACTATGGGGCATCTGCTCTGGTCCTCAGGTCCTTCTTGTCCACAGGTCATGCCTTCTGGCCCAGGGTAGTAAGAGAAGACCCCTAAGAAATGTTTGTAGTCATCTGACACAGTAGGGAGTGCTTATGTTCTGTGTAGCCCTGATTGTCCTGGCACTCATTTTGCACATCAGGCTGGCCTTGAACTCAGAGATGCACTTGCCCCTGCCTCTCAAGTGATGTAATTAAAGGTATGTGCCACCACATCTGGTTAAATGCTTTATTTTCTAAAAGTTGCCTTGGTCATGGTGTCTCTTTATAGTAATAGAGCAGTAAGTAACACACACACACACACACACACACCACTTTGAAGAGGTATCCCTTCAGTCTGTTTTCTATACATTTCTTCCTCAGTGACTGAGACAGTGTCAGAATACTTGAGAGTAATGCTAGTCTCTTTAGTGATCTGCCATGTTTAGTGGTTTACAGACTTCTTCATTTAGTGGTTTTTCCCATGCTTAAGACCATGGAGTCCTCTGAATTAGCCTGTGGTTGAGAGAAAACAAAGCCAGAACTTTGTGCTTCTAAGCATTTAGGCTCCCATGGGACATTTGTCATGTTTATTCACTATTTTTAAGAAATGGCTACATGGCCCCATCTTATGTATCCATCACTGAGAGACTGGGAGACATTGCTCCTGATAACTTTAAGAATGGAGAGGGAACATTTGGTGAATAGCCAGCTGACAGTGATGGCTGTATCGCCTAACTCTGCGTTTGGCAACAAGTTAGCAGTGAAGAAATTTGTACAGTCATTTTGTCTGAATCTTAGATGATCACAGGGTGCCAGAGCCAGTGCAGGGTAGTGATCTCTGCGAAAATACACGACAAAGACCAAAACAAAACGAGGCCCTTAGAGTGCACACAAAAGGCTTAATAAAGATGGGACTTCCCTGGCCTTGAACTGGAGACAGCAGGTAGTCTCAGCGAAACAATAAAATGGCATTTCTGTCACCCCAGCACATGCCAAGCCCCTGGCCTAGGTCACTGTGTAAAGGGTAAGTTGCTTGTCTTAGGATTTCTATTTTGTGATAAAACATGACCAAAAGCAACTTGGGGAGGTTTATTTCATCTTACAGATTATAAATCCATCTTCCAGGGAAACCGGGGCAGGAACTCAGGGCAGGAACTGAAACAGGCCGTGGAGGGAGCACTGTTTGCTGGATTGCTCAGCCTGCTCTTTTCTCCAACTCAGGATAACCTGCCTAGGTGTCTCTCCATCCCCATGGGCAAACCCTCCCACATCAATCATTAATTAGGAAAATATTCTACAGACTCATCTGCCTGAAATCTGGTGGAGGCATTTTCTCAATTCAGGTTCTTCTTCCAGATGACTCTAGCTTGTGTCAAGCTGACACCCAATCCACCAGGACACAGCCTTCTTTTCAGGGCTGTAGAGGGGAAGCAGTGTGCAACTATAGCTCTTTGAATCCTTTTTTAGAGTGGTAAAAGGTCATCTTGGTGCTGTCTTGGTTAGGGTTTTGCTGCTGTGAACAGACACCATGACCAAGGCAACTCTTATAAGGTCAACACTTAATTGGGGCTGGCTTACAGGTTCAAAGGTTTAGTTCATCATCATCAAGGCAGGAACGTGGCAGCATCCATAGCATGGTGCAGAAGCAGCTGAGAGTTCTACATCTTCATCTGAAGGCTGCTAGCAGAATACTGGCTTCCAGGCAGCTGGGATGAGGGTCTTAAACCCACACCCATAGTGATACACCTACTCCAACAATGCCACACCTAATAGTGTCACTCCCTGGGCTGAGCATATAAAACCATAACAGGCACTATTACCCTCAATGGGAGCTTTTAGGAACTGGTTTTGTGTGTGTGTGTGTGTGTGTGTGTGTGTGTGTGTGTGACATAAGTATACTTTGGGGAAGCCACCTGTCATAATCTTTGAAGGGAGTTCATTGATACAAACCTTATGATTTGTTTTCTGTATGTATATGATGTGCCAAAAGAGCTGCCTGTTCTTTCTGGTGATTCACAAACCTGGGATGCAGCTCCCATGCATGTCTCCTTCTAGTTCACTGACCAGCACGATCCACCTCCATGAAGCCACTGGGTGTGAGAAACAGAGCCACTGGTTAAGGAATGAATCTTCCCCTATAGTCACATGGAAGGGGCCGTTCTGGGGCTAAGAAGAGGACCTTGCTAGGCAGCCTTTTTATTGCATGAGAGGAAATTCTCTTTTTTTTTTTTTCATTCTTGCTCCAGCCCCACTCTCTCCAGCCCAAAGAGTTCTATTTATTTATTATATGTAAATACACCGTAGCTGTCCTCAGACATACCAGAAGAGAGCATCAGATCTCATTACAGATGGTTGTGAGCTACCATGTGGTTGCTGGGATTTGAACTCAGGACCTCCGGAAGAGCAGTCAGTGCTCTTAACAGCTGAGCCATCTCTCCAGCCCCAGAAATTCTCTCTTCTAATGTCATAACCCTGGACCTGAGATGCTTCTAGATTGATGGCTTTGACCTTCCAGAAAATACCATGCAGAGGAGGGTTTTCAACATTGTGTGTGTGTGTGTGTGTGTGTGTGTGTGTGTGTGTATGTGTGTGTATGATTGGGCATGTATGGGCATGTGCATGTGAGTGTGCATGTGTTTGTATGTATGGGCATGTGTGTGTGTGATTGTGCATGTGTGTGTGCTCAGCTGTATGTGTGTGTGATTGTGCATGTGTGTGCACTCAGGTGAATGTGCATGTGTGTGTGAGAGCATGCGAATGTGAGAGGGCATGTGGAAGACAGTTGAAGGAGAGGTTGACAGCAGCTGTAGCTCAATCTTCTGAATTACTGAAAGAATGGCAAGTCCTTTCCTTAGTCAGCCAAGAGGGAGATAATGACATTTCAAACATAAAAGTCTTTGACTTTGGCCCAGTGCTTAGACGTAGGAAGCATTCGGTGTTTGCTGAGCAGACGCCTGAACTACTGCAACTCTGCCTAGGGATGTGTGTTCCTTCTGAGTATCTTTCCCTTTGAAGTTCAGTGACTACTCCTCAAGGTCAGTGTAGGGCCTGACACATCTGGAGGCTGAGGTAGGGGAATCATGGTTGCAGACTAGCCTTGGATCTTGTCTTAACAACCACAACAGTAATTCACATAGAGGGGGAGGGGAAGGAGGAGGAAGAGGAAGAAGAAGGAGAAGAAACAGTAGCAGTAACAGCAGGGCCTCTTTCTTGTCAAGTGAGGACTGGCTGCTGAAAGACCAGTCTGAGGGGGATGCTGCACAGGCTGGGGCGTTCCCTCCCAGGCATCCTCCCTGGGTCTCAGCGAACGGGGCAGCAGGGCAAAGCACACCAGAGCTTACTTCCCTTCTACCTGAGCTGACTCAGTCCTAGCCTGGCACTTGTGCCTAGAGCAAAGATGGGAGAATGTAAAGCTAATTTCATCATCTACTTTTATTTCTGTTTTAGGCTATTTTGCTGCCACTCTGTTTGCCCACAGAGGGGTGTTAAAATAGATGCATAATGCTGTATTTAGGGGTGTCATATTATTCTAGCACTCCCCAGGGAGGCATGAGGCTCCTGCAGACACATGGGGGTAGACAATAGCTTCTACCTGTCAGAATCATTAGGTTCCAGACAACAGGTTAAACATGATATCTGCTCCCCTGTGATATCACACTCCCATTTTACAGAACAGCACACCAAGGCTCAGTAAGTTTAGGAATCTTGCAGTGGGTGACAAAGCCAGTAGGTGACAGCCTCGGACTGGCTGACCACCACTGTGTATCACATCGGTGGTGGCTGCCTCTCTGGAAGAAGGGTTGAGATTTGCAAGGCTGAATGAGGGAATGGAGTTTGAATCAGGGCAGTCCACAGGGGACTTGGAAATCCCATCTGCTGCCCACCTGAGCAAATGTTCGCTGACACTTGAGTTTCTCAGGCTCACTCGGTGCCTTGTGTGCTCCAGGTGCCTGTGCATGGTGGGACGCGCTTTGCTTAGGTACTAGTCACCTTAAACCCCCACCAAGACAGCTGTCATTGCCTCCTCTCACTTGCGGGAGCCGACTTCAGATGACATTCCCATGATGTCTCTGTAAAGCCTGGTGGTTACTGCATAGAACGAGCCTTTGGTAAATATATCTTGCGTGAGTGTCTGAAGTGCATCACTGGCACTTATCAACAGAAGCTGCTCAGTATCTGGCCTCCTTAGGTCAATTGTGCCTCTTCTTCTGTTTCCTTTTGCGTCTGCTTCCTACTTGATTGGCTTTCATGGCTACCAAGTCAAAGCCTACGGGCCTCTGCTTCAGATCTGCTCTCAGGAAGTCCAGATGAAGGCACACAGGGACTGGCACAATATGACAGTCATTCATAATGTTCCGAGACAGCCCCACCCCCACCCTGCACCAATGAATACTTTGCACATTTGGGTTAAAGGCAAGACACACTGAGATGGAGTGGAGTTTTGTGGCGGGCTGATTTCCCTCCCAGCCCCAAACTCCCAGATAATGGCTCAGACTCAACATCTATTTGCAAATACCCAGCTAGGTTCATTCCCTGACTAGCAATTAATTTAAAATAACACATTTATACTAATCTACATTCTGTCATGTGACTGGTTACCTCTGCTCAGCTACCAAAGTTCTGTCTTCCTCACATCTTTCTTGGTGACTCCTGCACCTGGCTCTATTCCAGGATTCTTTCTCCTTACACATGCCCCGCCTTCTATTCTACCTTTTCCTATAGGCCATGGGTTTTTTAATTGACAGGTGATCCATCCATACAATGACTGGGGGGAGGGGAGGGATGGGGCTGTATTACTTCAAATCCTTTCCCATTCCGTTCCCACAGGCCCACTTCCCTCCTCACAGTTCACTTCAAAGTGGGCTTCCTTTTGTGACTGACGTTACCCCAGCCCTCTCAGTTTCTTTTTAGGGTGCTTTTCCTCACTTACTCTACAGGAAAAAGAGATGTGGCATTTGTCACTATGCTTACCTGACTGTCACCTACTGGAACCATGCTGTGCTGTCCTGGACCTGTGAGTGCCCTGCTCTTTTTGCACAGGCAATAAAACTCCCATCCCACGAGAAATACACGACAATGTTGTTAAGTCCTCTGAGAATAAGGGAAGGAAAAGAGGGGGTGCTGGGCTGAATGTGCAGTTGGGGGTCGCAGCTTCCTACCACAGTGGGCAGAAGTTATATAGCAGTCAGTTGGTTCCTGATGACACTGGGTCCTTTGTCAGCATGGTGGGGGGAAGGAGTGCTTTTCCAGCAGTGTGTACACTGTTGCTCTAGCTGCCCCCCCGGGGGGGGGGCTCCTGCTCTCTACACATGAAGCCATCTGAGGGGAGCCCAGCTCTTACTCGGAGGGTAGAAATTTAGAGACACTAAGTATCCTGCCAATCAACCCAGGCAGGAACCTTCACACACATAGTCACATAGCAACTGTGAGAGGTGGAGCTGGACATAACTGGGATAGGCCACCACGTAGATGCTTTACTTAGCAGGGGGATTCTGCTTTGCTGTATTGGCTGATCAGACCCTTCTGCAGCCACTCACAGCTGCCACTTGGTGTTCCTATGTTCCTGTCAGAGGCTTGGATGTGTGTTATACATGATTTGATCCTCTCCTGGAAGGACTACCCAATCAGATGCTGCCCGGCCATCAGTGGGCATGTGACCGATGACAGGGTCAGTCCTTGTTCAATGTCAAGCTCCACCAAGGTGCTTCACACAGATTACCTAGCCTTGACCATGCTTATGCATGTCCACAGACACGTCATGATGCTACCTACCTGGCCTGCACACCTCTCTGTCTTCCCACTGAACACAAGTCTACACACAGCCTTCCCTGGATTTTCCACTGAGCCCCATTTGAGCTATACCATTGTTGGTATAATATGTACCATCACAAGAGCTGGTTCATTTGTTTCTAGAGAACTGTCAGGAAGACTGAGATGCTGTGGTGTGGAAATGTCCCTCAGAGGACCATCTGTTAAATGCATGGTGCCTAGCCCGTGGTTCTTCTGGGAGATGGTGCAACCTTTAGCAGGTGGGGGTCTAGTGGGAGGAAGTTATATCCTGGGGAACATCCTTGAAGAGGGTCTTGGGTCCCTGACACCTTTCTGTTTCTTTTCTTCCTGGGTGCCATGTAAGGAACACTTATGCTCCATTACACACCCTTGCTTTGATTCTCTGGCTCTCCACAGACCCAAAGTCAATAAAGCCAAGTGACTATGCAGGGAAACTTCCAGAACTACTAGCCAACACAAATATTTCCTTTTTGTAAGCTGATTATCTTGGGCACTTTATCACAGTGACAGAAAGCTGACTGACATACATACAAGGCAAATTTGGTGCTCAGGGCTTTGTGTGTGACTAGCCATACATAGTTCCAAAGTCTCTTTCTCTTTGGACAGAACTTGCCCTATATAACTTATGTGGACTCTAATTTCTAAGAGACACTAGATATGATTCTTAAGGGGTCACCCCCTAAGGCGTGGGCCAACCAACTAATTTAGAAGTATCTCAGAAGGGACATATTATTCTCTCCTCAAAATACACTGTGTTGTGCTAAGAACCAGATTAAGTAGAAAAATAGACACAAACCTCCTGTCGGACTTATGCCAAGGAGAGAACAGAGACCCATACCTTATCACCTCCCTTATCAAATGTGGCAAACCATTTGACAAAGGCCAGCAAAATGTTTCTCTGAGACAATGTTTTTCTTACATTTGGGATTGCAATGAGCCTCTTATTGGTGTAATTGAAAGACCACTGTCCTGGGATCCTTGAGAATATGCAGGAGAGAAGAAAATGTTCCCAAGAGGCAAGGAGAGCCTGAGGTCTCATTTCTTCCTCTCCTTCATCATTTTCAGCTTTTCTTCTCCAGGCCATCGATTGCTCTTAAAAAGGGAGAGTTTATTCCAGAGCTGATGATATCGGGGTGGCTTGAAGCCTCTCAGGAGTTTTCTTCAAAGCTGTGTTGAACACTCCCTCACATGGTGTTAGGATACAATCTGTGGTCCTTGTCGGAGATTTCTAGCTAATATACATTTGTCCTTGGTGGTACAATTGTCCCAGACCAGTTAGGAGACTCTACCTGGTCCTATGTCAAGTCTGACAGAGACAGGACCTTAAACTGAACTACTGGTAAAGGGCACCATCTCCTTGCCAGGTCCTCTTCTGTGCCCCAGGGCTTGAAAATCTCTCCTGGAGAGTGGGAGAAGACTGAACAGCGGTCTTGCCTTGATTATATGTCATCTTGATATTTTGAGGTCGACTCCTCTAGCAAAATTCCTGCCCCCAGCTGGGTGGCACATGTGGAAAGAAAGGTTCTTTTGTAAAATACTCAAGAGAACGTGTGGAGTGATTGTTTCAAGGAGTGGGGATATTGAAGGTCAGCTAAAAGCAGAGAAAGATAAATATAAGTTAGGATACATTCCTACCATGTGAATGTGAGAGACAAAGCCAGGATTGTTGTGAGGTCAAACCTCCCACCCTGGCTCTGACTCTCACCACCCAAAGGAGCAATCTGACCCTTTAGGATCCCCTAGGCTGAGGTCCACGGGTGCCTTACAGTTACCCACTGGGTTCAGGCTCTGAGACTTTGAGCACTAGGTCCAAGTTAGTTTACCTCATCCCAAGTGTGACCCATGCACCAACCCCTCCTTAGGTTATCAGGGCACCCAAAGGCTACCCCTCAGTGCCAGCTCCTAGCATTGTTTTGTTTCTCCTCTAGTGTGAAGCAAGGAGCTGGGTTTCCTGTTGCATGGTGCATTGCAATTTACTTTAAATTCATCTCAACATGGCCAGTGAGATGGCTCAGCAGGGGAAGGCTGACACTCTGAGTTCAACTGCTGGGGCCCCCATATGGTGGACGGAGAGACCTGACCTCTGACCTTAACACATGCTCCACGGTAAGTGTGTGTTCACATATAAAAACACTTTTTAAAAAATGTTCATTACAACAAACGTTTACCAACCAAAGACCTATAGCTAAGCCAGGCAGTATGTCTAGGACTATAGATGGAGCCATGTTGGGAAGCCAAGACACAGGTCAGCCTCAAAGCCCAGTTGGGAGGAAAAAAGATTACCATTGCCACCACCACTATAAACACTCTGAGTGGAATGCCTTCCTGTCTCTTGAAGCATCTCACCTCTCTTCAACGTCTTCGCATCTCAGGACTGTATCTTCCCTTTCTCAGGAGAGCCAGCTGGGGCAGGGCCAAGCCAGACCATGCAGAGCAAGGGCTCTCTTTCGTGGAGTTATAGGCACGAGTTGGAATAGCATCTTTCACTTTCAGACACACTCACTCCATAGCCCAGGCTAGCCAGAAATATGCACATGGTCTTTTTGCCCCATCCTCTCAAGTGCTGGAATTACAGGGTGCTGCTTTTGAGCCTCTGCGGTATCCTCTGTCCTTCAAAGATCACTGTCTAACCAGAAGTTTCAACACTGTTTGTCATTTGAATTGAAAAGCTACAACAAAAGGAGAGCTGCCACAAAACCCTGGATAGGTGAGAGCCTGCCCAGGCCAGAGAACTGACGTGAAGGTCTCCTAAAAGCCCCTTTGCTTTCTATGCATAAGAACTTTGAGGCAAGTCCAGTTTCTCAGATGTAACACGAGATTACCACATCATGCTCCATGGTAAAGGCTCGATGGTTAATGAAATCAGGGTCTTAGAGCAGGACTCACCGGATGCTCAGCACTATTCCATCAGTGTGAGGCATGGCAGTGATTTGATGAGCACATTCCGGAAGTGGAGTCTGAAAGCACCTTGGCTTTCCTCTCACTTCTGATGGTCTGGATGGAGTCGCAGAATTTTCAGGCTCACTTGGGATGCTAGGTTTTCTTCGCATCTGGCTTTGAGGTCTGTCTCAGGGGAGGACTCTAAGCTCCAAGCCTGCCCTTTTGGAGCTCCTGGGGAGCTTCCTACGGGAATTGAAAGCATGCTATGCATGGGACCCTTCTTTTATCCTGTCACTGTGGTAGGCCAAAGGCTCTGACCCATGACTGGATGCTCCTATCCTAGAAAGCTAGCTGATAGCAGTAGACACCCTGATGGCTCCTGGATGCCTTTCTCAGGTTTATTGCTACTGAGCTGGCATCCCCTGACCAGGAAAGAATTTAGGGTTGGTGATGGGTCTTGCAGATACAGAGGAGATGGCACAACAAACTACACACAATAACAGAAGCATTGTGTTTTATATAGATGTGCCAGGGAGGGTAGGGCATTGCACCCTTCGGGGCCTGTGGGATGAGACAGGAGCCACCTGGGATCAGCATGCTCAAGCAGCAAGTGGGGAGCAAGAGAGAGGTGCCTGTTGATCGAAGCCTTTGCTGGGGACCAGGAAGTTACCCAGCAGGCCTCTGTGGGCATTCAAATGGTTGGGTATGGAGCAGACAGTCGAGAGTTTTGAGGAGATACACCGTGATGTGTTACTACACAAGTGGCCATGTTGGATGTAGGGGTGGGGTGGGGGGGAGTCAGGTGGGCTGCATCTGCTAGAGAGATGGTTGCAGATATCCAGATGGACCACATTGAGAGACTGGGAGGAGGGTGAGACCTGGAATCTCTGCTTTTACTGTGACCAAGTTCGGCGCACATTCAGATGCTGGCTAAGCAGCCTAAGGTTGTAAGCATTCAACATTAAGAGAAGAAACACAGAATTCTAAAGTCAAGTTTGTGGTCAGAAATGGGAAAGTCCATATCTATGGACCTCAGTCCCCATGTCCAACAAGTGGGGCTAGTGAGGGGGGAGGGGAGGGAGGCTGCTGAGGGGGAGGGGCCTCTGGGGGAGGGGAGGAAGGCCACCACCTACATTCTCTTGCCTGCTCACCTTCCTCAGCTCTCCTGAGCTGTTGTTTCTCCCTAGGGATGGAGTATGGAAAGAGAGGGATGGCACAGTGGACAGTTCTTAAGACTCACCTGTCACTGTCATAGCCAGCTCTGTACTCTGGGCTGGTAGTCAAGCAGCCCACTTGTCCAGCTTTGTGGAGAGCATCTGAAGACCCACCCCCACCCCCACAGAGCTCTTCTTGTCTATCTCCCAGTTCCTGAGCCCCTTCCTCACAAGGTGCTTTTCCACACTCTGGAAGGGCAGGTCTTTCCCAATGCAGGTTTCTCTTCCAGGCCTGCTAGCTCCCAGCCAGGCGTTCTCCATCTTTAGGTTTCCTGTCTGAAGACAGGCACAAGCCTGTCCCAGCTCAGTCTCCCAACTGTAATGAACTCACATTCATCTTTGAGGAATCATAAAGCTCTCTCTGCTCTCTGGAGGTAAAGGGGGACCCATCCTTAGTTCTTCCTCTTTAAGGAGGACTGAGACTCAGAAAACTAGTGATATCCCAAGCCACCTCGTCCCATAGCTCTCCCACTCCCTGTATGCAGAGTCAGCAAGGCTTCTAAGAGTCTGAGGTGGCTTACTCTTACCCAAGTCTCCAGGTTGAACTCAGTGTCTTTGGTGGTTTGGATGAGAATTACCCCCCTAGGCTCATGATTGAATGCTTGGTCCTTAGTTGGTGGAACTGTTTGGAAAGGATTAAGAGGTGTGGTCTTGTTGGAGGAGGTGTGTCCCTGGGGTTGGGTTTGAGATTTCAAAAGCCCATGCCAGGCCCAATCTTGCATGCTCTCTGTTAGCATTCTGTTACGACGACCCTATTCCTGCTTTGCCACTGTCTCTTTCTAATTTTTCTTTTTAATTAAACCAAACTGGGGAAGCAAGACACCGAGAGAGAGAGGAGGGGCAAGCAGCCCTTTTTACAGTGGGTCAGGCCTACCTGGCTGTTGCCAGGTAACTGTAGGGAGGAGCATACCTGGCTGTTGCCAGGTAACTGTGGGGTGGAGTTTAAATAGAATGCTAACACTCTCTGTCTTTGCCTCCAACATGTGGATCAGATATAATCTCTCAGCTACTGCCTGCCACCACATTCTTCACAACTGTCAAGGTCTCACCCTCTGAAACAGTAAGCAAACCCCCAATTAAATTCTGTCTAAGTTGCTCTTCAAAAACAACAGAACAGTGACTAAGACAGGGTCTATGTTCTGCCATCTCACTTATCCTCCCCCACACTTGTTAGCCACCGTCATTGGTCAGGTGGACTAGGAGTGGGTGGTTACTTGAAGACAGAAAGAAGGATGGAGAGGTGGCAGACAGGATACAAGTGGCCAGAGCATTCCTTATGCAGGTGGCTTACATCAGTGACTCTTGCTTAATCAAGTCTAGCTTTAACAGCAGACAGGCCCCATCTTCTGTGAAAACGGTATATGACTACAAATTACAAAACATCTTTAATATATAGACCCTGACTTAAAACTCAAGACAACTCAATGGAATAACTACATGGTTCCTAGTTTTACAGACAAGAATGCAGGCCTGGAAAATGGAGTCATAATATTGGAAACAAGCAAAAGAGACTTGTCCTAAGTACTGCCATTTTGTTTTCAGACTTCATTTTAATTATAGGGTGAAACTAGGTTCTAGTTCCCAGGCCCTAGGGGAGCTGGGGGACTGGGGACTCCTCAGTAGCTAATCAGCTTCCATTATTCATCCTTTGTTCCCCAAAACATAATGATTGTCCCTAACTACAAAAGAACAAATGAATTTTATTGGTTGGACTCTAAAACCTACATTCTGTATCAGTTGATCAACCACGTAAAGAAAGACCCTACCTCTAAATACTGATTGGTGAAAAAATGCATAGAGATTTGTGGGTTTCAAGCTTAAAGTTCTAGAACATTCTGGCTCAAGGTCATAGTTCAGCTCCCAAGTCTGTTTTGTGTCTGACTGAGCAATAGTGGCTTGATTAAAATAAACTTTTGTCATCTGCATTGACCTGGTGTTGGAAATAAGTAGACCCCATAGCAATAACTCAGATCACACAGCTAGAAAGTCTTAGTTTTCTTTCTATTGGAATACTAAATACTGTGTCTAAAAGCAGCTTTGTACATCCCAGTCACAGTCCATCACTGAGAGAAGCCAAAGGCAGGAATAGAAATGTAGGAACTGAAGCAGAGGCCATGGAGGAAACCTACTGGCTTCTCACTCACCGTGAATGGCTCGGCCTGCTTTCCTATACAACTCAGGACCATCTGCCCAGAGGTAGTATGATCCATAGTTAGTGGTACACCTCACATCAATCATTAATCAAGAAAATGTTCCACAGGTTTGTCTACAGGCCAATTTGACAGAGGTATTTTCTCAGTTGAGAAATGACCCAATGACCCAAATGACCCAAGCTTGTGTCAACTCAACAACAACAAAAACCTAAAAAAACAAAACCCCATAACCCCCAAAACCTTGAAGGGAAATCTATTGAGCAACCCCACTCCATCCATCATAGTGAACAATAAATACATTAACTCATCAGACTTGAGTGTGCTCTTGTTATACTGTACCTGAAGTGGGGGTTGGGGTTCCAGTAATCTTTAGATTGGGTGGAGTGTTGTCTTTGGAAGGAGAAAGTTAGAGGAGCCACCTGGCTGGCCCAGCTTGCTGTGTTCTCAGTAGCTGTGGACATTGTCTTCCACACTTGTCCATTAAATAGAATCAGCTACTCTGGGGGAACACAAGCCATAGATAGCTTCCCTGTCTACGCTTCATACATAATAGCTTACACACCCTACTTGGCCATCCTAGGGTCTTGGGCTCTCCACCCTGTGGTCAACTCTTCTGGGTCATCCTGACTTTGATAATGATAACTACTCTGCTCAGCAAAGGGCCTTGCGGGAGTGCCCACACACCTAAAGAAGGAGGAGGGATAAAATGGTGGCCCAGAGCAGATGACCTTCACTTGCACTCTGGCTACCATGATCCCAGAATTTACCCATGAGTCCTTGTGCTCTTCTTTTCTACATCATTTGATTTTTATTAGTAGAAGAGAGGATCACATTCTGAAGAAGTAGGGGGTGGAATTTTGATCTTGATCTTCTTTGCAAGAGTTACACATGGCATTTTGCTTTAATCTTTGTTTCTAAGATAATCAAAACAACATACATAGTTGCAGAAAAATTAGAAAGTACAGAAAAGTATATGGAAATAAGTTTTAAAAAGTTATGCATGAGCTTCATGCTCTAAGATTTTTGTGTGTTTCCTTCTAATATTATACTGATATATAAAGCACATGTACATGTTAGCTTTAATTAAAATTAGAAATCTACATATATATTTACATATGCTTTCCCCCCACTTATACTTACATCGTGGGCACATCCTTCCAGCATTAAGCTTCGTGGATTTTCAGGCAATTATGATACACTCCAGGTTGTACTACCAAAGCAGTCGGTGGAACACCGACTGTGAGGGATTAATGTGAGCATATTCTGGAGAACTCCCCCTACCAGAGACCTCAGGCTGCCTAGCCTGAAGAAACTGATCCCACAGTGCTGTTGAATCTTATAAATCAATTTTTATTGTCATTCTTTAGACATAAAACTGAGTGTCAAGCCCCAAGTTCTTGCACACCCTATGGCTTGGGGTATGACCTACCATGAGAGCATCTCTCAAGGAAGCTTGCGTGTGCAGCCCAGTCTTCTTTCCTTCCACCTGAAGCTCTGGCTTTCCACACTTCGAGGCTCCTCTTTCACTGTGCTTTATGTAGAAGAGAGGACTTTGTGTAGAAGCCATCTCTTTGTTCTCCCATAATTAAAATGTGGAAAGCCCTTCTATGTAAGAAGATCATTTGATCCCTGAATGATGGGACTTTGAATTGGATTTTTAATAATACATCAAACCCTGTGACCTCACAGTGTCTCAGAGGATGGCTCTGCTTTGCTTTCAAATGGAAGTATATAGTACATTTAACTAAAGGCATTCAGAACTTAAATGATTTGCAATAGGTCATGTTGAAGGTTAAAATACCCAGACAAAAGCAACTTAGGGGAGAAAAGGTTTATTTTAACTTATAGCTCCAAGTTCATCATTGTGGAGATTCACAACAGTAGAACTTATAAAAGCTTGACACAATATATCTGTAGTCAAGAAACAAACAGCACTAGAAGAATACATGCATGCCCACAGTGGACACATCTTCCTACCTTAATTAACCTAAGACAGTCTCTCGGGCAGGCTCATAGGCCAACCCAGTGTAGACAGTTCCCCATGGAGACACATCTTAGGTGATTCTTAATTGTTTAGTTTACAATTCAAACTATCTTAGGGGCTTCAGACAACTTGCAAATGTCAACAGGAGTAGAAACTAAATGTCTGATAGCTTCTAACACTCTAGTCTGAAAATTCTCAGTCTATGACTCAGGGCTCCTCAACCCCACTCAACACAAAGGTAGTCTATCACAAAAATCATGCAAAGATTCACTTGTTGAGAAGTCTTTCTTTTCTTGTAAGAACTTGCTAGAAACAGCTTTAACCACGTTTTTGACTAGAGTGTAATTTAACCTTCCACTACCTCTTCAGATAACCCCTATTTCTACAGTAGAAATTGATTTCTCCTTTGGCCACACTATAGGTTTGGGCGAATGAAGAAAGAAGGGATGGATGGAAAAAAGACATTTCTAAATCGTGAACTATGCTGTGGGCTAGACATGGTGGCATCCATCTGTAATCCTAGCTGGGGAAAAAGAAGTAGTAAGATTATGAGTTCTAGACCAGGCTGGGCATACAAACAGACTTTGATTAACAAACAAAACCAAAACCAAACCAAAAAACCTGGAAGAGAAAAGAACAGATGCTTGGAGAACTTAAACATCAGAGTCTTTTCAGAATACTGTGAAGAGGGTTTCTAGTTGCTGATTAACCAACCTGCCACTATCTCAGGCTTGCAAGCCATATTATAATAAAAACAAACTAGGTTCATTCCTGTTTATGATTAAACCTCTGTTTCTTGAGGAGTGGGCTATGTCCCACCTAAAACCTTAACATCAAAAAGTTCTGTACTGCCTGTTCCAGGAATCGACAACCATGCCTTTGTATTAAGAAGTTTTTATGACTACCTTGTCATGACCACCTTGTCATAACCACCTTGTTATGACCACATTGCCCTGACCACCTTGTTATGACCACCTTGTCATGGCCACATTACCATGACCACCTTGTTATGACCACCTTGTCATGACCACCTTGTCATGACCACATTGCCATAACCACCTTGTTATGACCACCTTGTCATGGCCACATTGCCATGACCACCTTGTCATGACCACCTTGTTATGACCACCTTGTCATGACCACCTTGCCATGACCACCTTGTCATGACCACCTTGTCATGACCACCTTGTCATGACCACTTTGTCATGATCATCTTGTCATGATCACCTTGTCATGACCACCTTGTTATGACCACCTTGCCATGACCACTTTGTCATGACCACCTTGTCATGACCACATTGCCATGACCACCTTGTCATGATCATCTTGTCATGAGCACCTTGTTATGACCACCTTGCCACTATGCCTTTGTTTCAGGAGGTTGTTATGACCAACTTGTTATGCCTATGTTCTGCTTCTGTAACCCTGCCTATTTGCCTGCTAAAACCCCCACTTGGAAGCTTCCAAGGGACAGTCCATGTACACAAGTAAGCTTGCTTTAATCAGTTTGGCCATGATTTGGGTCCATCATCTTTCTCACCTCAGGTGTGGGATTAACATAGTCTGTGATGGTTTAGGTTATAGCCTTAGCTCTGAGGGAGATGGCTGTGAGAGTGAGTAACATACATGCCCAGCTGAGTTGGGTGAGGAAAGACTGAGGTCCTTAGATTTTTGTTTCTTCCCTTGCTTCAGGCTCAATCTGTAATGTCACCTCTGGTAGGAACCACCATGGCGTCTCATAATTTATTCATGTCATACTTGGGTTTGCAGTGGGAGTGTGGTTTCTTCATAAAACATCAGGGGTCCTCACAATTTATTACAGTGGTTCTCAGCCTTCCTAATGCTGCGACCCCTTAACACAGTTCCTCATGTTGTGACAACCCCCAGCCATAACATTATTTCATTGCTACTTCATAACTGTCATTTTGTTATCATTACAAATTTTAATGTAAATATTTTTGGAGATAGAGGTTTGCCAAAGGGTCACGACCCATAGGTTGAGAACTGCTTGCTGATCTAAATCCAGACATTAAATTCAGAGCAGTAACTGAAACTGCCCTCTAAAAGAATGCTCAGTCTGCTAAAGCAAGGCAGTTTTTCTCTTAGCATTTGCGCCCCAGCCACCCCCAGTTCCTGTTCAAAGCCCTACCTCCAAAGCTGGATGGGTCTGCCCTCATTTGTTTTCTTTTGCTGTTCTCTCTTTGGCTTACATGGCCTGATCTGAGTCCATCACTGAGGGAAGCCAGGGTGGAACTTGGAAGCAGAGATGGAGACCATGAAGGAAAGCTGATTACAGATTTTCTCTCTATGCTCACACTCAGCAACCTTTATTATACTTCCCAGGACCACGTGATAATCAGAGGTGGCACCGCCCACAGTGGGCTGGGCCCTCCCACCAATCATTAATCAAGGAAGTGCCCCAGAGATTGCCTACAGGTCATCTGATGGAGACAGTCTCTCAGCCAATGTCCCTTCTTCTGAAGATGCTAGCTTGTGACAAGTTGACAAAATACTAACCCACACAGGCTCCCAGCGGCTCCACAGAGCTGGGTAAGTAGGTGGTGTTGTCCTCCTCCTCTCTGGTCTTGTCACCTAGTGGCTAGGTCTGGTCTAGGTCAGTGCCCATGGCAAGGGATCTCTGACCTAAGTTTCTACGTTTTGTGCCTGATTGCAGGCTTCTTCTATCTTCTATCTGAACAAGTTTCCTTTGGTTGCTATAACAAATGATCACAAAGATAGTGCTTAAAGCAATGCAGTTTTGTTTTCTTCAAGGTCAGAAATTGCATTCATGAATTCTTAGTACCATAGTTGCCTGCATGAGATTGAGCCAGCCAAAACTCCAGCCAAGGTGAGAGGAGCTCCGAAAGCCTAACCGCCCGCTGAGGAGCTATTGCAGTTGGACTTAGGGGCTATTAAAAAAATAAGATATGAAATTGGGAGGGAGATGTGTGTGTGTGTAGATATGATTGAGTTGGAGAGGGAAATGAGAGTGGATATGATCATATTGCCTTGTATACATGTATGAGATTCTCAGAGAGTAAAAACTTATCCTCTGGGGCTGGAGAGATGGCTCAGCGGTTAAGAGCACTGACTGCTCTTCCAGAGGTCCTGAGTTCAATTCCCAGCAACCACATGGTGGCTCACAACCATCTGTGATGAGATCTGATGCCCTCTTCTGGTGTGTCTGAAGATAGCAACATGTACTCATATATAAAATAAATAAATAAGTAAATAAATCTTTTTAAGAAAAAAAAGAAAAAGAAAAAGAAAAACTTAACCTCTGGTTAGTTTCCGTCAGTTTGACACACACTGGGAACATCTGGGAAGAGAGACTCTCAGTTGAGGAATTTCCTCCATCAGATTGGCTCATGGGCATGCCGAGGGCTATTTATTTATTCATTTTGATTGATTGATAATTGATGTGGATGGTATTGCCTCTAAGCAATGGTCCTGAGCTGTATAAGAAAGCAAGCTTTGGGTATGGGGATTTGGCTCGCCTAGCAAGCCCGGGACTTTAGATTCAACTCTCAGCTCCGGGGCCAGGTGGAATAGGGTAGGGGACAAGCTAAGCAAGTGGCCGGGCTATTAAACAATATTCTTCAATTTCTGCTTCAGGTTTCTGTCTTGAGTTTCTGCCTTGGCTTCCCCTGCACTTAGGTTTTAGTGTTTATCTGAACAGAGAAGCAAACTCCGACAAGTAGATCTATGTATCTCTATTTCTGTCTATATCCATTTCACATATAGCTTTATACACTATATGTCTTATGTATACTCTATATTTATTTTTAAAATATGTGTGCACGACAAAATGAGTCTCTTGGGATCAGAATCAAGGTGTCAGTAAGTCTGCATTCTCTTAGGGACTCTAAGGGCAAAGCATATCCTTTTGGATTTCTGGGTTCCTTTGGGCTGCTGAGGTTCTGTTGACCTCAAATGTCTTTATTCCTGCACAGGTTTTTATTTGATTTGATTTTCTTTTACTTTTGAGCTTATAACATAATTATACAATATTTCCCCCTTTTTTCGTCCCTCCAAACCCTGCCATATACCCCTCCTTGCTCTCTTTCAAATTCTTAAATACACAAATACAACCTGCTCAGTCTACACAATGTGATGTGTATGTATGTTTCAGGGCTGAGCTCTTGGTATTGAATAGCCAGATGGTGTGCTTTCCCCGGGGGAGTCCAGTCCTCCACTCTCAGCACTCCTTAGTCACCTGTAGTTCTTGTGTAGGTTGAGGCCTGTGGTCTTTTTCCCATCCACTTTGGCATGTTTACTGTTGTCCTTGTTCAGCTCATGCTTGAGCAGTCTTGTTGGTGAGGTTTTGTGGGGATCGCGTCTGATATTACTAGGAGACACAACCTCACAGCAAACTCCTTTGGCTCGTACTATCTTTCTGCCCTCTCTTCCTCAGTGTTCCCTGCTGTATTAGCGCTGGGTCTGTAAGTTTGCTGGATATAACAATCTTAGCAGATATTTACTTTCAGGAATTGAAATATATCTTTCTATGCTTTCATGGCTCGGGGGTTTCTGTTGGTAGATTGAATGTTATCCTAATGCCAATGTGTCTGGCTTTGTAAATGATGTGGTATTTTTCTCATAGTTTTTGTTTTGTTTCATTGAGTCAATGCCTCATGTAGCCGAAGCTAACCCTGAACTGTTTATCCTCCTGCCTCCACCTCCCAAATGCTGGAATTACAGGTGTGCCCAGCTTTCTACTATTATTTGTTTGATTTGTGCTTTGACATCTTGACTATAATAAGTCGCAGAGACGCTTTCCTCTAGTCTTATATTTTGAGGCTCTAAGTGCCTCTAATGCTTGGGTATCCATTGCTTTTCCTAAATTGAAGCGATTCTCAGCTTTAATTTCATGGAAAAAACTTTCTATGCCTTTAGTTTTTAATCTCAGCTCACTTTACTCTATGGAGAAGTGTGGTATCTTGATCATATGATAGAGAAGCTGTGGACATATCCATCCATCTATCTATCTATCTATCCATCCATCCATCCATCCATCCATCTATGTAAATATCTATCTCTCATCCACCTATCTATTATAATCCCTCTGTTGATGTCTCAAATGTAGTATTTTCTTGACTTTTGTCTTTCATACCCAATATTCTTTCTTCTGCTTAGTCTGGCCTGTTGGCAATTCTTTCTGCTATGTTTGTTTGATTCACTGAGGTTTTTTCATTTCCTGTATTCCTTTGTGTGTGTGTGTGTGTGTGTGTATTGTTCAAGAATATGTTTGCTTCTTGCTTCTGTCTTAGTTGAGGTTTCCTGTTTTTCTGTTTTTTTGGTTTTTCGAGACAGGGTTTCTCTGTATAGCCTTGGCTATCCTGGAACTCACTCTGTAGACCAGGCTGGCCTCGAACTCAGAGATCCTCCTGCCTCTGCCTCCCAAGTGCTGGGATTAAAGGCGTACGCCACCACTGCCCAGCCTAGTTGAGGTTTCTATTGCTGTGAAGAGTCACCATGACCACAGCAACTCTTATAAAGGAAAGCATTTAACTGGGGCTGGCTTACAGTCCAGTGGTTTAGTCCGTTGTTATTATGGCAGGAAGCTGGGAAGCAGTCAGACAGCTGGAGAAGTAGCTGAGAGTCTACATTTGGATTGGCAGACAGCAGGAAGAGAGAGATAGTGGCCCTGGCTTGAGCACTCAAAACCTCAAGGCCTACCCCCAGTGACACACTTCCTCTAGCAAGGCCACACCTCCTAACTGTGCCACTCCCCATGAGCCTCTGGGGGCTGGGGCCACTTTTTTTTTCAAACCACCACCACTTCTGAATATTTGACCAATGTGACTGATTCTCTCAACCATGCTGCTGACTCTCTCGTCCAGATTACTGATGGTCTTATTCATGTTACCGACTTTATTACCCACGTCACTGGTAATGATAATAATGGTAATTATCTCATTCATTACTGACTGTACCATCCACATTGTTGCCTCTCTCACCCATGATACTGACTGTTTCATTCGTGTTACTGACTGTACCATTGATGTTGCTATCTTTCTCACCTAGGTCCTGGATTGACTTCCACATTCCTAGTAATCAGCTTATTTGTATCCACTTGATCTGCAGTATCAACAATTGATACTAATGATTAATATAAGTAATTCGTTATTTTTTACAAGAAAACCTCTGCATTCTTCATCTGATATTTTACCTACTTCACCATCTTTGGATCTAGTAATTGAGAAATTACACTCCTTTGGAGAAGTCCCGGAACTTTGCTTTTACGTGGTTCTTGCATTGTGCTATGTTGGCACATCTGCTTCCCCTCCCTGGACAAGGAAGCTGTCAGGCTTGAGCTGCAGGCTGCCCAGTTCTTCCTGTTGGTTCACCTCTCTGAGATTTCAGATGCTTTCTTTCTTCATCTCTTTGGAGTAGAGTCATTTTTTTTTTTTTTAAATCCCGACTCTTCTGATCCACCATATTTCACAGAGGCAGCTCCTAATCTGCTACCTCACCCAAAAGTCTATATTAGAATATATTAAAGCAAATTTCATATATTATACAATTCCTAAAAGGCTTTCAGTGATAATCCTAGATTTATTTGCACTGACTGATGTTAGCAAGGAGGTAAGGGAACCAATCCTCCTGGGGATTCTGAGGAATGCAGCTGAGGGAACACTTGGACTTCTAGCCTCTCATGTCATAAGCAAATGCATCTGGGTTGGCAGTTTATTATACAGTCCATAGGAACTCACACTGAGATGCTCCATCCACTTTGGATTTAGGAGGTTAGAGAGCTGTTTCTGGTGGAGAGCATGCCCAGTGATGAGGGTCTTTTGAATGGTGTCCTGCCTGTCACTTTGTGCTGAGCCTGAAGTGCCTCAGTAAGGGATAGATACACCACAAGCACCATTCATCCTCTGAGCCACCTTGCCAGCCCAGAAACTCCATTTAAAACATGAACATGGGAATTCATCGCTGTTCCTGTGTGGCATTCTTTGTGTAGCTGCTGAAGTATGTGTCTTCCATTTTCCTTCTTGTAGACGAACACTTCCTGTCTGCATTACATGCCTGACCTGTGACCCCTTCTAGCCTGTCATGGAACCCTATTCCCACATGGGAAGGGGATGCTGTTGCCAAGGAAGCAACAAAATCAGAATGTTCTGAAAAGTGAGTCATTTGTATTTTACTCACTGCTGGGAGAGCTAAGCACGTGGTCAGGAACATCTATCTGCCTTTTACCCCTTGGCTCCTGAAAGAAGAAACTCAAGGTGAGTGAGACAGAGTCAGAGGGAAGCAGAGATGCTGAGATGGTGAGCTACAAGGACCCTGACCACTGGGCTGCAACCTGTGGGTCCATCCACAAGTACCCCAGACCCAAACAGTTAGAGGTGGCTTGTCACTTCCACTGTAGAGTCCTCACAAACTTGTCACTTACCCCACCCTGTAGGATGCATTTAATGTTGTCCTTAGAGTGACATCACAGTGGACCACATCTGTCCCACTGCCGTGACTCCCGTGTAAGTATCTGGTTAGTCATCTCTTGTTTCATTTTTTTCCTCTTGGTAAAATGCCTATTGTCCTAGGTCTTCTGGGAATCACTACTAAATATAAAATCAGTTGGACATCATGCAACTATAAGGAAAAATATTCAAAGAGGAAACTCAACAGGAAATTCCAACATGGGTGGAAACACTTAAAAGTGGAAAGAGAATGGTTTCACAAAGTAAGTTGACCTCCACGTGCACCCCTCAGCGTGCATATCCTCCCTCCCAAATAATTAACTAAAAAAGAAAAAGAAAGAAGTGTGTGTGTGTGTGTGTGTGTGGGGAGTTTCCATTTATAATAGCCACCTTGAAATATTATTTAGATGTTTTCAAAGTGTTTAACAGCTTCCAGATACATTTAGAAACAACAAAAGTGGTTTAAAAAAATGAATATGACAGGCTCAAATGTATCCTTGCTCCCAATCCTATTGAAATCATGGCAAATCTATGCTGAAGGGTGACCTGGGCTGGGCACAGCCTTTGCGAGGCCATCCCCCTCCCATTCCCACGTCTGTTGGATGAACAGAGCCATAGAGAGGCCACTGAGCCAGAACATGGTCACATGGTATGGACTATGAGAAGAGGGAATCTGCACATCTATAGCAAAGACTGAATTAGGATGAGGAGCAAGAGATCTTCCCATGGGACACATCACCACTGGCGGATTGCAGGTGGGAGATTTATGTTTTCATGACCTGCAGTAAGGATGGGGATCATAAACTTAGCATCCTAAGCTTGTGTGGCCTCTGGAAGCTTTGGAAATGAAGCCCCGAGAGTCCTAGTGTACTTCATGAAGCTAGAGATTCAGGGATTTGTGTTTGCTCTTCTCTCAGCTTTGTGGCTCTCACTTTTGCTGTGGAGCAGTGGGGACTGGCTCTAAACTTTAATGCAAAGACTGAGTGACCATTTGTTATTTAAAATGTTTGGAATCTGGAACATTTTGATTTTGGACTTTTATTGATTTTGGAACACACACACACACACACACACACACACACACACGATGTGTCTTGGCACAATGACATATCCCAAGGTAATCCAAGCTTAAATGTGAAGTTCTTTACACCTCATATTAACTATGTACACATGCTGCCTAAAGACAAGTTTTTATAACGTTTATTTTTCTCCAATCGAAGAGGTTTTTTTCCCATATAATAGAGTCTGATTATGATTTCCCCTGCTTCTAAACTCCTCCCAGTTTCTCCCCCTCCTTCCCTCCCGTCTGGATCCACCCACTTTCTGTCTCTCATTTGAAAACAAACAGGCTTCTACGGGACAAAAGTAAAACAAAGTAAAATAAAATAAAACAAATATCAGCCCAGCAGAATGGGACAAAACAACCAGACAGAAGGAAAGGAGCATGAGAGACAGATATGGACACAGAGACTGGTTTGTGTGCACACACAGAAAGCCCATAAAAACCACAAAACTGGAAGCCATAATTTATACACAAAGGACCTGTAGGGTTTTTTAAAAATTTAGGACAAAAATAAATAAATAAATAAATAAATAAATAAATAAATAAAAGCCTTTACATGACATTAAGAGACAAGGAACCTTCAAAGATGCTGTTGAGTCCGTTGTCTTTTGGCCACCTCCCTTTAAGTGTAGTTTGTTTCCCTAGTGATACTCCCTGAGGAGAAACTGAATTTTCATTTGCCAGTGTTTATCAGTTGGAGCTAGCTTTTGGGTTAGGGATGGGAGCACCTGTCCGCTTCTCCTCTCAGCTGTCTGTACAGATCTGTGCAGGCCCTGTGCATGCTGCCTTAGTCTCTGCGAGTTCATATGTGCATCAGTCCTACAGACTGCTTTAACATTAATTTATTCATGAAATAAGGTTCATGCTGTGGAATTTTCCACTTGTAGCGTGCTGTCAATGCTCACAAAAGTGTTCTGGATTTTGGAGCATTTTGGATGATGTTTTGGTCAGAGATGCTCAGCCTGCATTCGATGAGCAGACTTTGTCTTCAATGGAAATGCCCTCCAACATAAAAGCAAGACCCACCTCTCAAGTAGCTGAGTCCCAGATACGGTCCCAGACACCCTGGCAATCCACATGAGTGTTGAGGTGCCCCTCAGCCTCACCCTGGCTGTGGGCCAGCAGTTCCGAATGGGTTTGGTATCCACTGCTCTTTCTGCCCCTGTCACCGGCTTCTCCCTTTTCCCTTCCTTCCTTCCTTCCTTCCTTCCTTCTTTCCTTCCTTTCACATTGTGTGTTTTTATTTCCTTTTGTTTGACTTTTTTAATAGAGTGTCTATGTTTCTTTAGAAGTCAAACATTTAATTCAGCAGATAATGGATATATGAGAAGGGGGGAGGGTGGGGAAGTAGAGTGGGTGATTCAAGTTACCTGCTTAAGGAAAGAAGCCACACCCAGGCTCTATCCACAGAGCACCTCAAATGTTTGATGGTTGAATCAGTTGACTTTAATACTAAAAGCAAAACTTAAAATGAACCCCGACTGTTAGCATTGACTGTTATGTGTGATACCCAGTGCTTCTTGCATGTATTTGAGGATAAACAATGCCAATAGTGCATCCTGTGTGGTCACAGCACCCTGGACTCATCTAAGTGGAGAAGAATCTCTTCTTGACTTTGTATAGTTGACCGTCAGTATTCCACTCACATATAAATCCTAGATGCTAAAGTCCCTTATAGAAAAGGGTATCATATTTGCACATACACAAGACCATGCTGGCTTGTGGGCTTTGGAAGGAGAGAGAACATCTTATTTTTTATAATGTCTCCTGGCATTGGTTTGACAGAGTGGAAGAGCTGTTCAGGTGAGAAGGGGTGTTTTCTGAGAAGTGGCCTGGACAGATGTGGTCTGGGGTGTTCTGGCTGCGCTGGGTGTGTATGGGATCTCTGGGCACTGAGCTTAGGAAGGGTGCCTAGGACCATGGTGGTCTGATGTAGGTGGCTTTGACCTGCTGGTCTGAATAGGTTGTGTTTGGTCTATTTGGCCTCAGGGAGCTGGGAGACCTGTGAGCAGGGACAGAATGAACAAGTGCTGTTAAGGATATTTACCTGCCTGCCCTGTGCTAAATGCCCCAGGGAGAGAGAACTGGAGACAGGGAGAGAGAACCTGAGACAGGCAGACATATTTTAGAGATGACCAACAATTCTGGGAGTTCACTGGAGAGTGGACGGGGTGCTTCTCTTTAGGTAGGAATCTCTAAAACAGAAAACAAACAATTTCATGAGCTCCTTCTACAACTGAATGTTGACTCAATCCATCTTCAAGTTTCCTAGAAATGACCACACTGTGGATTAACTTCCTTCCTGTTAAATTATACAAAAAAGATTCTTTTAACTCCATTCCACCTGTAATATAACTTGGGCATTTACCCCGACTGTGGGATGCAATTACCATAAATACCTTGCAAGATCAGTTACTCACGGATCACCACAGAGATACCGAGTCATAGGCACAGGAAATGAACATTTTGAGATGTGAAAACTAATTGCCAGAGGGATCTAAAAAGTTCGTGGTTTAGAGAATCATGGACAGCAAGGGCTTTTAGGAGCCATCCCGTCTCATCTCTCAATACCTCGTGGAGCAATTCGACTCAAGTTCTAAGCCAGAAACAGTCAGCCGAGGAGCAGGGACCTGAATCTGAGCATCCGGGTTTTCATTACACCTCCACCTTGTCACAGCGAATGGGAACGCTAGGAATATCAAACACAAGGACTCAAGAAAGGTAATGTTCAATGACGAGGAGCCAGGAACTGGTGAGAGAACAGTTGAGCTTATATTTAGACTGAGGTCTGTTCCCTCTGTCATTAGCTGATCCTAAAAGGCGTGGGGACAGCTGCCCATCACTGGGACACAACCTAGGAACACTTAATCCTTGTGAAGGAGGGGCTGCGGAGAAGAACCAGCTTCGTCAGCTCCACAGTATGATTTTCAGTGCCAATAACCCCTTCGTTTGCAAGCTGTCAAGGGACAGAAAAGAATTAGAAGATTTTAGAGAGAAAGATCAATACAAGAAAAACTTGGAGGAAGAACTCAAAAAGGTCAAGCTGAAGGCTGGGCACAGGTGAAAACGCTTGGACTCTTATAAAGGCTGGTTACAGACGTCACGGGAACAGTGCGGGTGAGAAGCTGCCCTGTGCGCAAGCTCATTGAGCAAATAAGCAGCGATGGGAAATACCCAGCACTGGACAGGGATGTGGTTGGGGCTGGGTGCTCCTGGAGCTCAGCAGGAAGTTTCGGTGAACTGTGATTTTCATTGTCATGTCCTGCCCTGTTATTCCAACCTGTGGAAAAGCTCCTGTTTCAGGAACTATTTCCTGTTTGGGGACCTTTCATAGGAAAATAAGAAAATGCAGCTTGGCCTTGTCTGGTAGAGCTGCGAACAGCTTAGCTTTGTCAAGAAGGCCTTGTGCCTCGCAATGAGGTCGAGTGTGTCTTGTCATCGTTTCATTCTTTGAAATCATGTTAGTGTCTGTGTATGGGTTTGTGGGCGGGGGTATGGTGACCATGGAGGTCAAAAGAAGGCATCAGCTTCTCTAGAGCTGGAGTCTCAGGCAGCTGTGAGTTGCCTGACCCGGGTGCTGGGAACGGAACTTAGGTCCTTTGCAATAGCAGTACACACTGTTAACTCCAGTGGCTCAGTAAGTATATTGTATATGTTCCTTGATAAAGGGAACCAACACTTACCATTAATTAGGACTACTGTGTTAGTTCTATAAAAATAACCTATGGTCCCGGGATAAAAGCTTCACAGTTAGCTCCTTCCCAGCCTGGGTGTTCCATCCCGAATGGAAAGCTAGAATGAAAGTAGGCACAACCTTGGCTGTGGTTGGACGTCGGACCTCACGCAGCTGCTAACTCTGTGGCTTCAGGGCGGGTTGGAAAGCAGATCCAACCTGTCGCACCGGAGGACAGTGTGCTCTTTTGTTCTTAGCATGTCTGGAGATTGCTTTGGGGTTAATGTTTGACTTCTGTTCTTTACTGTCTTAGACCTCAATTTTCCCAAATGCGTAAGGGAGAAAAAAAAAAAAAAAAGACAACACTTTCTCATAAACACAAGTAGTATAGACTCTTCCTTTTGGAGGGGGAAGGCAAAATGGTGAAAAATTCAAGGTCTGCAACATGTGGCCCAATAGATATAATGTGAGCCACTAGTACAGGTCACACAGATGTTAATTTATCTAACAGTCACATGACACTTAAGAGGTGAAATTAATTTTAATACCATGTTTCATCTTATCTAATATAGCTCAGATATTTTAACAAATAATAGCTTTTTAAGTAAAAATACTTTATTATATTGTGTGTGTGTGTTTATGTGTTACAGTGTTGGGGGGGGGTCAGAGGACCACTTTCAGGTGTTGGCTTTCTCCTTCTTCTGTGCCTTTTGGGATTAACTCAAGCTACCGGACTTTTAAGGCAAACACCTTTACTGCTCATTTATCTCACTAACTCACAATTGCTATTTTAAAAGTCAGTGCTAGACTAAAGAGGTGGCTCAGTGGTTAGGAGTGCTTGCCCCTCTCCCAGAAGATCCTAGTTTGGTTCCCAGGACCTACACTAAGAGGTTTACAAACTTCTGTAACACCAGTTTCAGAGGATTTGATGCCCTCTTCTGGCCTCTGTGAGCACTTACACTCATTTGAGATACACACACACACACACACACACACACAAATAAAAATAAGTACAATTTCAAAAATTACTAGTGTGGTATGTTACATTCTTTTCTCTATACAAAACATCAAAGTCTATATTTTACACACATCACACATCTTAATTAAAATGAAGGAATCTCAAGGACATGGTAGCTCTGTGTGGCCAATATCTACTCTGCTAGGAAGGATGGCTCTAAAGAAAGTTTGAATTAACCTGGAAATTGCTTGCTCTTAAGAAGATTACTTAAGGGCTGGAGAGATGGCTCAGTGATTAGGAGTACTGACTGTTCTTCCAGAGGTCCTGAGTTCAATTCCCAGCAACCATGTGCTGGCTCACAACCATCTGTAACAGGTTCTGATGCTCTCATCTGGTGTATCTGATGACAGCTACGGTGTATTCATATAAATAAATAAACCTTAAAAAAAGATTACTTAAACACCCTGTGTCTCAGTTTCCACATCTGTAAGATGGGAGTAACAGCAGTAATAACTGTAGTGGGTTTGTGGCAGAGACATGTGCAAATGTACTTTAAGATCCTACTGTAAAGTCAGACGTGGTGGCGCACGCCTTTGTCCCAGCACTTAGGAGTGGGGCTGCGTCAGGCAGATCTCTGAGTTCATGGCCAGCCTGGTCTACAGAGCCAGTTTCAAGACAGCCAGGGTTACACAGAGAAACCTTCACCCACCCACCCACCCACCCAAACAAACAAACAATTAAAACCCCATTGTAGGTTTATTAATCTATACAAGCCATCATTTTTAGTTTTGGCAAAAGTGTATAAGATCAAAGTGTTAACTTTCCTCAAAATATGGAAATTCTACACTAAGAAAAACAGAATTAAGCTTAGGGTTTGGATTAATTTTGTCTTCTTATGGTTGTTATTTGGTAGCCCAAACCAGGAAAGCATATTCAAAATATGCCTATTTCTATAACATATTTGTTCTATATTTTTAAATGTTGAGTGGCATCCCCTGGGCTCCCTGGGCAGGGGACAGGAGGAAAACTTCTCATAGGGCACCCGCCCATCCTCATTCCTCCTTATTGGAGCTAGACAGTTGAGACAGAAAGATGGCAGCTAGCTGGACAGTTTGAGATTAAACTGCTGGGAAAAGTGCACAAGCTTAGATTTTGGGGGATTTTCTAAGGCCAAGTCCAACGCGCCAATGGCACCAGGTGCATGCTTGACACACCGAAAGTTGACAATGGGATCAGGAAACGGAAACTTGGGGGTCTTGTTGCCCCCCCAACATAATCTCAGAAATGAAACAAGACATTTCCGTGATATTTCTTCCCCACATCTGCCCATACTGGGGCCTTGACTGTTGTTCAAGTTTATTTCTTCATTGTACACTTGCATTTTTTTTTTTTTTGTACAGAGGATTAGGGGTTGGGTGCTGGTTAAAGAAAAGGCAGTACCACGAGAGGCAAGCACTTATGGTAAGCTTTCGCAGTGGGGATCAACGGAGTTGGTGAGAGAACGGAAGTCCTCCAGGGGCCAGCGTTGGGAGGGGCAATGGGATGGGGGCGGATCTTGAGGGAGGGCTTTGGGTGTCTAGACCGCCGCCTTCAGAGGCGTGGAGATTGTCTCTGGATCGGAGAACTACAAGGGAGGCAGCAGCTTAGAATCTGTCGTTTTGAGGCTGTGTCTTATCATGGGCAACAGATCCTGGGTGCAGCTTTTAGGGGTGAAATGTGAAATGGGTGCCATCTAAATACCACAAACCTGCTTGTTTGGGCTGTTTTAAAAGTAACTAAGAAAGTGGAAATCAGAATTTAGCGGTGGTACTTTTGAGCTAACGAGTCTCAGGCTATAGCAAAGAAAGAAAGAGCCCACAAAGAGATGAACACACAGACGGCATCTTTGACCCATTCACCCTTCATTCCATTGCATGAACAATGGACACAGGGGCAAACTTTGGATTCTGGGATCCACAGTATCACTTTCTATCACCGTGTCCTTCAGCCTCTTGGGATTTTCTTACCTTATCTTACGTGAAGGGTGGGACCAGAACCAACATTTTTGGAGCATTCTCATGGTGGCAGGCAAGGGTACAGTTTCCTAGCCTCTTTTGTTCATGAGGACCTTGAAGTCCACTGTTGGTAAGTATTCACCAGGTTCCCCACAGGCAATCAGATGAGGACTCATGCTTGTGATGGCTACAGCCTCCAGTCTAGTACCCCAATGGGCAAGAAGAGCAGTCATATTTATTTAATGTTCTAAAAATGAAGTAAAAATTTTGTCACTGCACACAGGCATAACCCAAGCTAGTGACCATTACGATTTTTTTCAGAATGCCACAGTAGTTCTGAGAGGTAGTCAGTTGGCAGAGTGTCTGGCTAGCACTCTTCAAGCTCTAAGGTCTATCCCTAACACCACCTAAAACACGGTGTGGTGGTGTATACCTCCACTTCCAGCTCTGGAAAGGGAGAGGCAGGAAGATCAGAAAGTTACTTTATTCTAGTCTATTATTTTATTTTCTTTTAAAAGGATTGGCTTAGTTTTTATTTCTGTGTTTCCATGTGTACCTGCATGGGTTATGTGCGCCTCACATGTGTAGCCACCCTCAGAGTCCACAGGACGTCAGATTCCCTGGAACTGGAGTTGCAGGTTCTTGTGTGATACCTCGTGTCAGTGCTGGGAACAAACTGGGTCTTCTACAAGAGCAATAAATGCTCTCAATTGATGTGCCTGCCACCTCTCCAGCTCCCATTTCTTAATTTAAAATTTGTCTTAATTTGTTATTATTACTATTATTATTATTACTATTATTATTAATTTTACAGTACTATGATTGAACCTTGGCTTACACCTGCTGCAAGAGCTACATCCCTAAGCACTGTTGCTTTTTATTTTAACATAGAGTCTTACCAAGTTGCTCACCCTTTAATTTGCTTATTGGTCCAGGCTGGCTTTGAACTTGAGACTCTCTTGTCTCAGCCTGCAGAGTAGCTGCAATTACAGGCTTGGGTCACCAAGCCTGATGCTAGGATTGATTTGAGCTGGCAAAATGAGAGATCACTACAGAAAGATGAGTAAGGCTGAGCCAACACACCACACTCACATCCACAGGCTGATTGTAAACTCCTTCCAAATACTGACCACGCTTAGAAGAACATGCTTAGAACTCATCCTTGCAGATCATTTCTCTGTACAACCGGTATTGGCTTGCTTATGATTACCTCCAGGGCTTAAAGGATACACTCTCTGGATTTGTATAAATTTGCGTAACAGAAAAGATCTCTCTGAAGAGCACACACACTCAGACACACAATGCATAGGGACCAGCATCTCTTTAACATCACCCCACACTGATTTCTCAAGTCTGGGAACTAATGAAGATTTCAGTCCTGATCGTTGCTGTGAAGCTTATTTTCAATAGTGAGTATCAGTTGTGTCCCAGCACCCACCTAGGAGAGTACTTAAGACACACTCTCTGGTTTGCTTGCCATTGGTGATCCTGTAAAGTCTGACCTCCTCTTATGGTCATTAGCTGGAGAATATTTCTTTCTGAAAGGAGGGAGGTTTACCTAAAAATAAAGGAGTTTAAAAGTCTTTATCTTAAAACTTGTCTGAATTGTAAAATAAATCATTCTGGAGGTTCCTTGAATTTCTTGGCCCTGAGAGCTTCTATATTTGACTGTCATGGAACTTGGTGTTCTTTGTCTGTGACTCCATGTCCATTTGTCCCTGGCTCCAGCATTTCAGAGGACTCTGTGGCCTTGTTTTCCAGATCTGCTTTAATTGGGGAGTTAATTGTCTGAGGGAGAATTTGGGGACGAAGCCTGTGGTCTCCGTTCCACTTCAACAGACAAGAAAGCTTTTGTGAGTCTTTGTTGATTATATTTTAACCTAAGCAGATGTTCTGTATGGCAGAGGGAGCAAGCCAGCGAGAGCAGCCTGTAACCAGATCGTGTTGAGCTGAGATAGATACACAAGATCTTTTATCTCTTCGTAATAACTTGGCCTAGGAGGACCCGGGGCCGAGCTGTGAACTGCTCATTTGAGCTGCAAGCAGGCCTTTGAGCTACCAAACAAAACAGGAAGGGCTGAGAGTCCATTTTTTTGCCCTTGGCCCCCAAACGTGGTTTCTGATTAGCATGTGTTTCTTAGATTGAATTCATAAGCACCTTGAATAACTTATTCTTCTCATTCCTGAAATTCTTTAGTGCGATATTTTCAAAAGTTTCTTTCTTTTCAATCCACATGATCCAGTCTATTGGACTGTTTTCCCTGATTCATTGTTTCCAAGGCAACCAAAGGAAGGATCTATTCAAGTCCAGCTGGAAACGTATGACATCGTTTAACATGGGGTTTCCATCTCTGGACTTCTGAAGACTGTCTCCCTTTCTAAGGCACAAACAGGTCATGCACATTTTGCTGTGACTAGGCTGCCTATACCACATCCTAGTGAGTGTCTAGGCTAGTCTCTCAACTTTAGCACCACCAGCTTTGGGCCCAAACATCCTCTGATGTAGAGCTGCCCTAGGCATTATGGGATATGGGACAGCATCAACCCTGACTTATTCCACAAACTCAGCATTATGTTTCCACTCATGCTATAGCTATCAAAACATGTCCATATATTGCCAAATATCCCTTGGTGGTAGAAGATGAGGATCAGTGAGGGCCACTGGGTGAGGGGTTCTGCTGACATGTGGCTGACATTGCCTCTGTAAGCTGGGAGGCTTCCATACTGGCCTAGGACACTCAGCTCCCATCCCACAGTGACCACAGCCTCCTGTCAAACTCTTTCTCAGAGAATGTCTGCTGTTCTCCATGGCTATCTCCAAATGGGCACATAACTAGGAGCCGCAGTCATTACCATATTGTGCTTGACCTTGTGAAAGCTTCTCTAGGACCCTGGATCACTGGTCCCGATTTATCTGCCTTGGCACCTGGTCCAGTTTCATCTAGTTCTTACCACTTCCCTACCCATCCTTCTGCAGTGGTCTTTCTCCAAACGAGTCTGGCCTCTACCGGCACAGAGACATGTTAAGCCTTGCCTTAGACACACACTGGCTGTTACCTTGTAGGGGCCCTGGGAGTCCACCGGGAGTGCAAACTTAAGTGTGTAAACATTGTAAAGCAAGTGTGTACACTGTTAAGCACACTCTGTCCTGGCCGCCCACCTTGACACTGGATGAGACTGCCTGAAGCATACCTATGGGGCACAGTGTTGATAGTCAGCAGTGCGTGCCTTGGCCTGGTACAGTGACACAGACCACACCTCTTCATTACTGTGGGACATTTTATTACAGAAAGTTATAAAGAACCGGTCTGAGGGTTTGGGCAGGTGCCAGGTGAGTTTGTGCAGGTTCAAGGAGGCCTCACTGTCCTCTGGGCTCAGTGGACACTGGCAGTGGCAAGTCTATAGCTGGACATCTTCACAAAGCAGGGTTCCCATCGCAGTTGAGAAAGAGGCGGTGGTCACTTGAGTCAGCGGGAAAGGGGGATGTGGTCCGAGTTGTGGTGTGATTAATGTCCTTGTTTAGGTCTGGGATGGCTCATGATTACAGAGTGGTCTTGTTTTCCTTTCTTTCAATCCTACACACAGAGGGGCCTTGTCTGTCTGCTACTGTGTTCCGTGAGAGCATTTATGTTTAACTGGAGACTGTCGCAGCCCACCTGGTGTGGGGGACAGCTCCTCAGACTTCAGGCCTACTATATCACACTGGCTTTGAAGTCCAGGGGCCTGTGAGGCAGAGGTGGAATGAGCCCACACTCACTCTGCTCCCACTGACTCTTAATTCCCTGGTGCTCTTTTACCCTGTGAAAAAGGCCAACTGCTTAGGAGTGTACACCATCCCCCACACTGAGCAAGCTCTGGCCCTTGGCTGATGCTGGCAGTGAGGTACATTCTTAAGGAAGATACATTACACATCCTGCCAGCAGATTCTGCTGTTTGAACAGAGTATCCCAGGGGCCCAGGTCCTGAAATGTTCGTTGTCACTTGATTCCTACTTCATGAGGAGCAGCACTATCAGGAAGTGACCACAGGGGAGCATGCTAAGGGGGTGGGCTTAGCACCCTCTGGCCTAGTCTAAAAGGGTCTGTTACTGCTGAAGCCTGCTGAGGCCCATTCACGATGCTGACTGCCCATTCCTGGTCTTGTGGTCTCTTCCTACCCATGCAGCAGCTTGTCACCACTCTCAACAGTCACTCAGCACATGGGCAAGACACAGGGTAAGCTTAATGTCGAACAAATGGGAATCCGCCATTTCTGAGAGAGAGAGAGAGAGAGAGAGAGAGAGAGAGAGAGAGAAATCTTCTTTTACACTGGGTATGATGTCATATGTCTGTTATCCCAGTACTTGGGAGGCCTAGGTAGGAGGATTAAGAGTTTGAGGCTAGCCTGGGCTATATAGCAAGACCCTGTCTTAAGAAGAGGCAAAGGATGAGGAGGGTGAAGAGGAGGTATTTGGGGATAGAGTTAGGATGAGGATGTGGTGGGGTAGGGTGGGGTGGGGGTAGGGTGGGTGGAGGTTGGGTGGGGTGGGGGTAGGGTGAGGTGGGGGTTAGGTGAGGTGGGGTAGGGTGAGGTGGGGTAGGGTGAGGTGGGGGTAGGGTGGGGTGGGGGTAGGTGGGGATGGGGATGGGAGTCAGGGGTGGGAATGGGAGGGGTGAGGAGGAGGCGAAGCAAGCTGAAGCATATCACCTTAGGCACTTAAGCACGGCTCCAGTTAAGTGCGCAAGATGCCGAGGTAGAGCTTTAGCAGGAACGGGGGCTGTTGGTGTACGTGCAGGTATGTGACTGACCCACAGATAGGACGTTCATCCTTCCAAGTACCTTCTGGTATGGAAACCTCCTGTTTTTACCTTTTTTCCCCTGATGACAAATTTGTTATTGTAGAAGTTTTATTATTAAGAAACTTGGAAGAGGCAGGTGGATTTCTGAGTTCGAGGCCAGCCTGGTCTACAGAGTGAGTTCCAGGACAGCCAGGGCTACACAGAGAAACCCTGTCTTAAAAAAAAAAGAAAAGAAAAGAAACTTGGAAAAAACATCACCCACCCAAATCAATCAGGCCCAAGCATCTGTACCGCTCAGTGGTTCCTATAGTTAGAACAGGCACTCAGAATGGAAGCTGGGCAAGGTCACTACAAAGTTTACACATTCAGGGTCAAATACACTTTATGACACATCTACCACCCAAACCCCCAAATCCAAGACAGAATCAGAAATAGAAAAACAATGCATTTTACCTCCTCTTTCATAACTTAAGTCTGTTATCTGCAGTTCTTCTCATCCCCCTCCTTAACCTTTCTTCTGTTATACTGCACATATATGTATATATGCACACATAGATACATGCCCTGTGGTATGAGGGTACTTCCTTACTCTCTAGAATAACAAACGAGAGAGAATGCAGGTTTTCCTTCCTGAGATTGTGTGGTCTCACCTTATATATTCTAAGTCCATCCTGCACATTTTCAAACTTCACTCTTTTTCTTTACAGCTGAGAAATACTTTTTTTTTTCATATGAACCACATTTCCATTATCCAGTCACCTGTTGATGGACAACTGAGTTGACGCCGATGGTGAGTAAAGCACTGATTTTTTTTTTTTTTTTTAAACTTAAAAATGTAGCACTGAGTTCCAGGTCTGCTTGGGATTATTTTCCAGAAACTGACTTTTTTTTCCCCAGCCAGAACAAAGGTGGGATTTATTATTCTTTAGGCTTTTCCAAAATATGATGTGTACCGTAGCATCTGAGGGAATGCTCACCGATGAGAGATTGTGCCAGAGGCTACGGTTACAGCAGGGACTTAGGCAGGTCCTTGTTTTCCGGGTTGAAAAGTGGAGATTGTGGAGAGGAGTGGGTGATCTGACAACGGCTGACACTGCCCTGTAGGCTCCCCTGTTCAAATGAACCACAACCAGTGAGAGAATGCCATGGTGCCTTAGGAGGTGTTTGCTGAGAGGGAACAGTGTGTGCTGAGCTTCCGTGCCAAGAGACCGTGGGAATGGCAGGCCTACCATCTGACACACTCAACTCCTGGATGCAATGAGGAAGAATAAAAGTCAGCTGAGCAACTGCTCCTCTATATCTTCATGCTGTGCGGGGGTGGGGGGGGTAGGGGGGTTGGGTTGGGGGGTGGGGGGAGGGGTAGGGGGAAGGGGGGTTGGGGGGCGGGGGGAGGGGAGGTGGGGGGGGGGGGGGGAAGGGGGCAGGGGGCAGGGGCCAATACGATGGCTTCTGTGCAGGGACCAATGGGAAACAGTTGCCTCCCTCTCTACGCATGCTCAGGCCACCCATCAGCTACCTTAGGGTTTTGGTCAGCGGTGTGTCTCTCCCTGCGCTCTTCTGCCCCAGCGAGTATTTATTGTTTAGTTTCCGTAACCCCTTTAGACTTAATCTGTTGATTTTAGATTCCCTTTCTGTTCCTTTTATGAAACCTCGGGTTTTTCTCCTCCACCTTTTCCTGTTCTCAGTGCTTTCAGCTGATGCTCAGTCAGGTTCTCGTCCGTCTGTGTTGCTTCATCTCAGCAGACACGAATGCATTACAGTTCACTTCATCTCCAAGGCAATCCCGAGCACATATTCTTTTCCTCTACATCAGCCGTCATCCGGGTCAGTGAGGGTTTTAACTAGGATTTAGCTTAGTTTTAAAGATGCTGCACCTAGGCACCCAAATTTGCGACATAACAAAAAGCCACATGTTTTTGAATGACGTGCCTGACTGAAGCCTAGACAAATCATGACTGTTGGTTGTTTCCGGGAGGTTCAAGATATGCAGATACTCAAAACCAAGCATCAAAATCTGCCCGGCATTTTAGTGACTGGCTTGAAGCAGAATCCCTCAGATATCTTAGAAAATCCCAACTCTTAAATCAATCCTGTTTTGATGCCTCTGCCACAACCTTCCGATAATAACAGAAATGTATAGGTTCTATATGCCTAGTATGTGCTCATTGCTTCTCTGGGTGAACATGCGCATGAACTCATTTCTTCCTTGTAAAAACCACACAAAGCGAAGGCTGTTTGTGTCCTCTTCTTAGAGAGTGGATTTGAAGAGGTCTGAGCAAGGCCCAGGATCACTCTCTGACCCAGCCAGAAGCCAACCTTCCCCCAAAGCCCCTGCTTGGGCTTCTTTCTCTATGGCCAGGTGGCCTTGAACAAATGAAGAAAACTGACCCGACAACAGACATTCTATTTCAATAAAAACATATTAAAATAAAAATTAACTACCCACAGTTTTTTTGGTGTTTGTTTGTTTGAAACAGGGTTTCTCTGCGTAGCCCTGGCTGTCCTGGAACTCACTCTGTAGACCAGGCTGGACTCGAACTCAGAAATCCGCCTGCCTCTGCCTCCCAAGTGCTGGGATTAAAGGCGTGCGCCACCACTGCCTGGCCACAGTTAATTTTTAAAGTGAGCTATGAACCTAAAATTCAGAGACACATGTTGAAATGTTGTGATATAAATTGGTATAGCCACCAGTGCTGGTGTTCTTCAAAGAGCTAAAAATAGGTGCTGGTTGCCAAGCTGAGGACCAGAGAGCCCAATCTTGACACTCACATGACAGAAGGAGAGAACCAACTCTCTCAAGTTGTCCTTCACAAATGCACTGTGGTACACACACATACTCAAGATATACACTGTTCTACCTATTTTCCTACAAATGACATGGCTTCATTCTTCTTTCTGGCTGCAATATGTATATATATGTGTGTGTGTGTATATATATATACACATACACACATACACACATTGTGATACATATATGTACATATATACTGTGATATATATTGTGATATATATACACTGTGATATATATATGTGTGTGTGTATATATACTGTGATATTTATACACATACTGTGATATAAATCACAGTTTCATTATCTGTTCATCTGTAGTCTCTTGTAAGTGAAATAAGGCAGTCTCTAAAAGACAAATATTCTATATTTTTCATATGCAAAATGGAGGGAGAGAGGGGAGGAAGAGATGGAGGGGGAGAGAAGGAGAGACAGAGTGTAAAAAAGATTCCGTGATGTGACATCTGGGATTGGGTTCAGAATAACTCACTCGGTGGAAGATGGAGAGACAGTGATAGCTGAAGGAAGCAAGACTGAGCTTCTGCTAGCTGTACTTGGGCAGTGGTAGCTGGGGCTCACTATACTATTCTCCACGATAGTTTTGTGTATACTTGAAAATTATCATAAATACTTAAAAGTGCTAAGTGACATTATTTCCTTCTGTAGAGACACCATTGCTTCCCCAAGTCCCCTGGTTGATGGTGTCGTCTTCCTTAGCAGCTCTACACAGACGTCCTGTCATTAAGGGAAGTGCTCCTTTGGGCAGCTTTCTGTTTGTGCTGTAGCCTCTGCTCATAGAAAGCATTGTAGACACTTCCTATTAGAGTGGTGTCTCTCCAAGCTCCTGCCTCACTGTACGGCAGGGTCTATCTGTGCACAGTCCCCACCTGGATTAGCTCTTGGACATCTTCTGCCTTCTCCACTCCCTCCCTCCCCTCATGCATGCTAGGCAGGCTCGCTCCCTCCCAGCCTCACCCCAGCTGCACCCCAGCCCATGCTCTTCTTACAAACAGGATTTATACCCTCAGTTCTGAAAGATTTAGGCACTTTTTCCTGCAAGAATCTTTTCTTCTGGATGGACCATACTGTTCTCAGTTTGAGGCAACCCTTGCCTTGGCTTACTCTGTCGTTCCTTTGAGGTGAGTGCTATGAAGGACTTCCCATCTTTAGTAAGAATATTTTGTAGGGATCTAGGAAATATTAGTTTTTAAAAATCTGTGTTATGCAGAAGTTGAATTTGAGGTCATAGTACTACTGCTGGAATTATCTTTAGGAATCAAGAAGTTTCTGTTTCACTCACTCAGCAGACATTTACTAAAGTCACAGTGTATCTCAGACACTCCCTTAAGCTATGGGGACACTTGTTGATGTGATCCTCCTCCTTCTTGTAGTTTATGCTCTAGTGGGATAGATAGACAATAAACAAGAACATTTTCCATGAATAGACAGCAGTAACAGGGTCGGAATGAAGCCAAAGGGAGAAGAGGAAGCAAGGCTGCCATCAGTAAGGTCAGTGGGGGTGGGCTGCGTCAGGGGAATTGAGCTGGGATCCTCTTCTCGCCCTTAAAAAGCCAGGTGGGCATGGCAGTCTGTAATGCAGGTGCTCAGGGGTAGGGCAGAGGGGTGGAGGGGTGGGGAGTTGGGGGTGGGGGTTCCAGGGTAAACTGGTGAGCTAGACTGGCTGAATCTATGAGTTCTGGCTTCAGGGAGGAACCCTGCCTCAGTAGACAGAATAGAGAGCAATGAAGGAAAGCTCTGATGCTAACCTCTGGCCACAAGCACATGCACACACACACATGAACATGCACACACACACGCACATGAACAGTTACACAATTTAAAAGTATAATAAAATCTAAAAAAAAAATATGCCATAGAATTAAGAGTGAGCCCTCTAGGAGGAGAATACATCAAGAGGCCAGAACCCTCAGAAATGGTGTGTCACCATGACGATAGGCAGGCTTTGAGGGAACAGTAAAAGGTATAAAGAGATGTTGGAGGATGAGAGAGGAGGAAGAAGGAACAAAAGAGAAAAGATGTCATGTTCTGTCTTTGTTACTGTTCTATCGCTGTGAAGAGAAATCATGACCATGGCAGCTCTTATAAAACAAAACATTGATTAGGGTGGCTTACGGGTTCAGAGGTGTACTCCATTATTGTCCTGGAGGGGTAACATGAGCAAAGTACAATGATATACATGTATGAAAATGGTAAAATAAAGTCCATTAGGCCGGGCAATGGTGGCGCACGCCTTTAATCCCAGCACTTGGGAGGCAGAGGCGGGCAGATTTCTGAGTTTGAGGCCAGCCTGGTCTATAGAGTGAGTTCCAGGACAGCCAGGGCTACGCAGAGAAACCCTGTCTCGGAAAAAAAAAAAAATTAATATGTATGCTGAAGGAAATGAACCACATCTTGGTCCATCTGTTTTGTGTAACTGTTGTGTAAGGCTATAGTAGTTCATGAAGAAAATGAGGCTTTAAAAAATGCTTCTAAGTATTAAATTGCACAAGTTTATAATGAATTAAGTTTGAAGGACATCATAGGTTTAAAAATCAGCACAGAAGTCTGGCACTGGTGCTAATTGCCTCAGGACAGACAGCATCGCAGGGTTGAGAGAGACCACAGTCTGATAGAGCAAATAAAGAAGGAGGGGCCAGGCCAACTCTTTTCTATGTGCTTATGGAAACCAATCCACTCCTGTTGAAGGAACTCACTCTTTGGGGGGTGAGGGGGATGGACTGAAGGAGGCCTAGAACTGGCTGACCTAGAACTCACTGTGTAGTCAGGCTGGCCTAGAACTCACTGTGTAGTCAGGCTGGCCTAGAACTCACTGTGTAAACAGGCTGGCCTTTAACCTAAACAGGCGTGCAGGAAAACCCCTTTCTCTTACATAACAGCTGGGTGGGGTTGAGCAAGTTTCTCAACTTCTCTGAGCCTCCTTGGCTACTACATAAAACTGGCGGCTAGCTCTACCTGTCTACACCCATGTGAGGTTTCAAGACTGATAAAAGACAGACACTTACCCAGAGCTGGGAAGTTCTGGATAAAGCTATCTCTTTTCTTCCCCCAGGAGAGACTCTTCAAGTGGTATTTATAGCCAGGCATTTCATGGGTAATGACTGGCTTCTCCCTAGGGAGTAGAAGAGGCATACTAGGATCTAGGAGCAGTAAACAGTCTAGCTGTACACTGTCCGAGCTGCATCCTTTCTCACTGGGTATAACATTACTGCTGAAATCAATGGATTGTTTTGGCATTTAAGTATTTGAAAGCACATATCATTTTGGTCGGGTGGGAAACCCAAGCATTAAGTCCCAAAGGCAAAGGTATGACATTAATAGTGTTGATTGAAGGAGTGAACCTTAAACACAAATGTGATTTGCACTGGCAACTGATCCCCTGCAGGGTCCCACACAGGTAGAAGCCTGGAGCCAGAATGGGGACTCTTAGTGACTTCAGAAGGATATCTCTTGACCAGTCACCAAGAAAGTCCTTTCTCAGTGGAAAGGCAAGGCATTTCGTTTATCTTCCCTGAGGCTGGGTTTTAGTGTGCTTAACTCTCTTTGTAGCAGATCCAATTCCTACCTCAGAGTCCTCCAGGCGAAAGTGGGTGGAGGGAGGAGAGGCAGCCCTAATTTCCAGAGAAGTTCTTTCTCCTGGAGGACAAATGCACAGGTGTCCTGCACTCTGTCTCCTCGAATCTTTCTTGGGGTCTAGAAAGAGACCCCTCCCCATTGCCTAGGATCTGAGCGACTTGTCCCTGAGGCTGGAGGTCTTCCCACACTCCAGGAAGATGCACTGGGCCCTTTGATGGGTACCTGCCCCTGAGCTGCTGCAGGGACAGGTCAGCAGTGCTCTTCTCCCTTTGTGCTTGTTTGACTCTGTGCTCAAAACTCTGTCAGGACCAAGCCTGAGTCTAGTTCCTTCTTCTCAGATACCTCATGAGAAGGGACTGGACTCTAACAGCCTTAAAGTCAAGTCACAGATGGAAACCGAACAATTCCAGTTGATTTTCTGGCTGGACCCCCACAGAGCCACTGAGCAGCCTCCTGGAGTGACTACTGTGCCTCGGCCTACCCCCTTTTCTCCCTCAAGCCTAGCCGGGCTTCTGAATTATTAGAACCCAACCTGTGATCAGAGTCTGCATGTAGTCACATGTCCTTTCATTGGAGGCTAATTTGAGAAGACTTCCCAAAGATTCAGTGACTCCATTTTCCTTGGAGCCTGAGTGCTGCTCAGGGGAAAAACAACCAGCACTTAAAAATATCTTGCAGGGGGGGGGGGAGGGGGGAGGGCACACCTTTAATCCCAGCACTCCTGAGGCAGAGGCAGGTGGATCTGGGTTGAGGCCAGTCTGGTCTATAGGGCTACAGAGAATCCCTGACTGGAGAAACAGAAGTATCTCTGGCATGGTTAAGGTAATGCATGCCCATCCAGGCATGACTGGATGACCTTGAATGTAAAGCTTACATAGTTTGAGGTGCTAAAGGAAAAGAAAAGTTATGAAGACAAAATTAGCTATGACTTGAATTTGAAATGGACGTGTGAGAACTCAGGACAGCTAAAGATCAAGCCTCACCTTCTGTCTGCCCTGTACCACTCCTCTAGAGTGGGCTGTGGCTTCTCTTCTATTAAGACACAGTTCATACATCATACAAGCTGCCTAGTTAAAGTGTGGCATTCAGTGGTTTTAGTATATCCTCAGCTATTTGGCCATTGTGACAATTGAACGAATCTTCCTCTCCCTCCCCTTCTTTTCTTTCCTTCTTCCCCCTCTCCTCTCCCTCTCTTGCCGTTTTTCCTCCTCTTCCCCACTTCCCTTCCCCTCCTATCCCTTCTCTTTTCCTCTCCTTTTTGTGGTACTGAGGTTGAACCCAGGACTCCCCAGATACTAGGCAAGTGCTTTACCACCGACCTATGTCCCCATCTCAAACAGCCGAGTGTCTTCAGCACCCCAAAGAGCCTCACATGCACCAAGAGTCACTCTGCTTCCCCAGCACCTCCAGACTTCAGGACATTTGTTGTCAGTGGAATCATAAGACACGTGGTCTTTACTTAACATAATACTTTCAAAATAATCCATGATGACGCACACAGCTGTGGTTTGTGTGGTGTCACTGTATGGCTTAGTGATGTTGTACTGCACACACACACAACACACTTTGCTTTTAATTACTATGTCCATTCATGTGCAGATTCTCTGAACCCTTGCAGACAAAATTGATGAAGTCCCTCAAGAGGGAGAGCCAATCTTCTCCTATCAGTTTCATCACCTTCCCCCTCTGTTGCTTTCTCCTCCATCTCCAGATTCTGATTCCACTGGAATGGTGACCCGGAAGTCATTGTTCTCATGGTGATGAATGGGACTGAGGGATGGAAGCTCTTGAACCGACATCAGGCTCTTTCTGAGGTTGGGCACCTAGGAAGCAGCTGGCATTCTCTGCCAACTGACAGGATTTGGCCCAAGAGTTGGGGGATTCTCCTCCCCTGTAGTGGATGACAAACTCAGGGAAGATAGAAATGCCTGGAATCTTGAGGGACCGTTTATAGAGAGGTGACTTGGAGAGGCTGCCATTTTGGACTCCACATCTTAACCTGGAGGTCATGGCCAAGATAGGGCCAGGGCAGATGGTAGTAAATTAAGCCTGGTGTGGGGTTCATGGATCACTGGAGGAATGAGACACTACTAAAAGTTCTGAGGACCAAAGGATACAGATCCTGGGGTGATGTTCCTTCTAGCTTTGAGACTTTTTAGATAGCAACATCTTATCAAAGAAGGATGTGGGCACTGTAAGTACATGGCTGAATTAGCAGAGGAACTCATTCATTCATTCATTCATTCATCAAACAACTATTGAGAATCAGGAAGAACTCTAGATTCCTAGACACTAGATAATAAACTATCAGTTACAAACCTCTAGTCTTGGAGGTAGAGAAGGCTTATAATAAGTAAAGTATATCCAAAGTGATGAGAGCTTTGGAGAAAAACAAAATTCAAATGAGGTTGGCGATGATGTCAGAATTCCAAATGGGATTCTCAAGAAAGGGCCTGATGACAAAGGAAAGCCAAGGTTTCAAGTAATGAGCTGAATTAGTCAGAGACCTCTGAAGGAACAGAAACACAAGATGGATACACAGTCCAAAGGGGGTTATTAGATTGGTTAATATGATGTGGGCTAGGCAGTGTCCAATGATGTCATCTGTACACTGCTGCTTAACCCATGGCCTGCATGCCACAGTCCCAGTCTGGTGTTGAATGCCTGGTGGGTTTCTGTTGAGCTGACAGTCTTTATTTAGTCTACATTAAAGGCTAAAGAAGCTGGGTTCTGATGCCAGTGAAAGGCAGCAGCAGCAACAGCAGCAGGAGCAGCAGCAATGAAGATGCATTCACTAGCAAGGAGTGCGGGTGAGCAGGCAAAAGCAACAGAACTTCAAACCCCTCAGATTTCTTCATATCAGGGAATCCTCCGGAGAGCGGAGAGCGCTGCCCACTCTAGGGAAGGACCGCCTTCCTTCGTTAACCAGTTCTGGAAATGTACTCCCAAGCCCACTCAGAGCCATGTCTCCTAGTTGAGAGCCAAGATTAACCTTCACACAGCCCATGTTCATATCCACAGACAGGAAATACAGAGGTCATGAACTGAGAACATTCCTGGCACAGTCAAGAGAGGAAGGGGGCCAGTATGGCAGAAAGAACAGAAGAGCGGGAAGAAGCAAGAACCATGAGGCAACAAAGCAGAAACCCATTTCCACCCCAGCCTCACTTTTACCATTTGAGTAGTGAAGAGGTTTCCGCAGAGAAGCGTCATATAATTGGTGTGATTTATTTAAAAAAAAAAAAAATTAGACTGTGGCTGCCATAGTGGGAATAGAGGGCTGGGAGGACAGACAGGGGGAGGGAACATTGAGAAGGTGACAACTGCAATCTGACCCTGGCTCGGAGGAGGAGCCGGGAAACACAGGGGAGATCAGATCTGCCTGTACTTCTTGGGAAAGCAGAGCTCTGTGGATGGGCTGCATGTGAGAGCTGACTTAGCACAGAGTCTGTCTGTCACTCAGTTCAGGTGATCTTCAGGCTTGCTGAGAAAATGAAAGACTCTTTCCAAACTCCCCATTTTCAGTACTGTTTGGCTTTTAGAGATATAATGTTCCGAGTGCCTCTGAGAACAAGTGCAATGTCTCCTATCTTCCAGGGACAGTATGGCAATATGACCACACGTGATGTACCAGTGCCCCAGAGTCACAATCCTTGGCTCAGTTCAGGGGTCCCCACAGCTTGGTGGGGAGTTCTCACACTCTTGAGATAGGTGTGAGAATGTCTCCTGTTCCTTGACCCAGCACAGCCCGCCTTCCTGGTACTGCATGGCTTTATCAGCTCATCTCCAACGAATGGAGTTTCCAGCATGTGAAGATGCACGAGAGTGACGGAACAGCCTGAGTTACATCCCGGGGAAGCCAGCAGCCATGTGTCTCTTGTCCCTACCAAGGATGCATAGAACTACAAACTGAACAAGCCTCTGACCAACAAACAGTAAGGATCTGAAGTTCTTGGGGTTTTAACCTGTGAGGAGTAGAATCCTGAATGACTCTCCCCATCAAGGCCAAAGCCTAAAGTTCTAGTCCGGAGGCCACATGATACCCAGGATAGACCCCGAGCAGAACCACCCTGTAGACCTCAGTCAGGTTCCTGCCCCACAGTACTGTGCTGAGATAAACATGTGCTACTTGGGTCACTAAAGCTTCTGGGGGATTTCTTATATACAGTCAAAAATATCCAGAACAGCTCTGCTTGAATATGCCGGAGGCCAGCTTCTCAGACTGAGGGCATTCTCTGCCCAAGGGACATGGTTGGGCACATGAGCATCAGACCTGTGGTACCACAAAGTTAATCCCAAGAGCCATCCTGGGCTACTGAGTCATGGCACTGTGGATAAACACTCAAGCATTCCAACTCATAAGTAAAGGCCAAACCTACGATGTGTCCTCAACAGTCTTCTGAGTGTCCACAGAACTATAGCTGTTTATCCATACAAGTAACCAGCTTGTTTTAACTGGTTATGTTCTCTTTTTCTGTGTACTGTTTTATAGTTGTTGTCCACTTTTTGTTTGTTTGGTTGGTTTTTTTGGTTTTTCGAGACAGGGTATAGCCCTGGCTGTCCTGGAACTCACTCTGCAGACCAGGCTGGCCTCGAACTCAGAGATCCACCTGTCTCTGCCTCCCGAGTGCTGGGATTAAAGGTGTGCACCACCACTGCCTGGCTTGTTGCTCACTTTTTACTAGTAAATTTTTTGTTTTATTGTTATCAACAGGCTAAAGGCTAGTATTGATATAGCCAAACCAGCCACCCTGATAACTGCCCAAACAATTCCGATTCCAGAAAGTCCACAGGAGGCTATGTGTTGTTTCAGGCACCATCTCATAAATCAGAGGTTCCCAACCTGTGGGTCATGACCCTGTTGGCAAACGTCTATCTCCAAAAATATTTACATTACAATTCATAACAACAGCAAAAATTACAGTTATGAAGTAGCAATGGAAATACTCTCATGGTTGGGGGTCACCACACCATGAGGAACGAACCCATTAACGGGTGGCAGTGTCAGGAAGGTTAAGAACCGCTGTCATAAGTGGTCTTGCTAAAGTGAAGGGGGGGTCCAGTGGACAAGCTGCCTTTTGTACATTTAGCCACTGTTTACAAAAGGAATTCTACTAATGTCTGTTTGGTATCAGTGACTCTGTAAGCACAATATTTTCAGACTTAAATTTCTTTGTTGTTGCTTTTTTTAAGAGTTATTTATTTATTTTATGTACCCGAGTACACTGTAGCTGTCTTCAGACACACCAAAAGAGGGCATCGGATCCCATTACAGATGGTTGTGAGCTACCATGTGGTGGCTGGCAACTGAACGAGCAGTCGGTGCTCTTAACTGCTGAACCATCTCTCCAGTCCAATTTCTTTGTTTTTAATTGCGTTTTATTTTTACATTTATTTACTGATTGCTGGGTTGCGTTTGTGTCTATGCATATGGAGGCTCATGCCGTTGCACTCAGATGGAAGCCAGAGGGCAACTAACAGGAACAATCTACTATGTGGGTTCCAGGGACTGAAGTCAGGTCATCAGGCTTGGCTTCAGTCACCTCACCTGTGAGCCATCTTGCCAGCCCGGAATTAATTTTCACAACCTGGCCTATAGAAAGTTGAGACTAAGGAGACAGGGGTCTTGGTAATGTCAAACCACTTAAACACAGGTGGAATTATTAATCGGGGGAGGGGCTTCTACTTTTTTCTCCCCCAGGGGACATTTGCAGTATCTAGAGAGAGTTTGGATTGCCACAATTTGGGGAAACTGTTGCTGGCACCAAGTGGTATGCTGATAAATTATCCTTCATACAGAAGACAGCCTGTCTTAGCTATCCTGCCTCAACTATCAAAAGTGCGGAGTGAGAACCACTCCCTGGGCTAAATCTTTACAAATGATATTGGGAGGTTATGGGTCTCTATGATGTGTTATTGGAAAAATGACATCAAGCTAGAATTTAAAGAGCAGAGTGTTACAGGATGAGCAGAAAGCAGCCCTGGACTGGCAGAGACGTGGGGACCTGGCTCCACTTCACAGTCAAATGAGTGCTCAGCTGTTCTGTGACTCAGTGTGTAAAAGGGGTGCAGTGAATTGTAAAGCAAGGGGTATAGGAAACATGGCGCCCAGGAAGTGCTCAGCCATGAGAAGCAGGGGACACTGTGAAGAAGAATAAGAGCCTAGAAATCAGACACTGACGGGGACCGTGGAGAAAGGAGCATTCCACTGCAGGCATTTGCAATCCTGCTTGTGAAACCATCGCAGTCTTCCTTACCCACCATCTCTGGGCAACTAGGCCTTCACAGAACAGTGTCCTTCCTGGAGCTCTGCCAGGGAGGCCACAGTACCCTCTCCTACCTGCCCCCCTTCCTTCAGACAAGCTGTGGTTTACCTCAGGAAGACAGCCTACACAGGCAGAGCTGCACAAGATAAATAAATACTGCCCTTCCTGGCTGAAGACTCAAGGCTTGAGGCCCAGGAGGAGGGTGAGGCTTCACAGGCTGGGAAGTCTCCGGTATGGAAAGGAGAGAGATACAAGGGGGTTGAAATGGGGGTGGGGGATAAGGAGGAGAAAAAGAAGGGAGAAACGAGAAACGGATGGAGAGGGGGGAAAGGAGAAAGGAGAGAGAGAGAGAAAGAGGAGATGGGCAAGAGGAGGAGAAAAAGAAAGGAAAGATTTTCCGATAGTCTTGGATGCAAGCACTAGAAACTTCTCAGAAGCAGCAACTACAAGGCAGTGGTGCTGCCTGCACCTGTGTGGATCCTCGTGGTAAGGAATTAGTAACGCAGGGCCCTGCCAGCACGTCCCTGGCAACCCCTTCTCCAGGAGGCTGTGGGACAACCTACCTTTTGTGTATCCGGGAAAGAATGCAAATGAAGTCAGCATAATTTATTCATCAGACCCATTCAGTCCGATACACTGTATTAGTTTTCCATTGTTACTGTAACAAATCTCCACGGACTGGATGGCAAAACACAGCACACATTTACTCTCTTACAGTCTGGGAAGCTCAGAGGGTTAAGTCTGTTTTCTACTGTCTAAAGGGAAGCGCTGCAAGTCCAGCTCCTTCTCAAGTTCTGGAGAAGTATGCATTTCTTCTCCAGTTCGTGGGCTGCCTGTGATCCTGGCTTGTGGCTCCTTCTTATCTTTAGAGCTTACCATTCTGGCCTCTGCTTTGGTAATCACGCCAACCTCTTGTCTCTGACTACTCCTTGGCCCCTCTTGTAAGGAGCACCATTATTACATTAGGCCAGTCTGAACAATGAATACAGCACGAGTCCCCCATCTCAAGACAATAACACCTGCAGAGTCTTTCGGTCACAGAGGTAAAAATCTTTAAATGCTTTAGGAATCAGGATATGGATACCGAGCCTTTACACAATGAACATAACCAATTGAGGAGCCTTTTTGTGGCCCTCACTCCTAACTCGTTATGCTGAGTGAAGCCTGTGGTCCTGCTGCTCCCTGACCTTCTCTTACAAATTACATTTCTAAGGCTCCCTTGCAACTTAGCTCCTACTGTCTTGGCCAGTGTCCTGGTGAGAGACTGGAAGAAAGAAGGCAGAAAGAAGCCAGGCTTGGTTCTGTGCTGTCTCTTGTAGTTCTAGCTCTGGAGGGACAGGCCTCTGTGAACTCCACTCTCACTGGACAATATTTATGAGAGATCTAACTCCCTGGGGACTCCTAACTTGTCTACCTCTGTGGGTGGTAACAGTTTCTTGATGGTTTCCATCTCAAGGTGGCCTTGCTGTCTCCTCATTAGAGTTCCAATGACCTTATTTTCAATCTGCTATCACACCCTCTCTGGTCTTTCGCTGGTTCCAGGCCTATAGATTCTGACCAAATTCTGACTGAGATACTGGCTTCCATAGGTTTTTATAACATCACCCCAAAGCTTTACCTCCGGGACTTTCTTATTCTTGCTAGTCTGAACTGCATGTCTTCAAATACACTTTCTTGCTTTGGTAAAGGTATTGTACTGGCTACTTTTCGGTCAACTCAATACAAGCTGTAGTCATTGAGAGGAAGCATTAAGAAAGGGCTCTGGGCAAGCCTGTAGGGCATTTTCTTAATTAGTGTTGAGGCGGGAAGACACAGCTCATTGTGTCAGGCCTGGGTTGATGGTCCTGGGTTCTATAAGAAAGCAGACTGAACAAGCCATGAGCATACCAGAAAGCAGCACTCCTTCGAGGCCTCTGCATCAGCTCCTGCCTCCAAGTTCCTTCCCAGTTTGAGCTCCTGCCTTGGCTTCCTGTGGTGGATTGTGACTTGGGACATGTAAGCCAAATATACCCTTTCCTTCCCAAGTTGGTTTTGGTCATGGTGTTTCATTACAGCAAAAGTAACCTAAGTAAGACAGGTATGTTCATCTACTTTACAATCTCCACTGACACCCCTGTCCTAATTTGTCAGAGAACTTTGAGTCCTTTGATGATCATTTCAAACCTCTTCTTTCTACAATGCCTTCTCGATTAGCAGGCTTGGAATGATTTCTTTCTGCAGCTGTAGCAGATAACTGATGTATGATCTACAACACACAAAATTATGCTGCATGAAGATGCTTGTGTACCTTATGACCATTTTCATATCTGAACAGTGTCCCTAAAGGGACTCAACAAATGTGTATTTAAACAAATAAATGCTGGACTTCCAGTCATGGGCCTGGCACTTAGCAGAATTCTGTTAGGTCAGAGACTCCAATCTTTTTATCCTTCCTATTTAATTATTAAAAGCTATTGGAAAATAAACATATTTTAAAGTAAAATATATAGCTATTCTACTTAATTTAAGTTGAATCTCAAGTTCCCAACTAAATAATCTGTACCTCACAGTATGTGGGCAATGTAAAAAAAGAACAGGATGCAATGGAAAATAATTTTGTGATTATCATCACCAGAGAAGATGTTGGCACAGACTCTTTCTCTTGTTCCTCGACAGTTAATCTTGCAAACCAGCAACTTGAGTCATGTGCTCACTCCTTTATGTGACAAGCTGCAGAGTTGACCAAGCAAATACAGGTCTGATCAATTCTTTTTCCATTTATGTAAGTAGGACAAATGACCCACAGCAAAGAAATCTGACTCTATCACAGACGTAAGAGAGTCTGGATTGATGAGCTTTGTAAACGAGACCATGACAGCCCTGATGGGCAACACAAAGACCTGGATGAGTACCTCACCTATCCAGTTGCAGCACTGGGTTCAGCATTCTAGTTGAGCGTGGAGCCCAGCCTCTTCATGCTCAGTTGCCCAGGCTCAATTATAGGAATCTACCTGGGTGACAGTTTCTTACTCCATCAAGAGGCAAGCTGTTAACACCCCAAACTATGTGTTTGTACTGATTCTAAAAGGCACAGGCTGTGCTATGGAAACTTCTAGAGATTGATGTAGTTCCCAGAACTTTTCTCCACTCACAGTGCTACAAATCTGGCCAGGAAGAGAGGTATCTCTCCTCAGGAGCTCTCTGAAGTTTCCTTGAGACCAGAACTGGTTTTGTAACCTCCCCTAAAGTTACCCTCCCAAGAAATGTCATGTGTACAGATTCTGAGCACTGCCATCTGTAGGTGGACTCCCTCTGATAGTTTTGCTTGTGGGGTTTGCTCTCAAAACACAGGAACTTGTTGTGGTCATGGTGGCTGTTGTCTGTAAGGGATGTACCAATGGAAGCCGGCTGTGATTGCTCTCTGACAATCTCCTTCAGCACCTCCTCTTGTTCAATCTTCATATAGCCACATGGTGGCAGTGTTTAGGAATGCTACTGTTACCTCCGAGGGGCTGTTTAGACTCTAGGTCTCAAGGGGTTGGTGATGATTCTGTAATCTCTCTCTCTCTCTGATGAAAATGGAACCTAGGCTCATGTGTTAGCCAAACTTTATCATTGAGCTGTACCTCAGTCCTTGGTTTTTTTTTTTTTTTCCTTTGTTTTTGAGACAATGCCTCACTTTAAAATCAGAAGCAAGAGTAAAAGAGGAGCCATATTTTATGAGAGTTGAAAAAAAAAACACAAATAAAAACATTTCCAATTGAACACTGTAGCTCATAGAAGTCGAAGTAGAACATGGCCAAGTCCTCCCATGATGCTTTGCGGAGGGCAGGGATGTGGGCTCACATCATGGTCATTCCCTGATGTTTCTTAAGCTGACCTCTGGCCAGTATGAAGGACTTTTCTGCCATCATGCCTTTGTCTTGCATCTAATTAGCACCTGCTGTGCTGACTCTGTGGACTGAATCCCTCCTTGCCAAGACTGGATACACTCATGCTTTCTATACCTGCCTCCTCAGCCCTGAGATGGGTTGTAAAGAACCTGATGCCTTCATGTTCAACAGCTGACTCACTGACTGAAAAATGATCAGTGTTCAGGAACAAACGTGCCTTGGGCCACTCTGTCAGAGAATGAGCCCCAAAGGTGGGATCTGGCCTGGATTTTGAAGAAGAATCAGAGGAGACAGGCCCCGGAAAGAATAGAACACCTAGTCTCTTTCTCACTGACCCTACCAGTTCCTGTTCTGGGGAAGAAGACGGAGGAGAAGCAAGGAGGGGCAGAGATATGGGTTCAGGGGTCCAGGCTACCTGAGGGGTAAAAGCAAGGGAACCTGGGAAATACCAAAGTAAGAGAGGAAGAGGCCTTGAATTTGGGGAGGGTTGAGGTTTGTTTGTTTGTTTGGTTTGTGTGTGTGTGTCAAAACACTCCCCAGGAAAGGTGATCAGCAGACACAAGAACTGGGGTGACAGGAAGAGGCCCCTGACCTGCAAACAGCTTGCCAAAGACTTGGAAGATCCTCTTGTACTATCCTGAGATCAGAGACATGCTCCTCTCCTCCCCTCCCCCATGATGGCTTAAGAGGTGGTGGCCTTAGTTCCTGACCCTTCATTCCAGCTTACTGTTCCTGCCTGCCAGCATGGCCTCAGGGGGCTCAGAGGAGGCTGAATGGCTTTGTGACTTCAGGACACAGAAGGCAAAGAAACCTGCTACCTGTCAGAACAAACAGGGCCCCTGGTGGGGTTGTTGACAATGATAGGTGAATCAAGAAACCAGCAATACCCCAGGGAAGGTGTGGGCATGGGTTGTACTTTTCACACACTGTGTAGTGCAAACTCAGCAAATTGCTGGAGATCTTAGGTGCCTGCTTTCTTCCAGTTAATCAGATTATATTCCCTGATTAAATAGGATTTGTTAGTAACATTGACTTAAGAGCCATGGGGAGCTTTATTAATAAGTCATTATGTTTGGGGACTTTAAATACTTGGCATTCAAAAGCAATTCCATGTGCTTTCATATGGCAAACTTTTAGAATCTCTAAGGAAAGAGTTAATACCTGGTGTGCAGTGCCAAAAAACATCACAGAAAAAGCCTATCACACCATGAGCCTTCCGAAAGTTAGCTATTGCTTGGACTTGAAGGTATGCTCTGAAATCCTGCTCAGCCCTTTCCCTAACCTGTCTCAGAGGAGCTGAAGAGAACCCTGGCTGGCAACTGGGGAAGGAAGAGGTAAATATAAGAGGTGCCTCTGGATAGCAAATGGACACACGTGGTCTATTCACGATTTATACACAGGGACCTATACTAAAACATCTGCCTACTGTGCCTCCTCATGCAGAAAAGACACGTAAGAGAAATACAGGTGTGGGGCAGTAATCTGGCAGGCAGTCTGGCACACCGGTTGAGCACAGGCAAACTCTGGGAGACCCCTCGAAGTAATTCTCGAAGAATTCGCAAGGGACCGGAAACGTTATGCCAAAGCTCCCGGGAGGTCCAGTCAGGGTCACATATCACACCCGGGTAGAGGTTGGCCACGCCCCAGGTAGAGGTGTCTATGCAGCCCCAGGTAGAGGTGTGGCTATGCAGCCCCAAGCCATCCACATGTTAATGAGACACCTAGAGGCTTAGCCATGCCCCTTCCCAGTTACTATATCTGCCCCGCCATTCTGGGAGAGGCAAGGGTACAGTTCCATCCATGCCACTATCCACATGATGAAAATAAACATCTTAGAATTATGGACTGTCTCTTCACCTGGACCTGCCATGGGAATCTCCACCCTCCCAGACGGTACCCTGTTCATCCAAGCCTAAGCAGTAAGCCTGGTGGCCAAAGCTGGAACCCTAGCTAGCCCGTCTGCGGCACCTTGCAGCGACTGTGGTGCCCAGGCTAGAGAACCCACGGAGACGGCTGCCTCGAGTTCCCAGGGAATGGCTCCCTCCACCCCCCATGGGCAAGGCCCGCAGAGGCTTCCCAAAGCCCCCACCTGCCCGTCGGACTGTGTGGGAAGACGCTCGATCACTTTCCACGTGTCTGTTGTCCTGCCCAGAGCCACAGCGCCCCGGGACAGACACGTGGGGTTTCATTCCACTGCTCCAGGATTGTTCCCAACATACAGGAATAGAGCTTGGAGTCTAGAGGCCTCAATACTGTCTTTTCCAATTTAGTTATTTCAATAGATGTGCACAGTTGAGGGTTCCACTGTCTCTAGGAATAGTTGTTATACACACAAGACACGGTTGAAGTCCCGAGTTCTTCATGTATATTAATTGGATATGCTAACTGTTGTGTGCCTCAGTTTCCCCATCTAGTCTACTTGTGTCTTAGGATCAAATGAGTGATCACATACAAAGGTTTTAGGACAGGCCCTGATGCCTTCAGCAAAACCAGCTAGTATAGCTCTGGTTCTCGGGGCAGCTGTGGGTAGGTGAAGCAGCAGTGATGCCCAGAGAGCTCCGGCTTTCGGCGACATCTTAATTTTCTGCAATATGAAGCACATGCACACATAACATAATTCAGGTTGGTGCGCACACAATGTAAGTCAGTGTCACATATCCAAATATTTCCAAAGATAAGAAGGTAAATTTAATTTGAGCATAAGATGTGGAGAATGTACAAGAAACAGAAGAGCCTGGGGAGCCCCAGGCACAGGGAAGTGAAGATCTTTCTGTAGAGAGTGTGATTGTCAGAACACTTGCTGGGAGCTGGTGAAGTGGCTCAGAGGATAAAGACCCCTGCTGAGCAAGCCCAGTGACCTGAGACCTATTCTCAGACCCCACCTAAAAGTTGGAGAAAACTGACTCCATAGAGTTATCCTCTGACCTCTCCATGTGCGTAGTGGAATGTGCATCTCCCTACATTACGTCATCATCACACACAATATGATACATCATATACAATAATAAACCACCAAATAAGTATACTTTAAAAAAATACTTGGTGTGATATACCAGTCTATCCCAAGATTGAATATACCTAGAAGCCGCCATAATTACTTGGATTTGAACAGAAAAGAGAAACAGGCAATAGGGAAGCCATGTTGTGGCTGAGATGAAAGATGAGCCACTGCCCTGGGGTCCAAGACATCCCCTGAAACCTGAGGTATTCTGCCTAGCTTTCGACGAGAATCCCAGACATGGTGGGGAACACCCTGGATGCCCCTCTTCACACTAGATGAGCCTCCCTTGACCTTGTTTCTTGTTTTTCCTCTTTTTTTTCTTCTTCTTGTTCTGTGTGTTTTTATTTTTTCTTCCCACACTTATCATCTCTGCCTTTGTCCACCTTGACTTAGCACGGTACACAATGCTCCAATCTAGGATCACATGGGAGAGGGCCTTTGAGCATGCCAGTGACCACTTTTCTTAATTGAGTTCATTGAGGTGGGGAAGATCCATCATGAGTGTGAGTGGAGTTGTTTCCTGGGCTGGACCTTGGACTGAAGGGGCTGAGCAGCAATCACTCAGCCTTTGCTCTTTGTTTCTTGACCTGCTACCTCAGGCTCCTGTGGCCATGACTTTCTTTCTGTAATTTGGAACTGTGAGCTGAAATAAACCCCTTCTCCCTTAAGTTGATTTTGGCCAAGGATTTTTGTCATAGCAGCAGGAAAAGAAACCAAGACAGATTGCTCTGATTAGATGCTGTGTGTTTTTGTTTGTTTGTTTGTTTTTGTTTGCTTGTTTTGTTTCTCTGAATCTTTTTTACCCCCTCTGAAGCATTTGGTACTAGAAAAAAAAAGGAAGGGGGCTTCCCACTCAGGAAGCTAGGAAAACTTACAAGGTTCAGGAAGAGCATGAAACTTACGAACCTCCCAAGGCCTCTCTCCAAGGTCATAAAAGCAGTGGAAGATTGCTGGGAGAAGAGACTCTGCTGAGTTGTTGGCAGTCAAGGAGTTCCAAGGATGTTTTGTAATCACCCATTTTCCTGGAAGTAACTTCGATCCTGCTCTTGTAAGTAAGCACAATAAATTCATAGCTAGATGGGTGGAATTGTTTCTTTGGTCTGTTGTTGATACCTTTTTGGGGATGAACAAATTTTCATTCCTGTCGCCCAGAAAAGTTCCACAACAAATAGTGACATGCAGCGTTGGTTAATTGATCCCATGTGAGACATACCTTCCCCACCACTTGAGAATATTAATATCTGAGAATGTGAATTCTGGGAAGAGGTGCTAGCATAACAAGAGGAGACTCAAGTTGTTTTGTATTTATAAGACATTAAGGAAGAACTGAAGAAATTATTAAAACCAGAGCACCAAGGAAGCTTTATTTTTGATTCATTCCAGCATAGACCACAAATAAATTGCTCACAGATAAAAAGCCATTTCTTTGTTACAAACAATACTCAAAGAAATCATTACTTCTTTGTCATTAATCTATTGCATTTCAGAGATGAAACCAAGGCCTTTCTAACCTGCTAAATTACTCAGAACCAACCATGAGATAGTATTTGGATTGAGTTACATTATCTATAAATAACATTAAAACTACACTGTGGTCATCCACCAGGAATATGACTCTTGAATAGAAGGGAACAAGCAAGCATAGCAACAAAGGAAGGAACACAAACAGTCCTATGCAGAAAATAAGGAAATGAAGTGCCCAATCTCCCTCTCTCTCTTTCCTTCTCTCTCTCTCTCTCTCTCTCTCTCTCTCTCTCTCTCTCTGTCACACACACACACACACACACACACACACACTTCTCCCTTTGAGACTCCAATGAATTACAGAATTTTTATATTGTCTAAATCTAACAGGACTGAGAAAGGAGACAACATAACCAGTTTTGGAAAATGGTAAACTGTTAGGTAAATGAGCTGAATTGTTGACAGAAGAGGGTAGAGTCCCTGACCACCAGAGAGAGACTGGAAGAGCAATCCAGCTCCACAGAGGATGGTCCTGCAGAAGAAGGTCCAACAGAAGATGGTCCTACAGAAGATGGTCCTACAGAGGATGGTCCTACAGAGGATGGTCCTACAGAGGGTGGTCCTACAGAGGATGGTCCTACAGAAGACGGTCCTACAGAGGATGGTCCTACAGAGGATGGTCCTACAGAGGGCGGTCCTACAGAGGACGGTCCTACAGAGGATGGTCCTACAGAGGATGGTCCTACAGAGGACACTCAGGGGCACAGGCAGAGGTGATGGAAGTGAGACTGAAAGTACAGGTGTGCTCAGTCCTAAGTAAGCCCTGAGATCCATCGATTCTGCAGACAGCAAACCCTACTGCTGATGCCAAGAAGTGCTTGCTGACAGGAGCCTAGTATGGCTGTCCTCTGAGAGGCTCTGCCAGAGTCTGACTAATACAGATGCAGATATTCACAGCCAACCATCAGACTGAGCTGGGGGACTCCAATGGAAGAGTTAGGGGAAGGACTGAAGGAGCTGAAGGGGTTTGCAACCCCATAGGAAGAACAACAATATCAACCAACCAGACCCCCCAGAACTCCCAGGGACTAAACCATCAACCAAAGAGTACACATGGAGGGACCCATGTCTCCAGCTGCATATGTAGCAGAGGATTGACTTATCTGACATTAGTGGAAGGGGAGGCCCTTGGTCCTGTGGAGGCTTGATGCCCCAGTGTAGGGGAATGCTAGGGCAGTGAGGGTGGGTGAGTAGGGGAGCACCCTCTTAGAGACAAAGGGGAGGGGGGATGGGATAAGGGGTTTGTGGAGGGGAGACTGGGAAGGCAGACAACATTTGAAATGTAAATAAATAAAATAACAAACAAAAAATAAATAAATAAAGCGGGCCCTGACACACTTGGATCTCTCACTCGTCTCTGTTGGTCTCTGTCACACAAGGGCTGCTCCCCACTTTCCCGCTCAGAAGAATGCTATTCCCAGAAAATAGAGAAGGTCATCTCAGGCCTAGACTCACCAGGCCCAGTTGATAATGGGAGAGCTCTAGGAAGAGCTTCCTGTTCTCACGGAGTTTTTAGAATATGGACCTCTAAATCCTGGCTCTTGGTAGACTTGAGGCAGGAAGATCTTCAATTCCAGGCCAGCCTAGGCTACGTAGTGAGACCTCATCAAAGGGGGCGGCAGGGATTTCCTTGCAGGTCTCAGAGCATCCTGAGGAGAGGGATGTCCAGGTGTGATGGAGTGTCCTCTGCAGCCACTGCTGTTGCCACTGAGTTCTTGGTGGCTGAGTGTACCTTAGTGCTGAGTCAGTGTCACTGTTCTAGATACTAAAGCTCTGTGAAATGTCTGGGACCACTGATGGCTCCTTCTGTTTCTCTAGTCTTACCTTAATTCTTCACCATCTGTATGTTTGTTCTCCCCCCCCCCTTTCCTCTCCATTATTCTTTACTTCCTCTATATCTGTTCTCTGTTTTCCCTGGATCCTTCCTTCTGGTTTATATCTTCCCTTTTTACAAAAAACATATTTCCTATTGTGAGTACTTCCTTCTGATCATTTCCTCCATGGCTGGTTTATGCAGTTCTGGTGATTGCGCCCAGGCTTGGTGCTCAGTCACTCTCCGCTGAGCTACCACTTCAGCCTGGCACGTGCTTTTGAAAGGGATGGAAATTGAAGTATTTTAGCCAGTTCTTTTTAATTTCTGAGTTGGTGTAAGCAGACTGTTTTTTCTAGTGTGTTTATCTCGGGCCCATCCTAACAGCTGACATTAATGAATGTTTTTTACTGTTTTGTTTCTCGACTTTTCCCCCTTTCGTTTTGCTCTCTACATTTGTGTTGTTCTTTCAATGTGACAGCATTTAAATAAACAGAAACCAATGATGAACTGGAAGACTTCATAAGATTGAAGTCTGCCATATGTAAATATGAGGTGGTAATTGTTTAGGAGACAAAATTAAGTCTGTATTTATGAAAGAAACCCATTATGATATCCTTTGCACCTGTTTCAAGGAATTACAATACAGTCAAACACCAGAACTCTGTGTGGCCATGAGGATACACATTTCAAAGATGATGTTTTGTAATTTTTATTTTATGTGAATGTGTGCCACATGTGTACAGTGCCTTCAGGAGCCAGAAGAGGGCACTGGGCTCCTCTGGAGCTGGAGTTAAAGGCAGTGACTTGCTCAGTATAGACAGATGAAGACAGTGACCTGCCCAATGTAGAGAGATGCTGGGAACTGAACTTGGCTCCCCCAGAAAAACAGCAAATACTTTTAACCAATGAGCTATCTCTCCAGCCGACTAGGAAGTATTTTAAAGAGACTATCTGCTGCTAGAATTAAGTTCCTAAGCAAAAGAAATTGATCTATGAACCCGAGACCTTATGTATTTACATACAATTTTTTTTTTTTTGTAAAGAAACAACACACACACACACACACACACACACACACACTCAGTCCTTTTACTTAGCATGTCTTGGTCATGTATAATGAGGGTTGACTCATTTTCCTACTTGATATAGTGGATTTTGATTGTATTTACCCCATTCTCCTGTCTCCACCCACCCTTTCCCACTGTTCCTTTCCCCACCTGGAACCCACTTGCTTTCGTGTTTGTCCTTTTTAAAAAATAATCCATATTTTTATAAAATATTTCTGTAAAGGAAATATACAGAATAGAGAGCTTAAACTAGACATTTCTGGGCACTGAAATCTTAAGTGACCTTACTTTGTTGTGATTTTGTTTTCCACAAATTTTATTTGAAGCACAAACACATTTGTAATTAGGAGAAAATTTCTATTTTGCAAATAAAATCAAAGACAAAAATGCACCTGGAATTATTTTTCTTAGTGCTGGAGAAGATCCATCTTTTCTGTAGTTGAGATTACCGGAGGTAGGAGTGTAGAGAATTCTGCTGATGTGCCATCTTTCCCAAGGTTCTGGGCTTCGAAGTCTCTGAGTATTGTCGGTGGTTGTTTTATTTGCTCTGATTGTGTGATTACTCTTGGTTTCTTATCGACCTCTGAATTCTTCAGATCAACTGCAGTTTAAAGAAGTTTACGTTATAGTCACTCAAACCAGATTTAGTAGATTTTTCTCAGATTTAGTAGATTTCCCCCTCTACTTAAATTGAAGGCTGCATAACTGTAGACAAGATGGCCCACCACTTTCCGGCAGCCAGGAGATCCGACTCCCTATGTTTCCCTACCTGCTTTTGTTACTCATAGATCCTTCGTGCTATGCTTGGGAAAGCAATGGGGAGCAACACTGAGATTTAGTAGAATGCTCACACCAGGGCCAGGAAGGGCTAGCAGTGGTGCCTGTGACCCCAGCTACATGGAACCCCCATGAAAGAGGCCCCAGACCACAGCCAGTGCCTGCAGAGAGAGCTTCCTTACGAGGTGCCCGGGTGAGTGTGGTGTGAATTTTTTTCTCAGTTTTTACATTGCTTGGTTCACAAGCTTGCCTTTTCTCCCCTTCTTGGTTGGCCCAAGAATAGGCCACAGTGTCAGAAGGATAGGAACCTATGTTGTATCCCCTGTTCTTAGATACTACTTAGGTCTATTCGGTGTGTGGAGGTCAGAAGACAGTTTTCTAGAATGGGTTCATGCCCTCCTTGTTGAGGCAGAGCCTCCCTCCCTCCTTCTGTGGCTATATCTGTACCCCATGCAGGCTGGCCCAAGAGCTTCCAGACTATTCTGTCTCTGCCTCCCATCTTATTAGAAGTGTGCTGGTTGTTAGCATCAGAACCATCCACCACGGACAGCTGTAAGTTGTTTACAGACAGCTTCTGAACCCAGCAACGACTGACAACCCTCCTGCTGGGTACCTTAGCATGGCACCCCCTGCGCATGCCTTACCTGCATCACTTGCGCATCACCTGTGTCACCTGTGTTACCTACGTCACGCCCGGATAAAAGACACGGACCCCCAACTCATAGCTCTCTCTGTCTTCCTTTCTTCTTCCCCTCCCCCTCCCCCCTTCAGGGGTGCCTCGGTCAATAAAGACCTCTCCAGTGAGATCTGTGCTGGCTTGGCATGATCTGTTCCAGAATACACCTGCCTCATCTAACACTGGTTGCATTATTTTTAAAAAAGTTTAATTTTTCAAAAAAACTATTTTATTTTTTGCTACTACTAGGAAATTGAACCTAGGCTCTCATACATGCAAGCAAAACGCTGTTCCACTGAATTACATTTCCCAGCGGCAATGGGTTACCCTTAAGTGTGGCCCATATTTGGTGTATGGCACCATATTTGTTTGTTTGTTTTAAAAGAGAGTTTCTGGGACCAAATTCTGGTTATCAGGCCTCTACCCACTGATCTCCCTGGCCCCTGGTCTTGTATTTCAGACAGATAACTCTCACAGAGTTATATATATCCACCCCCTCAAAAGAAAACCTTTCTTTTGAAATATAAAGCGATATTTGTTTGAGCTGTGCCAGGCTTTTACAGAGACACACACTAGCTTCTGAGTAGTTGAGGAAAGACATTACTGGTGAAGCAATAGTTTATCTAGAGGTTTGTAAACAACTCCCAGAGATATTCATTCACACTATCGGTGAAGCAACGGTGTTTGAGGGGCCATAAGAGAGACACTTAGCAACAGATAGGCAGCTTGTAAAACTGAGAAGAAGAGCACAGGAGTCATGTTCACAATCTCATCAACCAAACCACAAGGCAAAGGCAAGTAGGCATTCAGCTTCTGTAGCTTCTACAGCATAAGTGCTTTCAAAGAGGTGGTCATGGAGCCAGAGATCTAAAGACTGGTGACCACACATGGTGTAATGAACAGTACATGTTGATTCTGGGGACACTTCGGAATGCTCACGGAGCAACGTTCCTGGTCAGTTACAGCTGGTTCTTCTGGTTCTGGGAGTGCTTCAGAAGTCCCAGGCCAACCACATTTCATTTATTGACACACTGAAAAGCACCGTGTGTATTGTTAGATGGGTCATCTGTCATCTGGAGTGGTGGCCCCTGATTTAGTGTTTAAAGTTCTTGGAAGAACATACCAAGATTTAAGAGTTCACCGGAAGGTGGGACTGAAGACGCAGCTCAGCAGTAAGCACATGGGATGCCTTTTCAAAAGACCCAAGTTCAGTTCCCAGCATCTACAGGGGGCTGCTCACAACCATTTGTGAACTCTAGTTCCAGGAGATTTGAAACCTTCTGCTGGCCTTTCTGGGCACCAAGCATATGTGTGGTACACAGACTTACATGCAGGCAAAACACTCTTACAGTAAAATGAACACAAGAAGGAGAGAGGGAAAGAAAGAGGGAGGGAGGAAGGGAGGGAGGGAGGGAGGGAGGGAGAGAGAGAGAGAGAGAGAGAGAGAGAGAGGGAGAGAGAGAGAGAGAGAGAACAATCACATTCATGTATTTCTTAGCCTTAAGGAAGAAGGAAATTGTGACAGGTGCAACAGGGAGGAAGTAAACCAGTCACGAACAAATACACTACATGATTCTACATGGGGGACCTGCCCAGATTAACACAGACAGACAGTAGAAAGGGGCCAGGGAAAAGGAGTTATCCTTTACTGAGTACAGAATTTCAGTCTGGGGAACAGAACTCTAGGGATTGTACAATGGAAATGTGCTAAACTCATGGAGAGTGGTTATGATGAAGCCAAGCATGGTCATCCCAGCACAAGTAGGCCAGCCTGGACTACATGCTAAATTCCAGGCTAGGTTAGACCCTATCTTAAAGAAACAAACCAACACAAATGAAAATGAGAAAAGAAAGTGCATGGGGTGATGAGCATTATAATGTATGTATGTACCACAAATAAAAATGAATTTAAGAACTGTTAGCCACCTTGTGAGTCGACATGTAATAAAGCTCTGGAGATGTGTGGTTCTGCTCTCAAGATGGTACACTCTGTTCCACTGAAAGGAGCCCTGTTTGAGTAGTCTGACTGTGACAGGGAGCAACTTCTAGCGGAGCCTGAATTCAGGGGCCACACCTGTCAGGCAGCCATAGGCTGAAGGGCCTGGCCTACTTCCAGGGTCAACCGCCAGATGGAGGGAGCTAGACCGAGTGGCAATTCATAATGAATTCCTCTAATAGATTCTGTTACAAGCTCCCCTCTGATTCTCTTTCATGGCAGAAGAGCATAACAAGTAAATTTCCCCAGCCCAGGTCCACTTGGCATGGGCTCTGTCGAGTTTCCCACAACAGAGTTCTGCTCTTCTTACACGGACGCTTTTCTCTCTACCCACTAGCAGGCCAGAGGCCCCAGGACACCTCCACATAGAGCAGGGCAAGGTCATCAAAAGGAACTGCTGACTCTGACTTTAAAGCCCAAAGTTTCAAAGTGCCCCGTGCTTAAGGCAGCCCTGAATGAATTCATAGCAGTGAGTGCGCCAGGCCTGGCAACCCGGGAGCTTGGACACATCGCAGCGGTGACCTGGTGCCACTCCAACCCAAACAGATTTGCCACAGCCGCACAGGCTTCCAGGGCAGCCAGAGCAGCATTGTGTCTGACAAACTAGGCCTCTGTCAGGACAAAGGGGGCTCTTAGAACTCGCTCTGCCTTGGCTCCTTCACACCCAGAAAGAGCCAGGGGACCTCTTTTGTCCGCCTGGGGAAAACAAAAGCGATTCATTCCGGCCTAGCACCAGCACTAACTACATTCTTTGCGGCCAGCCAATGCTGGGAGGCCTTACAGCCAGCTATCCACAGCCCGGCTTACCCAGAGCCTGCCAAGGGCCAAGGACTATTCTAGGCATGGTCACACTCACACATCACCCGAATTAATCCTCCCAACAAAGCTATGGTGAAGGGATTATCTCCACTGTAGTCATGTGGAAACTGAGGGGGCAGAGGGGGAAGGTCACTCAGCTAGTGACCAATAGCGGAGCCAGAAGTGCTATGGATGCTCAGATGACTGAGCCCTAAGTTGACTGCTGTCTCCAACATATCCCGGCTACACATCTCATGGGGCAAAATAGTTCTCCCAGAACCTCCATCTGCGGCCATACTGACTGGGAAGGTCTGCAGTGTTCCTGACACTCCCCAAGCACACATGTCAAACTGAGCAAAACCAAAAAATTATGCAAGGAGACTTGTATTCATAGAGATTTTTCTTTTCTTAAATTTCTTTCATTTAAAAAAAAAATCACTTTATTTTTTCTGATGTAGAGTCTTACTAAGTAGTCTTGGCTGGCCTGAAACTCCATATGGAGATTCATCTGCCTCTGCCTCCAGAGTACTGCTATTAAGCTATGGGCTACCACTCCTTGGAGAAGGGGCTAGAGAGATGGCTCCGTGGTTAAGCAGTGCTTATTGCTCTTCTAGAAGACCTGAGTTCAATTCCCAGCATCAATGAAGGCCAGTTCACAACCAATTGAAAGCCCAACCTCAGGGAATTTGACTCCTGGGCTCTGTAGGTACCTGTAGTCACACACACACACATACACACACACACATACACACACCTTTTATTTTATTTTATTTTATTCACACACACTTTTTTTTAAGCCACAGAAAATGTTCCTATTCTTTTAAGCCACGGTGGGGGGGGGGGAGTGTCTTTTTAATAAAAAGATGTTTATTTACATTGTAACAAAAGGAAGCAGGCAGAATTTTTAAAACATCCTGTCAGTAAGTGTTAATCCTGTGATAGTCAGAAGCTCCTACTGAGCATGCTCCTTCCTGCTTCCTGATAACTAAACTTACATGTACATTGCCCCTTCACTGTCCAGGTGCCCCACCAGGCACATCTGGCTTTGCCTGAAGAAATGTGCCTTCCCTTACTATTTTCATTTAGCCAGCCAACATATGCTACCCTCGCACATGCCTGACAGGAGCAACTGAACGGAGAAAAAGCTGAGCTTGTCTCACATTGTCCAGAGATATTGTCTACGATAGCTTGAGCTGGTTGTTTGGACCTTTTGGACCTGTACTGAGTGGTGGTGGGAATGTACATCATAGGAAGCTGCCTACCCTATGGACACTGGGAATGTTCTCTCCACAGGGACACCTCCAGTGACCTAACTTCCTTTCTGCGTTTAAGAATTCCACTGCATCCTAAGAGTGCTATCGGGTGCCAACCAAAGCTGTACCACATGAGCCTTGGGGAGACATTTAAGGATCAACTGGAACAATAGTCAGATGAGAGTCTCTGGTACAGCGAGAGTCTGAGTTCCTCTCCACAAACCTAGTAGGGGTTATTATTGATTGTCAGCCCCTGAGGCCACACAGCCACCTCCCACCTCAGTGACCCTTTGTGCCACATTGTCTACTGCTGTTTCACACACAATCTAGACACTAGCTTAGAGAAATCAAGTTATTGAATCACCCAAGTTTCAGATTCTAGTTTTCTTGAGGAAGGTGATGGATAAGAGTGGCCATTGTCTCTTAAGGCCACTTCATGGGAGTGTCTTAGTTTGGGTTACTATTGCTGTAATGAACACCATGACCAAAAACAAGTTGGGAGGAAAGGTTTATTTGGCATATACTTCCACATCACAGTTCATCATGGAAAAGGACTCAAGGCAGGAACTCAAACAGGGCAGGAACCTGGAGGCAGGAGCTGACACAGAGGCCTTGGAGAGGAGCTCCCTACAGGCTTGCTCCCCATGGCTCACTCAGCCTTTTTTCTAAAGAGCCCAAGACCACCAGCCCAAGGAAGGCACCACCCTCAATGGGCTGGGTCCTCCACTATCAATCACTGATTAAGAAAATGCCCTACCGGCTGTCCTGCAGTCCGATTTTATGGAGGCATTTTTCTCAATCAAGGCTCACTCCTCTCAGATGTCTTTAGCTTGTGTCAGGTTGTAATAAAGTTATCCAGCTCAGGGACGGTTTGGAAGCAAGATCATAAATCACAAGCAGAAGATTTAAGAGTCTAAGGAAAGGTTACTAAGAAAGCAGGAGAAAGGCAGAGGAAGAGAAGGAGGGAGGGTGGGCGGGAGGGAGGGAGGGGGCAAGTATTTGAGTGTTCACTGTTCACCCACGTGCTGGGTGCTAGAGATACAGTTTGTGTCCCCCAGGGTTCTAATAAATAAGAGATGCTTCATGCAAATTGCTGGCGGGAGTATTTGCAGACATGGCTGGAGCCATTGCAGGAGATGCAGAAGACCATGCAGTTTTAGGAAAGTGGCTACCACTGCTAAGCCTAGAGGAAACAACAGCTAAAGGAAACAAGCAAAGAGTTTTGTGGTCACAATAGGGTTTCCAAGAATGCTGGTGCTGCCAAATCTTCATCCACTGGTGAAGAATCTGCAGTAATAAATACCCATGATATTGTTGAATCCCAGTGTACATTGGAAGGTCAGAGAGTCATGGGATACAGTTCTTAGACTGTATGGTGCATTGAATAGGGTGGTCTATCAGAATGGATAGGTCTGGAGACCGCAGGCAAACAGAATCTTCTGCACATGTGCTTAGGACCAACTCCAGAGAAATAGGCATTGGAAACGGCTGAGAGCAAGGCCAGTTTCCTACCTAAGGACTTAGGTCTTAGGTTGAATCTCTATTAGGTTGGGGTCTGACGTTCTCATTGGAGTAGGAGGACCCATGACTGAACATGTAGGAATTTAAAAACACTTGGTTTTTCAGAGGTACACTAAGTCTGGTGACCTCAGGAGTCCAGGCACCAACAGTAACCACCTTGGCTCTTTGATCTTGGCTTCCATGGTGTCAAATCTGGATTTCTCTGAGCTGAAGTTCTCAATAACCACCATGGCCCCAGCAAGAGAAGCCAGATAAAAGAGAGACGTTTTCCTGAATAAGAAAGCAGCTACTCTCAGGATTGCATTGGGATTTGCTTGAAACAATAGGAAGCTAACTTCAAAACCATACTTATTCATTAAAGTAGGTCTCCCAAATCTGCCCCAAGCACGCGAGCTTACTTTATACTTCATGTACATTTTGAAAGTAATACAACACAGCTTAAATTAGACAGCCTGTAACTCTTTTTGTTTAGCTTTTTAAAATTGCTTCCTGGCATTGTGTGCAGTCAGTTTAATTAGCTGAGGTTTTCCTGAATACCTCTGTAAGATCCATGTGTGAACCATGGCACCAGGGGGTTCTATTTAGAGATTACTCTGCCTCTCACCTTCTTCCTGCTGGGCATTGAGGAGAAAGTGAGGAAGGTCAGAGGTCAGGGACTCTTGAAAAGGTGAATCCCCTGCTGCTGAGTGAAGAAAAGTGGCAGGAACGTTGGCTTTGGAGCTTGATTGATTGATTGATTGATTGATTTGTTTGTTTGTTTTGCTATCCTTGTATCTATTTGCTCACCCACGAAGTAGAGACACAATCGAATACTAGGACTGAGGATTAAACACAAGAAGAAACACAAAACAACTCAAACAATGGAGTAGCCTCAAAAATAGTTTTTTTGTTTTGTTTTGTTTTTTGTTTTCCTTTCTCTAAGTGAGGGGAACAGGCTCTAAGAGGATGTTAGGAAATGTGGACTAGTCCTGGGTTTCAACAGATGACCCAGGGAATTCTGTTGGTTTCCTGGGGTGTTTGTAACAAAGAATACCAGCCTGGCTGGTCTAGAAACAACCTGTGTCACAGCTCCGGAGCCCTCAATGATGGTGTCCCCAGGGCTTTGAGAGAGAATCTGCCCCATGCTTCAACCCCCAGCTTCTAAGAGTCTCAGGGGTTCCTGGAATAGTGTGCATGTGCATGCATGTGTGTACATGCTCACAGAAACCAGAAGGGGCGTTGGTCCTCTGGAGCTTGCCTTAGAGGCAGTCTCAGATCCTCTGCAAGAGCAATAAGTGCTCTTAACCACTGAGCCATCTCTCCTGTCCTTGAAATTTCATTTTTTATAACAACATTGGTCATGTTGGATTAGAGCCCACCCTAACTTTTCTTAATCTTAGATCATGAAGTGCATGTACATGCTTCTGTGTGTAAACACTTGCCATGGCAAATGTGGAGGCCATAGGACAGCCTTTGGCAGTTGGTTCATGCCTTTCACCTTATTGTCTAGGCTGGCTGACCCACTTAAGTCCAGACAGCCAATTCTCTGGTCTTCATTTCCATATCTCTACAGGGGTGCTAGGATTAGAGATACTGACCAAATATAGTCTTTGTTGTTGTTGTTTTAAATATGAGGGTTCCAGGTCCTCAGGCTTGTGTAATTAGGTTTTTACCCACTGGGCCTTTTTGCTGGCCCCAAGTTATGACATTTCAGCTTGTTACAATCTTTCTGAGAGTTTCTATCATTTCTTAAGTGCTGGACAAAATTTTCAGTGTTTGGGATAAAGCTAAATACGGTTTATGGGAAGTAATTGGTTTGGACTGAGCTTCTGTATGAGGCCCCAAGAGACCAAAAGACAGGCTCTTGAACTGAAGTTCTGTGTCATCAAACTGAAACTAAGTTGTTATTCTGACTCTCAGAGAAACCAGGAGAGAAATAGTAGACAGATGCCCAGACAGGCTGGTGTTGCTGGTTCTGAGGAAGGTCTACTTCCTGCATGATGCTGCTCCTTTTGGGTGCTATACTGTTCTTAGGAAAGGCCAGCAAAACTCACCTCTCTTCTGAGGAGATGCTGACAGACTCAGGCAGGGATCACAAGCAAAAGCCAATGAGGTCATTTAACTAAATTTGTTGAAGCTTTATCTTTTAATAGAAGATATGCACATTTCAGGGAGAGAGAGCTCAGTTTTCATTAGTTTTTTTGTTTTGTTTTGTTTTGTTTTTGTTTTTTTGTTTTAAAAGCGGGATTGGGTTTCTACACAGGTGAAGAATCTTTTCTAGAGAGAACCATCAGTAAGGGCTGGAGATGTAGTTCAGTGCTTGCCTACCACACCGGACTCTGGGTTTAGCCTTGAAACCCCAGTGCCGTACTCCCCCACCCACCCCCCACACACAAGCAAGTGTGGGAAAGAAATGTCAAACTTCAGACAGAGCAAGGGACCTGAGTTTTCTCCTTTTTCTTCCCAGCTAAGTGAGAACTGAATGTGATAGAAGGAGCTGAGACTGAAGGCCCATTTGTTTTGCAAGGGTTGTTCTTTTGTGCTTTTGAATCACACTAGGTACTTAACCAACGTTGCTAAGTGTTTCTCAGGGAGCTAATTGGCTAAGAGACTCTTTTCAGAATTTCTGCTTGGGACTCAAACACTGAACCCATCTAAAAGCAACAGGACTGACTGCCATTTCTCAGATGTTGCTTCCTGTTCTTGATTATAATTCCCCATTCCAAGTTTACCAGTTGGCTTGTTTGCCTTGAGCTGATTTTATTCTAAGCCTAACCAATCAATTCCCCAAGTAGTAGATCTTCTCTCACAGAAGATGTGTAAATGGGAGGTAGAGCCCTCTCATAAAAGATACAGAAAGGAAAGACATTTTCTCTCCCTTCCTCTGACATCAGGATGAAGGCACATGTCCTGTGCACCTGGGACACCCCAGACTCCCGAATGTGTGACACAGAGACAGATAAATGGCAATGGCCGCTGTGTGGCAGGGAGCTGTGTTGGGAGTAGTGTTGAGAAGTTGGCTTGGCTCTTTGTTATTTTTAAGTCATGTTTCTAGTCCTCTGTCATTATTATCTGTGGCTTGATATTCTGCCAACAGATGCCTGCCTACAAGATCTAACTCAATTTAGTGTCCGTTGCTGGTAACTGGGAATCATGGATGATTCCCAAGTTGGTTTCTCAAGCCCTGTGAATCCTCCTTCTGATGGAATGAGGGTGCAGAGGGAACCTTGGTGCTTGGGATGTCTCCTGAGGGGGTCAATCCCATGGGTTCACTTGCCTCGAGTTCTTCCTGGTGGTTTGATTATCACTTCAGCCTGTAGCCTGAGTAGAGTAGGTTGCCTTTTGTCTTAGTCAGTATCTGCTGCTGTAACAAACACCACAGTCTGGATGTCTCATAAGCAGGTCTATTAATCATAATTCTGGAAGTTGAAGTCCAAGATTGAGAGACAGCACGATTGGCTTCTGGGTTCTTCTATCCTCCCTAAACATAAAGAAGAGGCACTTCTGTCTGAGCATGTTCCCAAGGATATTTATCATGCTTGTGAGAACTCTGTCTCCATGACCCAGCTGCCCCTCCAAGCTCCATTTCCAGAGTCTACGGTGAGAGGATATACATATTCAGTCCATTACACATTTCCTAGGTGAGGCAGCCATATCCAATGAGTTGAAGTCCAACTGGACAAGAAAGCAGACTTCTTTGTGTAAAAGAACTTGGCCTGAGGTGAGATCTGTAGTGACACTTGGCTCTCCAACTCACTGACTTATTATAGCCCAGGACTTGCCAGGCACTTGCTCATAATGAATCTCTGTGTATCTCTGTCATTATCTCTCACAGACTTCTTGTTGGTCCTGTCTCTCTGGAGGACCCTAATCAACTCTCTATCAACCCATATCATTAAGCTTGCTTGTTACTTTGCATGCGGGATCTATTAAGGGTCTATCTAGGGGGATCTCCGGAGGACATTGCGAGAATCCAGACTTCAGTCTTTCTGCTGGAAGTTCGGACCCAGGGGAGGGAAGAGGTGATATTCTGGCTTTCTGGCCAAGTCCATTCTCTGTCACCAGAGATAACACTACTAATAACACATTAGCAGTGAGAAGTCCATTTCCGGTACCCATACTCCATCATGAGGGGAATTCACGGGGCCTGAGAGACCAATGTTTTTCTTTTCCTGTATCATTCAGGATTCCCAGTTACCAAAATTAACCTTGGGTTTAATTCTGCTTTACTCTCTCGTGTTTGTAAGAATCCTACCATTTCAATACCAAGGAGTGAGACATGGGCCTTGGGAAAACTTTTTCCAGCTACAGCCTCAAGAGAGGGGCCATCTATGGCCCTCTGGGCACGTCTACCTTCTGTCAAGAATGTGGGAGGCTCTTAGTCCTCAGCCCAATGCCCTATAGCCAGAAGACCACACTGGATGAGACTGTATAAAGAGGTTGATAAAAATTAGGAGAGAATTAATGGGAGCTGGGGTTGACAAATAAAAGCATATTTAAGGGAAATCCAGTCCCTAAGCTGATATCTCCAATTCTACAGTTTCTGAAAGTTAATATCATTCTAGGGGCAAAACAGTAATCCATTGTTTTTGTTGGAGTAATTAAAACGTATGGAACTTTGTGTCCTCAAGCAAGAAGTGCCTCTCTTGTAATCTATGCTCATAAAACAACTCAGAAAGCGTCGACATTGTCAAAAAGAAGGTTTTAGAAACTAGGAATGGGAAGTTTGGTTTCTGGTGCCAGCCCACTGTTCCATGATGTATTCTGTGCCTACAGCCAAGTCTCTTCAACTTTTGGTAACTCACTGTCTTATCTATGTTTGGTTTGTTTTTGTTCTAGAATGGGATGTACAACATTGATTTCCCCCAACTCACTCCACACAGATGGAGATGGTGTAGGGAAATCTGCCCAGTAACTAGTAGCTGGGTTTTCTAAGCACTGGGTCTCATCATGGAGGCCTGGTATTGGGTTTAAAGGTTCAGGCCTGGACTTCTATACCTCTTCCTTGCCTGGCTGGGAAATTCTCTCTCTGCCTGGCATTGCTGGGAGTTGGAGGAGAGGTGATCTACAAGACCTCGTGGTCCTAAAGCCAGCTTCTAGAACCTCAAACCTGTGCTGACACCAAACACAGCTCTCACCTCAAAGGGTCTAAGAGAGAGTTTATTCTGGAGCTAAATATGAGTGATCACAGTTCAGGATCTCAGATTCAGGGTGCCTCAAATACCATGTTCCAAGGTAGCAGCAGTCTCATGCAGTTTTATAATTAGAGAGCAAAATAAAACCAAGGCGTTTTCAACTCCATTGGTAGAAACATGGCAGGTGGGTGAAGGCTGCTCAGGGGGACTGTGGCTGCAGCTTTCAGGCATTAACTGATCACACCCTTAGCTTATGTGTTGATGGAAGTCTGTTAATACATGCCAGAAGGAGTCATGTGATGGTCACGGGAGTGTTAAGTCAGACTGGTAAGTGCCAATGAGTGGCTATTAAAGATAATTTGGGTCTGGATGTGTAACATTCCAACTCTCCATGCTTACAATGTTCTAGTTAAAGTCAGTCAACCTTGGAGAATCTTTAACACACCGTTGGCCTACCTCCCAGCCCCATGCCTGGAACTTCTGTTCACATTTGGCTTCTTTAGAGCTTGTGAAAGGAGTTTGGTGTGTGAGTGGCTATGCACATCAGTGTGTCTGTGGGTACACAGTAGCTGGAGGGTCCTAGCTGTCTTGTCCCTACGGTTTCACCATAAGACGACAATAAATGTTTGAAGACATAAATATACTTAGCATGATTTAGACATCACACAATGTCACATGATTCCCTGTGTATCATGTGATTCTCCATGAACTTGTATAATTTTTAACTTCTTATCTTAAATTTTTTCTTAATTACAGACTGACAATAGTGACAAATGCCCACATAGACTAAGAAAAAGTGAAACATGGACACTGTCCATGATCCCAGAGACTTCTATTTGTTCGTTAAGCCAATTTTCCATGTTGAGAACTAGCGGTTGGGACCTACATGTGTTTAGTTTCTCTGTTCTAGGTCTGACTGAACTGGCCGAGTTACATATCACTTTCTTAACTCAGCTTCCAAAGGGGGGAATGAGACATTTATTTTATTTTTCTAGGCAATCAATACCACGTGCTTGGGGATTTTGGACACAAGTCTGGTCCATCTGACACTGCTGTTGACAGATGTGAGTCAAATGTCAAACTCTTAACACTTTGTCCATCACTTCATTTTTAAAAAGCTGGGTAGGGCATATTTACTGAAATAAAACATGTAACCTAATATAAATTTTTTGCAAATTATTTTCATAGACTAAAATATTATTTACTATCTTTTTATGAATGCCACTCTTTCCTTGATGTTTTACTTGGAAGACAACTCTCAAACATACCTATCCTAAAATAAATGAATTACTTTTTCTAGGTAGGTAAAAAGTAGAAGAGAAAAAAAAAGAGGAAATAAAATGAGACATGGAAGAGAGCCTTCCTAGATTTGCCTTGCATACCCAGGCTGTGAACCCCAAAGCTAAGCAGATCTTCCTAGATCTGACTTATATCCCCCAGGCGGGATCAGATCAAACAACACAGTTTGGAAATACGGTTTCAAGTTCTTTTGGATAAAAGACAGGGAAAAATCAAACAGCATTATATACATGTGTGAAATGTCATAATGGGATCTATCATGTCTAATTAATATACACTAATAAATAAAACAGAAAAGCAAAGAAGAAAAAAAATAAGGAAGCTGTACCAGTCTCCATCTCACCCCACAGAGCAGAGCGAGGGCCTCAGAATCTCAGAACGTCACACTGACACCCCCGTGGTCACCCACATGCCTGTCGCAAGGTATTATGGAGCTGCCCCAGGCCCTCGCTTGACACAGCTTTCTTATGACAAGACTGTGTGATCAGCACACCAGCTTTATGCCAGTGATGAAGCCCATCTGGAAGAAGGCAGAAGAGAAAACCATGCTGGTGTTGACAAAGTTTGACTGGTCCAGCAAGCAGGAAGGAAAGAAAGGCAAGCAGCCCATGGCACTGATGTGGTCTGAGAGTTCTTAGACTAGCCCTCCTGAAGCCAGCGGGGTGTGATTATAATAATGACATCAACACAGATGGCCTGTCCCCAAAACACTGCCTTTTGCCAGGGGGAGGGGCTGTAGCTAACCCCAGCAGAGACAGACGTCATAAGGTAAAGTTTAACATGCTCTCTAGGGGCTGAGATTTCTAATGTCTAGACCTTTCAGGGGGAAACTTGCTGTAGGCTGTCTTTCATAGATTCATTGCCATTTAGTAATTACACCCAGACGGTAAACTTTCAAAGTCAATTGTCCAGAGCTGATTGAATGATAAGGCTGTTAAGACAACATTGGAAAAACCAGTAAATGTGATCTGGGCCAGGGAGAGAAAGACATGAGTCTCTGGAACTTTCTGGTCTCAGATGCTGCCAGTTACAAAGTCACTTAAAGTAGCTTGACCTGTTTTCTCATAGCGGACATTATTCTCTGCACACGCGAGGCATACCACCATCCATTTCTTCTCTCTACTATATTTCTGTTAGAGTTGACATTTTGAAGCTGCTTCACTGAATCTAGGCTCACGCAGAATAGTTTATATGCATCCCTTTACTTAGTCATCGCAGTCACCTGGAAGTAGTTACTGCAATTAACTCCATTTTAAAGACAAGGAAGTGGCTGGAGAGATGGCTCAGTAGTTAAGAGAGAGCACTTCGCAGGGCAGTGGGCAGTGGTGGCGTATGCCTTTAATCCCAGCACTTGGGAGGCAGAGGCAGGCGGATTTCTGAGTTCGAGGCCAGCCTGGTCTACAGAGTGAGTTCCAGGATAGCCAGGGCTACACAGAGAAACCCTGTCTCGAAAAACAAAACAAACAAACAAACAAAAAGAGTGAGCGCTTCTCTAGCAGAGAACCTGAGCTCATTCCCAGCACCCATGCGAGAGGCTCATAGCTGCCTAAAACTGCAGCTCCGGGGGGGGATCTAGTGCCCTCTTCTGGATTTTACAGGTACCTGCATGCACATGTACACACACTATCTCCCCCCCCCCCCATTCCCACCACATGCACATATTTTAAAACAAATCTTTAAAGACAAGAGAACCCCCAGGAAAGAAGGGCCTCACTAAAGCTGCCTAGTAAAAGAGACAAAGCAATCTGTAGTCCAGGGTGATTTTACTTCAAAATCTGTTTTTGTAGCCCCTGCCCTGTGTTAACTCTTCTTAATTCTGCTTAACACTGTTTCTTAATTCTGAACTGAAAAGGAAATCTGATCCAGAGTAAAAGAAAATCAATAAAATAACTGTAATTATAAACACAGGGTCCAGTACTATCACAGGGAAAGCTAATGGCACACCAGTTGTTGTGTTAATATTATTTGGAGGTTTCCTACTCCATTTAGACCATACAGTTCCCAAATAAAGGACAGTGTCAACAATCCTGAGATATCATTTGCCGTGTTCTGCCTGGGCTGCTCCTACTCCAGTAGGCCAGCCTTCATTTCCATGTGCTCACAATCCACCTACCCCATGGCAGCTTCCTCCTCTCTCCAAATCCTTTCTTCTTCCCCCTGGTGGTCCCTAGTGGCCTGAGACCCTAAGCCCACGACCTGAAGCTCTCTTCTGCCCAGTTACAGGCTGTAGGCATCTTTATTAACCAATCAGGGATAACTTGAAGGTTTACACAACAAAAACTGGGATAGTGAGGATCTTGTCCGCTCTTCTTGGAGCAGCCAAGTCTTAGGCTACAGTATTCAGTATTTGAATACAGTGCAGCACCAGACCAACCCCCTATAGGCAGTTCTTTAAGGATCGTAGAACCCTGCTGTGGCCACCAGATAGCAACTTGTAATTGCAGAGTGAATACTCAGAAGCAGGCTCAGGACCTCAGGATCATACTGCCTGGAAAATGTTTCTCATTTCCTCCCCAAGAGAGCACTGTCCTTGGTCTGCATGTTTCTGGACTTGGCAGTTCTGAATGATTTGGGAGTTGATGTCATCCAACTTCTCACTGATCCTATGTATGATACAAAAGCTACTTTTGAGTCTAAGCTCCAACCCTCCTTAGCTGTGTGTCCTGTGATTAGGACTGATCTCTCGGAATTAGTCTCATTATCTAGAATAGTGGCAGTAATATCTACCTTGAAGGGTTGGCGTAAGGATATGATACAGTAAATGTAATGCATTTAGGATAGAGCCCTGCATATAATATGGGCCGAAAGGTGGCCATCAGTGTTAGCATTCTGTCTAAGCTCCGCCTCACAGTTACCTGGCAACGGTCAGGCATGCCTGACTCTCTGTAAAAGGAGCTGCCTGCCCCTCTGTTCTCTCTTGCTCGATTGCTCCCTCTCTCTCCCCATTCCCTCCCCCTTTATCTTTTTATAACACATAAATCAGTAATATATAGTGTTGTTTTTAAACTATTATTCGTAACAACTTTTTTCGAATGGGTTACATGGTTTATTAGGCCATAGTAGCAGAATACCAGGGGCTGAGTGGCTTAAACAACAGAAACTTATTTTCTCTCAGTTTGGAGGCTTCAAGTCCAAAGGTCAAGGTAAGAGAGGGTTTCTTCTTGAACTCCTCCCTGGCTTACCAAGGACAGTCCGTTCCTCCACAAGGTCTTCACTCAGGACCGTCATCCTAACCTCATTTTTTTTTTTTTTTTTTTTTGGTCTTTCGAGACAGGGTTTCTCTGTGTATCCCTGGCTATCCTGGAACTCACTCTGTAGACCAGGCTGGCCTGGAACTTAGAAATCCGCCCACCTCTGCCTCCCAAAGTGCTGGGATTAAAGGCGTGCGCCACTACTGCCGGGCATCCTAGCCTCTTTTTATAAGGACAAAGTCATGCTGGTTAAGGTTTCCCCCACTGATGTCCCCATTTTAACTAAATGAGCTCTTTCAGGGCCTTTCTTCCAAGTACAGTCACATTCTGAGGTAGGAGAGGTTGCGACTTCCACGTGGGCATTCAGGGGCACACAAACTGGATGCTTAACAACAGACCAAGTAGTTTTGTGCAAAGCAAATATCGGGCCAAGGAAATAGGAAACACAAAGCAATTTGTTCAAAGAATCATGGGAAGGCATTAACAAAATCTAAGAAGCAAGAAACTCTGTAACTGTAGACAAAAATAAGCTCGTTCCAGACAAAACAAACAAACAAACCCACCCTGCAAGTCCAAACTCAGGGGGTATGGAATCTAGAGAAAAGGATTTGAGAGATCTGGTAACTGAATCAAATAATGGACTGTATTTGGACCTCGATGGGTTAGAACAGAGCCTTCAAACTTCACGTGTTGTAGACGCAGACCCCAGAGTGATAGGATAGCGATATCTGAGAGATGATTGGGCCATGAGCGGACTCATCCCTTCATGAGTTCATTAGAGGAATGGTGGGTTCTTATAGGCCTGGTTTGTTATAAAAGCAATGTCGATCCCCAGCACTCACATAGTAAAGAGAACCAAATCCTGCAAGTTGTTCTCTGACCTCTATATGTTCAGTGTGGGACACACACACACACACACACACACACACACACACACGGGATAAATAAAATAGAATAAAAATTTTAATAAAATTTTATATTTATTAAAATAATTTTTTATTAATTTATAAATTTATTTTATATTTATTTTATTAATTTTATATTTATTTTGTAATAAAAATTTTAACTAAAAAAATTAAAATAAGTGAAGAGCATTTCCCCATGTCATTAAATATTTTTGTACAACATGAGGTTGTCAGTGTACCCATTTTATGGGTATATCATAATTGATTGACATGGTTCTCTATTGTTCATCTATTAAGTGGGTGCCCCCACCCCCGTATTACGGATGTCTAAGTCTATACACATGTCTAAATCTATCTTTAGATTCCTAGAAATGAAACCACAGGGCAAAGGCAGCCTTTAATTTGACATTATGGTTCTGTGTTACCAAAATGTCCCCCACCATTGATAAAAGCTCCCTTCTGTTCCCTCTGATGAATAACCCTGGCCCCTGCCTGTGTTAGCCAAGAATCATGGAGAACACATAGGCCAGGCTCTAGAACTCTCTGGAGGCAGGCCAGTCCTAGAGCCCTCCTGCACAGGCCCCAGGCTTTAATCTAGAACAGTCATCATGAAAAGGGCAAATCTAGCAACCAACTTACCTGACAAGACTCCCTTCTTTGATGTGATAAGAGATCAGAAAAAAATGCCTTTAAATCTGGAAGGCTGTGCTTGCAAGAAACATAAATGAAATATAAGGAGATACGGTGGCTGTAAGAATATTTAAGTGAGTTGGGCAAAGCCTCAGAGACAGCTCTGTACCCTTGTCTGCACGCCACTTCTGCTATTTTCCTGAAGAAACTTAGCTTGCAATCCCTTGGTGACCTGGAAGAACCGTCCGTTGATTTTAGTGTTGTAGATCTGAGATCACATTTTATTAGCTGTGGAAGCGTGTTAGCTGTGTGGAAGGGGTCAAGCCACGGACCAGCTTCATGGCTCAGTAAGGGTGAGAGTAGAACCCACTTCCTAGGGTAGAGATGAGCATTGAGCAGATGAATAGTTGCGATTTGCTTAGCACAGTGCCGGGCTCTTTGCAGGGATTAGAGGAATGCTGACTGTTCAGGATGATCTGTTTTACAATTCATCTCCACAGTGCTCATCCATGTGGCCAGTGAAATTCTGCTGTATGCTCTGTAACCCTGCTTCATTCACCAGTCCTTAGGAATATGCTTAGCCAAGCTTGTCTGCCGACTGAATACATCTCAAATTCCAACATTCATCATGGGAAATAAAAGATTTCTGTCAAGTCTTCTAAAACCCAGAAGTGAACTTGAAGACGTCATTTATACCCGCTTGTTCACTGTCTAGATAATTAAGGGGTGGGGCTGGAAAGATGGCTCAGTGTTAAAGAGCACTGGTCGCTCTTCCAGAGGACTCAGGTTTGATTCCCAACATCCACACAAAACTGTAACTCAGCCTCAGTGAATTCAGGGACTCCTGGCTTCCCTGGATACCAGGCATACACGTGTTGCACAGGCATACCTGCAGGCAAAACACCCAGACACAGTAACTAAAAGAATGAAAATTTTTAACTAAAAAAAGAGAAATGTTTGCTGGTTTGTTTATTTGTGGTTACGTATCCCAGAGTGAGGAGGAGCATCCGGTGTGGGCTCAGACAGACTAGGGCTTCAACCTCCGTCCTGCTCTTCACTACCGTGTCATCTCAAGCAAGTTAAATTTCCTCATCTAACTAACAGATCTAACGTATAATAATATATATCTTGACATGTGTATAACTAGCAGGTCTAATAATAACTAATATCTTATAAAGATCAAAGAGGGCAGATATTGAGACCCTTAGAGGACAGACGGCTAGTAAAGACAGAAGCACGTGGTAGATGCTGTGCAGTATCCTAAAGAACAGTTCAGAGAATCTTAAGAAAGGACGTTAAGTTGAAGGAACGTTGAAGCCAAGTTGAAGGAAGGCACAAAGCTATTGCACGCACCATCTTCCCTTCACACGCAGAGCCTCCCACAGGGTCACATCCCAGTCAGCTGAGCATGGTGGTATCTGCCTCTAACTCCAGCACCGATGGAGCAGAGGCAGGTAGAGTCCTCTATGAGTTCAAGGCCAGCTTGGTCTACATAGGGAACTGACATTGGCATTGTGTTATGTCATTGATGAAAGGTTACAAGGAAAGGAGTGGAGCCAGGTGTTCTATGAATTGTTTTAAAAATTACATAATGTGGTCTCTGTATTCAAGAGGATTGCTAGTTTCCTAGAAAGCTAAAGCAGGTAAACACGATAATCCAAGTAAACCTGATAATCCCAGACAGTCCATAGATAGATGATTAATCCATGGAACAGATAGATGTCAAGTCCTGGGCACAGACCCATGCAGCAGCTTCCCCCCTCCCCCCCCTTTTAGGATGCACAATCAAACACTTAGACCACAAAAGTTCAAATGGCAAAACAGACCAGGTAGGTAATGCAAATGTATCCGCCAACCACTGCACATTCAAGATAACAGAGTAATCAGTCATTGTAATGTCCCTCAAAAGGTAGATGAATATTCTGCTTTCTTTCACTGGCTGACCTAAGGTCAGTGGAATTAAAATATGTGATACAATAATATTGTCCTAAAAAGTAATACAAAGTAAGACAAATGTAGCCTTAGCTGAACCTTGCCAGGCATCCCAGGACGATCCAGAATAAATACCAAGAGGTGGGTGTTTTCTGGTTCTTTGGTTAGCTAAACTGCTAAGAGTTTAGGAGTTTGCCTGCATCCTTTTTCCTGGGTGGAATTTGAGACTGAGTGTGAATGTCTAGGCACCTGGTCTCTCAGCTGTCCCTGTAAACCTTATCTCTGTAGAATCTGTGTGCTTTTATGAGGTTTTCAGGAACACTTTGTAGCTGAGGACAATATAAATACTTTTTCTTTGCTTCATGCTTTCCAGGAGCAAACATCTAAATGAAGATTCATAGCTTGCCTCATCCAGTAAACACACAACTTGTGAGGTCAACTCACAAGTGTGAGGTCGTACAGTTCATCTGGTGAGTGTGCAGCATAATCTACAAACCAAGAGGGGTCGCACCTGTCACCCTCAAGTCATCTCTTTTGGTTCAATGTCTGTTTCCTGGCTCTGGTGTGGTACTATAGTTAAGCAGCATGTGGGGGAAGGGTACCCCTGCCCTATCTCTTTTGTACTTTTCACATAATCTACAATGATTTCAAAATTAAAAAAATTTAAAAAAAATGTTTTTTGGCTGGTGTCATAGGTCTGTAATCATAGCCTCTTGAAAGTCAGGAGGATCACAAATTTCTCACAAAAATCTGTTTTCTGGAACTTAAAAAACAACATTATTTTTATAATTAACAAAATCTTTGAAAAGAAATTCTTGGGGTTACATCCCTAAAATCCTTGATACTATAAGATTACAAAAGAAATAAACATTGACTCAGAGACAATTTAAATGACTGACTTCTCAAGTTTATAGATTAATAAAACACCCATGAAGTATAGAATCAAATCATGCAGCCAGGCAAAGTGTTCCAGGCATTTAGGTGCTACTTAAATTTTAGAATGGATCCTTCAGCTGTTATTTACTTCCTAGAGCTGTGCTAGTATTTCAGGTAGCTGCCACCATGGGTCCATTAATTACTAACTTGTATAAAAAAGAACCCAAGCACAGTGTGTGATCGTTAGTGCTTTGCCTTGCTACCAATTAGATCTAACCTAACTTTGGCGCTCCATAAAACCATAGAAGTTTACCTTGTCCAAATGTTTTATTTGAGGCACAAACCTTTGTCCATAAACATTGGTCTGTGTTCCTAGCAATTTGGAGCTACAAAACAATTAAAAATAGATTTTTAATCCTCCATAACCGGTTCACATTAAGATCATAATTTCTAGCTTGTTTAAAGTTGTATTAGTTATTTTTTATTGCTGTGATAAAATGCCACCAGTGAAAGAGAGTTATGGAGGAGTTTATCTTGGTTTACAATTCCAGAGGAGAAGTCTA
>JADRCH010000099.1:10138139-10241590 GCA_019843965.1 Rhynchomys soricoides | reverse complement strand
TGCTAAACTTGGATCCTGTTTTCCAACCTTGGCAACAAAATGATGTGTTTTCTCAAACCTCTCTCCACTGTCTCCTGCCAGTCAGAAACGTCAACTATCAACTGCCTGGGAGATGACTCAGTTGGTGTAGCATTTGCCATGAAACCCTGCATGAGGACCTGAGTTGGTCCTCAGTAGCTGAGCATCCATGCAAAAGGCCAGATGTGTCAGTGTGCGCTGGTAATCAAAGCAGCACTGGAGAGGGAAAGCTGGCAAGGGCCCTGGGGCTTGCTGCTCAGCCAGCTTAGTTGAATTGGTGAGCTCCAGTGAGAGAGCCTGTCACAGAAAACAAAGTAGCTAGCCACTCAGGAATGACTACCAACATTGAACTCTGACCTCTACATACATGTATACACGTGAGTACACACATGAACGTGTACAACGCACATATACCTTGAATACATACAGATGCCATACAAAATAAATTAGAAAAATTCATCCACCCACTGCTGCTCCTTGAACTCTATGAAGTTCCTTTCCTATGTGTATCAATCTGCAAGGTGAGCTGGCTACATCACAGGCCTGGTAATAAACTGTTCTCTCTCTCTCTCTCTCTCTCTCTCTCCATGAACCCAAACAAGAGTTGCGAACTCCAGCAACTCCAGGGTGGCCAGACAAAGAAAAAAAGAAAGATGGCAGGCTTCCTGAGCCTCAAGTCAGTTTGCTCATGAGCAAATTGCTGTCTGCTGGTTCTTGACCTCCTTTGGGCATTTTACAGGCTGATGAGTTCATGCTCATAAAGGATGTAAGCCTTTCACTGAAGTGTAATTAATAATCATCTGATAAGTGGATAACAATAATAATGATGATGTAATCCCTTCCCCCACCTCTGCTCCTGCTCCTTAGTAGTAATACCATGAGCCGATGTCCTAGGACACTCAATTAGATGAGCATCTTCAGAGCAAGTTTACTCACACAGCCAAGTGCTGTCTTGTGAGCCTCATTTGCCCTCCCCAGGAGAGCCTAAGGGCACCGAACAGGGAGCAATGTTCTGTGGGTGTCGAGCTCTGGAGTAATGGGAAAGTTCAAGCTACTCATGACTCAGGCACCAGGACACCAACATGGCGACCTCCCAGGTGGACAGCTGAGCCTCATAAGCAGGATGATGAGTAGATGAGTCAGGCCAACTTCCTCCATGACATCATTGTGGGCACCCTGGTCAACATGCATCTAGTCATCCTGGGCAGCCAAGAACCAACTGCAGAACTCAGTTCTAGAGACAAGAATCGCTTTGGCTTTTTGACAAATCATAGTTTACACTGAGTCTCCAAAGTAGACACACTAAGCTAAAGGAAGTGGTGAAAAGGTAAGCAAACACAGATTCAGGAGTCACCACTTTGCCCCCACACACTTCTCAGGCCAAATGCTGAGGGAGGCAGAACAGAATCCCAGGCAGAAAAGACAAGGAGACCTTTCATTTGTAAATGGTATCTGCTTACAAAGCACTTTCACACAGCCTGACCTCACTGGGCCTCACCACAACTCAGTTTGGGCTCAGCTTATTATTTCTTACTTACAGGTGAGGAAACGGAACCCTAAAGACATTAAGTGACTCAGAAGAAAGTGTGAAGCCAGAGCCAAGCATGCCTCGGTGACAGTAGGACTTGTGCCACGTGACTGGATCCACCAGCTTTTCTCTATGGGAAGAACGTACAGCTTACTCATGGCTGGGCAGTTGGCCACGGTGCAGGGACGGTGGTACTGAAAGCTCAATGGCCACAGCAGTGAGAGTCAGCTCTCCTCAGACGTTGCATAGAAGGGGAACTTATTTAAAGGATGGCACAGCGGCAGGCCTCTCATTTTAGGAGGAAGTGAAATCAGAGACTCCCCCCACCCCCCACCCCTCACCCCCACCCCTACCCCCCACCCCCCCACCCCACCCCCACCTCCGTTTCCCAAAGGCTGAGAAGGGCAACTTCTAGGGGCTCAGCAGACACCGGGAGTCTTTGTCCTCCATTCAAGCAAGCAGGCAAGTGGAGCCACAAGCCCAAAGCTCCCAGGCACAGCTTCCCTAAGGTCACCTGCTTCTTTTGCCTTTTCCTTCGATTCTGTTTCAGATGGACGTCTCTTTCTTTTTAAAACTTTGGATTTTACCCCTTTCTTTCTTTTTAAAGCTTTATACAAGTATACATTATGCCTCCCCTCAGATGAAAATTTCTGTCAAAAATGCAAATGAATCCGACTTTTACAAATATATTCTGAAATATTATGGATGGGATCATGCAAGCACTGGGATGTTCCTTTAAAATATGCTATAGGTTGGAGCCCCCCTTTGCCTTTTTCTAACTAAGAAGTGAGCAAATGTGGTTTTCCGTGTACTTTCTGCCTTGATGCATTGCCTACCCTAGGCCCAGAGCAATGGGGCCAATCCATCACAAACGGGACCTCCAAAGACTTTGAGCCCACACAAACCTTTTCTCTCTGTTCTCAAGTCAGTTCTCTGGGGCATTTTGTTATAGAAATGTAAAATGAACACAAAATATTCCAGGGGAAAATGAGGGATCAGAGGAATAAAGGAAAAGGGAACATGTTAGAATTTCTGAGGACCTCCTTTTCACATTTCTCTCTGACTTTCTGTATTACTAAAAATGTCTATTTAAAGAGGCAGAAAAATGGGAACAGAAGTATGCGTCTTCCTTAGCCCTGTTTAAATGAATGTCTTTTTCTGTATCGATGCTTTTGGCCGTTGCCCCACTCACCTTCTCCTCTCTAGTATCTGACATACCTTTAAATAAACAGGTATTTACATTTAATTCACTTATTTGTATGTATGGGGTGGGCATGCATACTGCCCTGTGCACATTTGTTGGTCAGAGGACAGCTGTGGGGAGTTTGTTTTCTCTTCCCATCATGTGGGCTGTAGGCAAGGGTCTACTTGCTGAGCCATCTTGCCTGCCTCTCATCTGATATTTCTTAAAGACCATAATTATTTCAGCAATTTTTAAAGTACATGTGGAAGACAGCCTATGAGCTAGGCAGCAGGCCTTCCTTTCAGGTAAGCTAAGAGCCCTGGCCTTCTGGGGGACAGGTCTACATGTGTTTTCTTCTCTGTCAGCCTTTTTCATAGTTTCATAGAATGTTCCAGAGACACTCATTTCTTGATTGATCTGTTGATCCTTTTATAGTGATCCTTCACCAGGTCACACGTCTACACTTCTAGGAGGAAACGTTAAAATGAGATTAAAGGAAGTCCTGAGATATTTGTATCCACAGAGGATGTTTCTCCTGCCGGCGTTCTGTCAGACACTGGGGCATTGCTCTGCAGCGGGGTAGGGTTCTAAAACACACTTAGGAACAAGCTTTTTTTTTTTGACTTCATCAAAGAAAAGCAAAGATCAGGATAGCTCATGCTGTGGACCTCAGGCAGCATCCACCCAGGGGCTGTGGCTGTGGTCCCCATGGTTTTTTTTCTGCAGTCCCATTAACACTTTGGCCAGTGTCACTCACCTGCTGCCCTTGTAAGAGGTGGCTGCTGGCACATCTCATTCCTCCACAGGATCTTGGGTCTTTGTATTTCTTTGTCATGAGCGTCAGCTCAGTATCACCGGGACCACCTTCTCTGTATACCTCTTTCTAAAGTGGCCTATGGGATGTGAGGCAGCCGCCCCTGCCCCCTCCCCTCCTTGCTAAATCCTTCCATCTGAAGCATAGGACCCACACTTTCCTTTCTGGATTGATGCTGAACACTTAACGTAATTGGCTCACAGAAAATAAATAGCTGAAGGTATGCAGTCAGCCGCAGCACTGCCTCATATTTCAAAAGCAGCCAGCCCTCTTCATAAACACTCCTTTCCAGGGTGTGAAATCAATCATGTCATGGCCAGGCTCCTACTGCACAGGGGACAGATCTCATCTTACTCCAGAAATGTAACCAGTGACTTGAGCCTTTCTCTGAACCTCCCTGATCACCATGGTACCCTATAATCCGCAGCTTCCCGTGGGTCCTTCTCCAGGGCACTTCCTCGTGATTGGTAGCTTGCTCTGTGATTCTCAGTGACTTTATTTGTAAAGAAACCATGACAAAGCTATTAACAGTCTATTCTCCTTCCTGGTGTCAACCTGCTTCTTGGCCTTCTATCCCCAGAACGTACCCACAGTATCCCAGGGTGACTCAGGACTTGAGCTCTCAAAATGTTTTTTATTTCCCTAAGGTTTATTTATTTATTTTATGTATGTGAGTACACTGTAGCTGTCTTCAGACACACCGGAAGAGAGCATCTGGTCCCATTACAGATGGTTGTGAGCTACCATGTGGTTGCTGGGAATTGAACTCAGGACCTCTGGAAGAGCAGTCAGGGCTCTTAACCACTGAGCCATCTCTCCAGCCCAAAATGGGTTGTTTTTCAGAGGTGACATGAATAGACCTGGTCCTGTGTTCTCCAAGCCCTTTTCTCTTAGGTGCTCTAGAGTAGCAACATGTAAATGTGTCCGCTGGCTTGCTCCAATGATCTGCTGTGTTGGAGGCTGAGACCAAGAGCAAGATTTTCATCCTATAAGATGAAAATGAAACCTGGGTGCTGAGGAGAAGTCTCAAATTGTGCACATGTGTGTATGGAGACCAGAGGTCCATGCTGAGTATCTTCCTTGGTTGCTTCTGCACCTTATGCTTTGAGGCAGTCTCTGAGTCTGGAATCACCACTTTGGCTAGACCAGCTGACCAGCCAGCTCTTAGTGTCTTCTCGTCTCTGCCTTCCTAGTGTTGGGCTTACAGATGTACACCATAACCATCTTTTTCGTGGTTCTGGGCTCCAAACTCAAGTCCTTATGCTTGTGCTGAATACTGACCGTGCCATCTCCCTAGCCTGGGTTTCCTCTATTTTGAAGATCAGCAAGTTGACATAGAGAGGTTAAATACATCTCTCAGAGCCCTCTAGCCAGTAGTGTGGAGACTTGAGTCTGCAGTGTTGCTCAGAGCTAGCTACAGAATGGTAACAGCTGTGGCTGCCTGATTTGTGCACCAATTTGACTCAGAGATTTGGGTTGCTTAAATGGGATTCTGTTCAGACAACTGAGAAAAGTACTCCAGCTGAAGTATTGAAGGTCTCAATACTGATTTTACAGAACAAGGACAAGAAAGCAATTGGCACTAAGGGCTGTTTGTATTACAGGGGGCTTGCGGCCAGGATAAGACAAGGAAGTCCTGAGTCATTAAGTGCCTTCAGATCCTGCAGCATAACTATGGCTGGCACTGCTGGAGTATTCCTTGCAACTGACATCTTTGACACTCAGTTACTAAGAATATGAACTATGAACTAGAGTCATGGCTTACTCGCTCAACATTTTCACTTGAGATAGAAACTTAAAAGGTGATGTGTTTAAAAACTAAGAGCCTGGGGGTCAGGTTGGTACCCTTCCTTCTTCGTTCTGTTGGTAAAGTGTCTGCCATGCAAACGGGAAGAACTAAGCTCAGATCCCCAGCATCTGAAGCTGGGCATGGTAGTAGGTACCTGTATTCCCAGTGCTGGGACTGTGGACACAGGAGGATCCTTGGGCTTTACAGGCCAGCAATTCAGGTCAATCAATGAGGTCTAGGTTCAGTAAGAGATCCTGTCTCAAAAGTTAAGGTGGAGACAGGTTAGAAAATAGACCCCATGTTGACCTCTGACCTTTACAAACGTATACCCCCTTATACATAAATATGTCCATGCCCAAGACAAACAAAAAAACAAAAATCTAAGCACTTGGGGCAAAGCAGAACAGTAGCATCTGCCCAAGGGTGTGACAGTAGCTGTCTACCACCAATGGGGGCTGGGAGAGGATGTGGCTACAGATGTTGGGACTCCAGGCTCGCTCTTGGGGCCACTCTGATCCTGCTTTCCTTTCTAACTGGTTCCTATTCTACAATGTGCCTGTAAGTAGCTTACATTTTCCTTCTCAAGGATTGTTCTCTTGGTGTGCACGTGTGGACTTAGAAAAGACCTTGCACCCAGCGATTTCATCTCTTTCTTTCTGTCTACACGACTATTCTCAACCTGTTTCCTCATGAAACAGTATTTGAGTGAATGGCATTTGCTTGGTTACTTTGACCATTTCACTATGCGTCCTAGTAACAGCTGTCAATTTGACAGCAAAGCGTTCTCCCCACTAGGAGACTGCCCAGATTAGATGGCCTGTGGCCATGTCTGTGAGGAAGTGCTTTGGTTGATAGTTAATATGAGAGGGCTCAGCCCACTGCGGACCGTGCCATCCTGGATAGGGGTCGGGTGTATAAAATAGGAAGCTGAACATGAGATTGGGAGCAAAGCAGCAAATAACCTGCCTCCTTCAGTGCTCCTCTTGTATTCTCTGGTTTGAGGTAACCCTGCATGGGATAGCAAGCAGTCCTGCCTTCAGGTTCCTGTCTTGGCTTCCCTCGATGGTGGACTATAACCTGTAAGATGAAATAAGCCCCTCCTTCCCTATGTGGCTTTTGGTCTTGGCGTTAATCACAGCGACAGCATGCCAAGCACAGGGGTGATTTCTGGGCCTCTCACACCTCGATGCTACCATCTTCCCGGGAGTTGTTGTTTTCTGTGTTAGCTGTACCTGCTGCAGATCCTTTTTCTGTCACAAATAGACTTGACTTACCCCCTCACACACAGAGACACTAAATTTACAAGAATGTATGAGGGGCACATGCATTGCCCAAACTCATCACACTCAGTTCTGTGGAGCTGGAGCTGGGTGAGTGTGGGGGAGGAGAAGGGGGACCTGAGCAAATTATACCTCAGTTCTTTCTCTCTTTCTTTTCCTCTTCCTCTCTTCTTTCTTTCTTTTCTTTCTTCTGTTCTTCCTTTCTTTTTCTTCTTCTCTCCCTCCTCCTCTGCTTCTTAAGATTTGTTTTGTATTATGTTTGAACAAGGTCTTTCATTCTGTAACCCAGGCTGGCCTCCTATTTGGGGCAATCCTCCTGCCTCAGTCTTTTGGTTTTGTTTTGTTTTGAGACAGAGTCTCATTATATAGCTAAGGCTGTCTTGGAGCTAGCTCTGTAAACCATGCTAGCCTGGAGCTCACAGAGCTCTGCCTGTCTCTGTCTCCCGAGTGCTGGGATTAAAGATGTGCACCACTCTGCCTGGCCACCCCTGTCTTTATAGATGTGAACCACCAAGCATAACTATCAAAAACATTTGTTTATTTTTTTCCAGGAAATTTAAGTATATGTTTAGTGGTACTTGGTGCTGTTTCAGTTTGTATTGCTCAGATGTAAAAGAACAAAACAAAACAAAACTAGGTGCTGTTGTTAGGCGAAAGGTCATGACAATGGTTTCCATAGGTCACAGTGGCCAGGCTCCGCCTTTAGCCACTCCTACGTGTATGATTAGAGACACTGAAAACCAGAGACACTGAAAAGCATGGTAGTACTGACAAGTGTGTTAGAGCAACTGGATTTAATTCACGGTAAGCAGTACCATATTGTCTAGGCAACAGGGTCACAGAAGCTCCAAATACAAGTAAAAGGAACATTAGTTCTGGCCAGCGCCACTGGGGGAAGGCTGTAGAAGCTGTATTTCTCGGCTTTGTGTTACCTGAGGTAGCTAACCTCTAAAGAGAAAACATTCACTTCATTATATTTCTGTTTCTTCACTGTGTTGCCTAGGCTACCTTTGACCTCCCACTCCTCCCTCCTAAACCTACAGAAAGCTGGGATTACCGGCATGCACAACCACACCCGCTAGAAATCCTTGTTTAGCTGAGAATGAAGTTCAGTGGAATGGCATCTGGCATCATGCATGAAGATCTGGATTTGGTCCCTGGTAATGAACAAAAAATAAAGCCATTTATTTTGACTCATGGTTTGGAAGGTTCTAGTTCAGTTCCCTTTGATCTTTCTGCATGGCATAGCGAATTGTTCATGTATTGTCCAACACTAAAAGAGAAGGGAAAAGCTAGGGCCACACAATGCCCTTCAGAGCCATACCCCCAAGGACCTCAACACTTCACATGAAGCGCCACCTGCTAAAGGTTCTAGCACTTCCCAATAATGCTAAGCTGGGGACGGTGATTTTAACACACATATGAGGGGAGCTCATCCAGACCAGTACAGAAATGGAAGCATTTGGAAGAGATCTGAAATGATGGTTTGGGAAAAGCACTCCAGAGTAACTGGATGGAGCACAGACATAGACGAGAATCAAAAGAAATCTCTCAGTACTGCTCAGTCATAAAATACTTATCATTGCCCCTGTGTATCTCGGCTTTCCCAGGCGCCACAGCCTCTGGAAAGATAGTGTAAGTCAGAAATTCGTCCAGCTCGCCTACTTAGGGTATTGGGAGTGTGTGCAACTGACTTTATGCCACACCCCAGTTCGAAGGTTCATCTCAGGAGAATAAGTGTCAGCTAAACATTGACAGTTCTTGTTTGACCTACCAGCGTCTTTCTCTGCTCCATGAGCTTATTCCTATCTACTGCTGCATCGCATCCCTCCCCAACAGCCAACCCAGGATCAAGTCCTGGTTACACTCATTTCCACACAGGTGCTAGGAAGCATCTTCCTTTGACCAACATAAGGATGACCCTTGACATATCGCAGCCACGAGGCTGTGGGGTCCATGGGGTCAATCGCTGGTGTGGTGGTTTGGAAGGATCTCTTTAAGAGATGACGTCAATGGAGTAAAATTAGGTCATGTGAACACTTATAGTGAAGGGGCCAATGTGGTTCTCCAGGGAGTGGTCAGTTCCCTTGAGGGTGGTTGTGTTAAGAGTAGGCTGAGCCCTTCCCCGTGCCTCTGCTTGTCCTTTGCCCTTTCTACGAATGCCTGCCTCTCTCCTTCTCTGCTTCTCTACCACGTTGTGACGCAGCCATGGAGGGCCTTCACTGGACACTGATGCAGGGTAGTTTGGGATTTCCAGATACCTGAGTTATAAGGCACATAAGCCTCTTTGTCTTATGTGCTTGTTGTGTATGTGTGCACCTGTTTGTATAGGTGTATGTGTGTGTGTGTGTGTGTGTGTGTGTGTGTGTACAAGATTTTATGTTTATGGCAAACAAGCAGACAAAAAGAGAGAGTAAAGAGAGCAAAAGCTAGAAAGGCAGAGCGTGTAAGGTTAAGAATGTCAAAAGTCCTACATTTGTCCCCGGTGGCAGCATAGTAGCAGATGTTCATCCAGACTCCTGCCATGGCCAGAGGGCATTTCTGCAGAGTTCATCTGTTCCTGGGAATCTAAGGTACCCATGGCCATTAGTGCTGGAGAAGTCCTCATAGCCCTACAGCTCAGTAGCTAAGAGCACCCTGGAATCTACTCATGTCTGGTGTTGGTAGACAGAGCTTCATAGCAAATGTGGGGAAGGCAGATAAGTCTGTGGCTCTGAGTGACCGTGCCGCAATCTCCATTGGAAACTACTTAAGACTCCTAAGACAAGAGTCAATTTTATATATTTTCCAGGTGCTAAGACTACTGTGAAGTGTCCCTGGGCAGAAGGAAACATTCTCAGGAAGAGGAGGCAAACCACAGAATGTGAAACTCCCACAAACTGTCTACTGCGCCCCTTACACAAGGAGCCTGGTAGAGTCTGCTTGATTTCCACACAAGTGTCTTTCTTTTTAAAGTCTCAAGCAGTAATGTTCTTATAGGGTATACAAAACTGGGGAGGCTGGGACTCTGCACTTCAATATTATTTCTGGCATTTCCATTGTGCTTTAGGAACAGCATTGAAGCTTCCTTCAGGAAAACTGTAACGATCTCGACGGAACTCTGGGGACATGTCACCCCATCTCTCAGATGCCAGTTTAACTGGAAAATATTGTAATATTTTAATTATAGTAATATCTAACAATACCGTGACTGTTGTCCATACATATATGCTAGCTCTTTTCTCATTGCTATGATGAAATACCTGGCTAAAGCAATGTTAGGGAGGAGAGGTTTATTCTGTTTCATGGACTAAGGGAATGCAGTCCACCGTGGTGGGGAGCATATGGCAGCCGGAACACCTTGTGGCTGTGTCAGCAGAAATAGGAGGTGGCTGGTTACACCCTCTATGACAGGCACAAAGTGGAGCAGGGGGGATGCTGTGACTCCAGTCTCCCCTTTTATCCCATCCAGACCCCAGGATGATGACATCCACATTTGGGGCAGGCTCCTCAGCACCCCCACTCTACCCCACCCCATCAGCTAATCCTTCTTAGATGCATCCTCACAGGCATGCTCAGAGGTATGCCTAACCATCACCTAGGTGATTATAAACTCAACCAAGTTGACAGGAAGATTAACCACCACAGTGCATATTTCTCTGTGGTGGGCTGTTCTGTAAGGGAAGCAATTATGAGCTTATGATTCTTTTGAACGTTAAACACCATGAAGAAATATTCTAAAATAGGTCCAAGTTGTTACTGCTTTTATCCATTGCCCAGAGGGTCATCAGATAGGTTTGCAAATTTTAAAGTTAGTTTTTTGTTGTTGTTGTTGTTTTATTTTGTTTTGTTTTGTTTTTGTTTTTTTGGTTGTTTTTTTTTTTTTTTTTGGTTTCTTGAGACAGGGTTTCTCTGTGTAGCCCTGGCTGCCCTGAACTCACTCTGTAGACCAGGCTGGCCTCAAACTCAGAAATCCACCTGCCTCTGCCTCCCGAGTGCTGGGATTAAAGGCATGTGCCACCACTGCCTGGCTTAAAGTTTTTTTTTTTTCAGTGTGTATATGTGTGTGTGTGTGCATGCGTGCACTTGACTGCCCATGCTCATGTGCCCCTGGAGGGTTAGGAGGGATGTAGGTGCTGGGAACTGAACTTGGGATTCTGGATCTTCTGGTTCAGGTTGCATGCTGCTGTTAACCCACTGTAACTGCAAGGGAGCTGAAGCCCTGGAGCCCAGGTCTTGGTCTTAGCCAATCAGAAAATGTCTTGTTTTCATTTCTCCGTACTTGTGATTCCAACAGGCCCATTTCCTAAATTGGGCAGGGGAATTGCATCTTACCAGTAAAAAGTGGCTCTTCTTGACTGAATAAAACAGACATATTCATTTATTAAAAATACCACCATTAGTTGCTGGCACGGCACTTTAAAGCACTGTAATAAGTCCTGGGGCCAGCAAGAATGGACAGTCATTGTCCTGCAGTGACCTCAGACCCACTGGACTTTAAGGAACCCATCCTGATGGCAGATCGCTTGCTCCATTTTAGTAGAGCTAGGCCGGGCGGTTGCAAAGGTCTTCTTACTCCTTCCACTCCTCTCGAATCTTCCTGTGTCTTCCATCCGTGGCCACTCCCTTCTTTTCCCAGTTTCCATTCATTTACGAGATTCGGTCCTAGGAAGGTCCAACTGGCTGTCCCATTCTGAAGACTTTTCTTCCTGGGCCTTGCTTGCACTACAGTTGAGTTTAATTCTTCCTAATAATACTTTAATAGTTAGGCCTGAAATGGCTCTTAGAACGAATCTATCCCTAGCAACCAAGATCGGCTGTTACGCTGAAAGCTACTTGTCATGGTTCAAGCCAAGGCTGAGATTTTAGAGGTCAGTAATAAACATTTTTTGAAAAGATATTTCTCCCTTAGAGCCATGTCAGTTTAGATGGTATACTTACATAAGAGTCTATGCCTGTTACTCATAAGGTCTCTACATAGCAAGAACCTAGCACAATGGGTACTCAGAAATGCTCGCTGCTGAAAGGGAAACCAGAGGTGGCCTATGCTAAGCCGAGAGCCCTGTGGAAGTGAGGAGGGTGGCATTTATGTCATTAAAGGTCCAGCCACTCAAAACAGCCACATGACAACAACTTTTAGACCTGACATTTGCACACAGAGAACACCATGTGAGTTCCCCAAAGAGAACCCTGTAGTGGTCTGTTTGCCTTAAGAGTTGAATTTTAATGTTGTAGAATTATAGGAAATTATATTGTAAGGACCTCTTATAGGAAACTCTATTATAGGAAGTTCTACCACATGAAGCCCCTTGTTTGATAAAGATTCAAAGAGGAAAAGTAAACACATCGTTTAAAAAGGTAGTTACATGTATCGATCAGTTGTTGACAAACTAGAGTTACTTGGGAAAGAGAATCTCAGTTGAGGGATTGCCTTCATCCGGTTAACCTGTGGGCACAATTGTGGGGCATTAATCCATGTGGGAGGGCCCAGCCCACTGTGGGCAGTACTACCTTTGAGCAACTGGTCCTGGGTTGTGTAAGAAAGCAGGCTAAGGAAGCCATGGAAGCAAGCCAGGAAGCAGTGCTCCTTTGTGCTCTCTCCTTCAGTCCCTGCCCTGATTTCTCTGGATGATGAACTGTGAGCTGAAAGGAAATAAACCCTTTCCTCCCCAACTTTCTCTCTGGTTGTGGTGTTTCTCACAGCAACAGAAAGCAAACTAGGACATTATGCCTTCCATGACTCAGTATATAATTCAAACAACAGTCTTATCTTTAATGTTACTCAAATATGGAACCATTCATTAAACTTGAGCACCTGCTTGTCAAGACTTCAATACAGCTGCAGAATTTCAAGTGCACATTACATGATCATGATCGTAACTATGATAAGCATAGTAGAGGCGTGACCACCCCTGCTGTAGGTGTGCCCACTGCTTCTTCCTAGAAGGGAACTGGGAGGTGTCAGCAGATGGAATCACCTATGATATGAGCTCTGTCCTTCATAAAGGCTTGAACTGGCCTCAGCCTGGGCTCTCTCGGGAGGCTCTCATTGCTCTTGGTCAGCTACGAGTCTCTAAAACTCTTTTCTAGTTGTGGGAAATATCCCAGCCACTTGCCTACATGTGTGAGGATGGGGCTGTGGGTGTCTCATCAGTCTGCAGGGAACAGTGTGCCTTACATGTGCAGTTGGTCCTGACATCTGATGGCCAATAGATGAGACTATCTATCAACTGTGTTGATTGATTACTTTAACCTTAATTATTTAGCAGATGACTGGTAACTTAGATCCCTTGGAACTGGAGTTACAGATATTAGTGTGAGTCACTGGCAGTGGGTGCTGGGAACAAAACTTGGTGCTCTTAGCTACAGAGTCATTTCTCCACCCCACACTTATAAGATCTTATACTTGTTCACTGTCAGTTTCAGTGAACGCTTTTCTTGAAGATTCTGTTATTGGAAGCTGGGTGGTGGTGCCCACCTTCAGTCCCAGCACCCGGGAGGCAGAGACAGGCCCAAAATACCCCTTTTCTTCATTTTGATAAGCATTTGTTTTTTTCTTGTTAATCGTTTTGGGATAGGATCTTCATAATATTAGTACTCTATGTAAGGTATAGATACAAAATAAATACAGGAGCTCAAAAAAAATTCCCTATTCCTCCTATCCGATTTTAAACAGATTTAAAGCCACAAATACAGACCTGTGTGGCTGTTGTGACTAGCATCAATGCTGCCCTCCATCTGCTCCTTCAGTGTTGCGGGAAGTATTAAAAACGAAGGAATTTATCATGTGTTCCCACATCCCCAGCCATGTACTGGCGGGCAATGGCTGACCTGCTTTCATCTCATGGAGCTTTGACTCTCCACCCAGCTAGCTAGGTTCCCACTGGTGGGTCACTACCACGCCAGCCTCATGCTTCAATACCCCCATGGCCTCTGTGGTGCACATCAGGCAAACCCACACTTTGCTCTGTACCTTTCTCTCTGGAACCCAGATGAGCCGAGGGTGAAGGAAAACACAACACAAACTTAGTTAAGAAACAATAATAACTCAGTCTCTGGGAGCAACAACTGAAACCTAATCCTGTAAACCTTATCAAAGTCTGATTCCTCTGGTGGCAAATCCTTGTGGATCTGCCATGATACCAGGAGATTCTACTAGCTTACCTATCTGCTGTCCCCATTCCTAAAGGGCTCTCCCTCTCTCCTGCTCCTCTCTTCTCCTCCTCCTACCTGGAAGACCCTTCTTATGAGCCCAGTGATTGGCTCTTTTATTCATTAGGGGGATTAGTTCACAAGAAGTCACAGGTGTAACTCACTCTTTCTCTGAAGCCCCTCCCATGAGCACAAAATTAGAATACAAAAAGCCTCAGGGCTGTCCATAACACTTCAGTGTAATTGTCCCATTGGATGATCCTGCCTTGGCAACACCAATTATTCAGGAATAAATTAAGCAATGGGTTTGGAGAGGACTATGTTCAACCTACCGACAATCTGGATTACTTTTTAAAGCATTCATTTTCAGTGTATGGGTGTTTCCCTTACACGTTTGACTGTGCACCATGTTTGTCTGTGCTTGGTGCCAGAGGAAATGAGAAAAGTGTGTCAGATCCCCTGGACCCGGAGTCATGGACTGTCCTGAGCTGGCATGTGGACGCTGAGAATCAAATCCAGGTCCTCTGGAAGAGCAGCCGAGCTCCTAACTGAGCATCTCTCCAGCCCCTGGATTAGTTTTTATTAAGAGGGGGAATTGCTTAGGTTTCACACTTTTTCCATGCCTGTGAAGGAGATGATAATATCTTTCCTTAATTAAACAGCTTAATTTATTAGGCAATACTCAGTAAAATATAACCTTTACGAAAAGTACTCAGTGAAACTCTGGTGGTGAAAAAGTACGCAATCATATGAGACCAGAGTGGAGAAATGGCTCAACTGTTAAGAGCACCAAGTTCTTTTCCCAGCACCCACCTCAGGAGGCTCAGTGGTGCCCATAGCTCCAGCTTTAGGGGTCCAATACCTTCTTCTAACCTCGGCGGGCACCTGTTCTCATGTGCACCTACCCCCACACATACACACGATTAGAGATTAGACAAATACACCGTAGAATCTTTTCTTATCCGCTCCTTACACCATGACTTTATGAGTCCTTGTCTGGTGTAACCATGACCAGACCTTAACAGGCATTGGCCCACTCCAAGCTTCTTCCTGTCCCAAACCAGGCCAGGTACCCTCTGCCTAGCAGAATATTAATTCATCACTTTTTATTTCCTCCTGCCCACCACCCATGTCTCCGTTTTTGGGGATAATAGCACAACTATTTTTCATAGAGAACCATTTATTAATCAATATTAATGGCTGGTCCAGTGTGATCAGAGTGTGGCAAATTGGAGCACCTCATTCCCCAGGTACAAGGAATGGTTTTGAGATCAAATCAAATCAAATCAAACCTTGATTTTAGAAACTGCAGGAAGGGACTCTTCATTAGCACGGGAAGTAAGATTTTGATATAAATCCAGAAGTTCCGGCAGTGTTCTTATTACTGTGTGGGTTGGCAGCTACCACCAACTGCAAACTGGCTTCTAGAACTCACACAGAGGGAAAAGGAAACGGGGAAGAAGGGATCCGGAATTGGGCTGTGATGCCTTTCTATCCCTTCCTACAGTTTGCCTCTCACCCTTTTCTGTGACACATACTTCTTTACTACTTTAGACTTTGGAGTTGTGTTTCTGACACTTATAGTGGAGCTAGGCTAGACTGACATACTTCCTCATATGAAGGAGGAGCCAAGACTCACATGATGGATAAACTTAGGCAGCGATGTGTGTTGGCTTTTTCTCCCACCTCTTGCAAGCAGCTAATCAGCCTGACAAACTGGTCCTGGACCTTCAGAGCCCAGATCCCATCAGTGCTATGGCTAATGTAAGCCTAGTCAATAGGTGGGTGTGCCTTCTTGCCAACTGACGCTAGTGTCCCTTCAGCTCTGGCACGGGAACACACGGATCCTTATAGAATCTTCTACCACATCTCATCTTCTCATTCAAGATTTCTTAAAATCTTTTTTGAAGAATATTAACTTTATTTTGACATGTAAGAGTGTTTTGCCTGCATGTATGTGTTCTCACTATGCACATGCCTGATGCTTGTGAAGGTCAGAAGGGTTCAGTGGAACTGGAGCTACAGATGATAGTAAGCTGGCCCAACCAAAGAGACAGGAACAAAACTCTCATTTTCCAAGAGAAGTGTGTACTCTCTAAATCTGAACCACCTCTCCAGCCTCCCGTCCAAGACTTCTTATTGACCGTGGAATCCTTTTTTTTTTTTTTTTTTTTTTTTTTTGGTTTTTCGAGACAAGGTTTCTCTGTGTAGCCCTGGCTGTCCTGGAACTCACTCTGTAGACCAGGCTGGTCTCGAACTCAGAAATCCACCTGCCTCTGCCTCCCGAGTGCTGGGATTAAAGGCGTGCGCCACCACTGCCCAGCTGACCGTGGAATCCTTAAATGTAACCTTGATACCCTCAACCATCACTTGGGTTGTCTGCTTGGGACCTCTATCCTGCTGGGCTGGATTTGAGCTTGCCTAATACTCTAATCTTGAATTTGAGTTCCCCAAGCCTGTGTTCCACCCTGAACAGGACCAGCCTTCCTCAGGTAGTTTTACCCAGCTCCTACTTGCAAAATCCTTGCTCAGCCTGTACTACTTTCTGGGAATAAAGAGAGAAATTACGCCTATAAGGCCTATGTTAGTCTTTCTCCATTTCTTGAGTGGTATTGGCGATGCCAGGCAATGTATAAAGGTAATGAAGTTTATTTAGCTTGGTTGTGGAGCCTGGAGTATCTCTCCCCGTTCAGCCTCTGTTGGACCTCCTTTGGTTCTCTCACTTGTCAGACTACATAACCACACCAGTGTCTAAGAACACAGTGAAATAGGAAGTCAATGACAGAGGAGGGCCAGACTTGATCTGTGCCAACAACCCATGCCCAAGGACACTCACTAGGATCCCACAGAACGCCGTCAGTCTTTCCCAGGAGAAATCTTTCCTTGACTAAACTCCAGTTCCTCAAGCTGCACATCATCCCTGGCCATGGTCCAAAATCCCAACACAGGAATTCGCTCAAACCGTAGCAGAGCACAGCAGGTGTCCTGAACCTGTGTTCAGGACAAGCTAAACAAGCCTCTCAACCTGCTACAGCCTCGGCGCATTATGTCACCCACAGCTCTGAAGTGAGATGGCATGTTGGAGTTCTCTGGGCAGACTCAATGCTGCCAAACTAAAGAAGCAACACCTGCCATGGATCAAACCAGTCCCACGTATGGCCAGGTACCTGGAGATCATGTGATTTCAACAAGTTTGGGCTTGTCTAGTCAGTCACCAAGCACATTCTCACCCTGGCCCTTCAGATAGGGTAAGGGAGAGGAGGGAGTCCACAGAGTCCACAGTCCTCCATTGCTGGAATTGCCCCTGAAATGACCTTGAAAGAGGATGCCGGGCTGACCCTAAGGACTCAACATTAATGGTGAAGCTGGGCATATTTTGAGTTATCATTCCTCTCATACTCACATTGGGGCTCATGCTCCCTGTCACCTCCAGAAATGCAGAGATGAGAAATGTAGAGGTGCGGTGGTGCAGAGGTGCAGTGGTGCGGAGGTGCGGTGGTGCGGAGGTGCAGAGGTGCGGTGGTGCGGAGGTGCAGTGGTGCAGAGGTGCGGAGGTGCGGTGGTGCGGAGGTGCAGAGGTGAGGAGGTGCGGTGGTGCAGAGGTGTGGAAGTGAGGAAATATGGAGAAGAAGATGGGAAGATGTGGACGTGCAGAGATGTGCTCTTCCTCGCCAGAACCGGAGGAGCTGGCAACAGCTTCCAGATCTAGATTGCTTTGTCCCCAAGGAACCTTGGGAAAACTGCTCAGCCTAGATCACTGATCCAGACAAGATTTTCTTTTCTCCTAGTAGCCTGGGATCATCTCCTGTTCTGAACACAACCAGCCCGTGGAGCTCTTGATCCATTAAGAGATTTTGGAAGAGGAAATGGAACCAAGAGAGGAGTTCAGAGACACCCCCACCCACCCACCCACCCCCACACACACCACCACCACCAAGGCAAATGTAGTCAAGACCGGGAGATTCTTGAACCAGCAATCTCATGAGTGTTCCAACTAAAATGCAGCATTTTTCTCTCAAAAATGGACTATGTGGCTGAACATGGAGGTACTGCCTTCTGAGTCTACTGAAGAGCCAGGGGTCCATGATGGGAACCCTGCCCCCACCCCAGTCCTTCTTTTCAGGTGGAGGAATGGAGCAGGTGGGGAATCTGGGTAACTTACTATAAACTAGAGACAATAAATGCAGTCTATGCCCTGAGCTAGCTCACTAGGTCTATCCAGTATACAATATAGAATGTCAAGTCTTATGCCTACAAGAAATTTGTTCTGAGTTTAAGGGAGGAAATAAAACTACTGCAAATGAACTTGAGCACACACCTAGGTACTGCTGGAGACAGACTATCCTGGACTTGCACAAACTCTGAATGGATTTGAGCATATGGTAAGTGCTGGATGGCCACCCGATCCTTGATTAGTTATTCTATAAAAGTGTCCTCATGTTCTTTTCTTTTGTTTTCTCTTTTTATAACCTATCTTCAATTAACTTCAGCATGAGACACTAGAAACCTAGCCACAGGCAGTTTTAAAAGCACATAGTCCATATGCTAGGATCTCAAGGATTCCTTTGTTTGCGATATATTTTCGGCAGTATCTTTCTATCTTCTATCTACCATCTATCTATGCATGCATGTATGTGTTATGATCTCTATATATGATCTGTATATTTATATGTATATATATATCATTTGTAACACATATTATCTATTATTGATGTTGAGACATAGTCTTAAGACTATGTTTAAAATCACTATGTAGCTGAGGATAGCCTTGAACTTCTGATCCTTCTGATTCTATCTGTTAGGATTGCAGGGGCCTGCCACCATGCCATTTGTTTTGTTTTAGAAATCTAATCTAACTTACAGGCAACTTGTCTGTCTGTCTGTCTATCTGTCTGTGTGGCTTATACATATGCATGAATGGATGGAAGTCAGAGATCAACTTCAGGTTCCTTCCTCTCTTGCTTGCCATCCTATTGGTTAAGACCAGAATCTCCCACTGAACCTGGAGCTTGTGGTTTCAGCTAGGTGGTTAACCAGCCTTTCCTTTCCTCTTCCGTTTGTGCCATTTCAGTGTGGGAACGCAGACATATACCACCATGCTTGGCTTGTGTGTGCCCACTGAATTCCAAACTCTACTCATGCTTTTGTAGAGAACCTTTTACCAACTGAACTAGCTCCCCAGTCTGCTACTTGTTTTTCTTGGAGAACTGACTGAAGTCATAGCTTTTACTACTAACACAATACTGTGAAGGTTTTTCTGTGAATGGTAAACTCCTCATTTGAGAAAGGTTGGTGATAAGGTCAGCATGAAAGAGAGAGAGAGAGAGAGAGAGAGAGAGAGGGACAAAGAGAGAGAGAGAGAGTAAGGCCCCATAGAAACTCCAAATGGAGAGTAATTTCTCGTTATAGGAAGATAACATTTATTTATATTTCATTCTTTTGTTTTTATAGAGTCAGAAAAATTCAGAGAGCAGACAGAGGAGCTGAAAGAGGACATGTCCTTGTGTTTCTCCCAGTTGGGGAAACAGTGGGCCAGAGCATCACATGTACCATTGGCTTGTTACTGTGTGGGGGTCAGCTAAGAGCCACACAGACAGCCATTCATTGCTTAGCTCTTGACTTCCAACATATTCTGTTTCTGGAAAGACAAAACCCAACTATTGATAGCTACACTCAGCTCAGATGTGCAGTGTATCTTGGTGAAATGATCTTTCCAGTCATTTGATGGCCAGATAGATGTAACAAGGAACTTGTCATAATTTCAGTGGAACAAAACTCCAGCAAAAACCAAAAGAAAACAAAAAGAGGTAACATGCATTTCCTATGAGTTCTGTGTTTCACTCACTAATATGCTTGTGTTTCTCTTCATCCCTTGGACAACCCTGGTCTCCCTGGCCTTCTCTGAGTGCTCTTCCTTTCTCCTGGCATGTTGCCCAGCTCAATGCGACTCAGCTGTGACCCATCTTCTGCCTCGCCCAAGGAGCTGTGTCTCCTAAGAGGCCTGTGCTCTGTCTTTTACTCTTTGTTGAGACCAGTGAGTGATTCAAACACAGTAAAGGGTCAATAAATATTGCCTGGGATTTTGAAGTCACACTGAAATAGACCATGTCATCTTCACCTTATAATTAAACTCAGAATTATTTTTGTTTACACAGCACTGGAGATAAGACGAAGGCCCCTGCATATGCTAAGCAAGAGATCTATGACTGAACTATAAGATTTGGGTTAGAAGGTAGTAGTCAGAACATTTCCATGGCAGAAGAGAGAAAAGAAATAAGCAAACAGAAAGACTTCAGATACAATAACTAATATATATATATATATATGTATATATATACACACACATACATATAATATATATACATAACTTTCTGCCTGCTATATATATAGTTATGTATTACATTTATGTATTATATATAATATATATATATTATATATATAATACATAACTTTCTGCCTGCTATGCAGAAGCTGTAACTGGATAGTATGGAGCAAGGCTGTTTTAATTAGCAAGGCCAAAAGACAATGGAGGCAGCAACATTAGAGCTGAAATTTGAAAGAGGCCTTGAGTAATGTGCATTTATTCTCAGAGGCCAGAGTGGTCAAGGGTCCCGAGGAGTGTGGAAACAGGTCGTTACCTTATCCAGAGATCTCTTCCTTTGCTAGAATGTCAGCAATGTTCAAGTTTCTCTGTGCACTTGGCTCTGGGAACCACCTTTCCTTTCCTGGCTGGCTGCTGGGCTTTCCCTCCCTAGCTTCCTCCTGGGATCCCTGGGATTGTCTCTAAGCACTGTTTCCTTCCAGATCTAGCCTCAATCTTAACCCTGCTTGACCCATCCTAGGGAGTCCAGTGAATCCATTCAGCTTCTTCCGGGCTCATTTCCTTTTCTGGAAGGTGACTCATCACTTGTCCTGGCACAGATGATGTCATTCAGTCCACAGATTTCCCAACACTCCCCTTTTGTCTGATACTGGGCTGGAATTTAGGACTTAACCATGGACAAGAGTTGATCATTTCTCAAGGAAGCTCATATTTTATGATAAAGAAGCTACAGTTTAGAAACCTCTCCTCAGCAACAATGTGAGGAAGTAGCTGAAGGGCAGCAGGGCTGGATAGAGGGAAGCCATCATGGAGGTAAACATGAACCTGACTCCTCCTCCTGGAGACCCTGTGGCTGTTCCATCTCTTTTCCCAGAAAAACCTTCCAGGTTCCATTTATTAACACCCTTCCTCCCATGCTTGTTATATGTGGTTACATGCACATGAACCCATCTCTAATGGCCATGTGTTAGTTAGCATGGAACTTTTGCTAAAAAGGCAGGGTGGGGGAGGGCTGGAGTTCTTGAGAGGATACACTGTAGGGATGATACTCTAGCAGACATCTTTTCTCCATAAAGGAAGAACTTGTTTGAAATTAGTCAGGAGGAAGGAAGGAGGGGTGGCCATGAGCACAGTCCATGATAGATTCCTAAATCAATCTGAACACAGATGACCAAGTTTTCAGTGTCTGAAACAGTTTTAGTTACTCTACTACTTGCAACCTCCCAAATTTCTGAATAACAAACTGTCTTAGGGTTTTATTGCCGTGAAGAGACACCATGACCAAGGCAACTCTTATAAAAGAAAACATTGAATTGGGGCTGGCTTATAGTTTTCAAAGGTTTAGTTCATTGTCACCATGTCGAGAAGCATGGCAGCATGCAGGCAGACACGGTGCTGGAGGAGCTGAGAGGTCTACATCTTGATCCTCAGGCAACAGAAAGAGACTGTGTAGTACACTGGGCATAGCTTGAGCATAGGAGACCTCAAAGCCCACCCCCACAGTGACACTTCCTCCAACAAGGTTGCACCTGTTCTAACAAGGTAACACCTCTTAATAGTCCCAATGGGACAAGCATTCAAACACACAAGGCTCTAGGGGTCTTTCCTATTCAAACCTCCACACAAACCGAAAAAGCAAAGGCATATTAAGTCCCCCACCCAAAGTATTACAGTTAGCAAGAACTGAATTTGGGGAAGTCTAATTTCTGAGACTGTAGACTACCTCTGAGGTTAGAGCAGGAATGGAGAGAGCTCAACAGGGCTGAGAGATGATTGTGTCACCAAAGCTGTGCAGCTTAAGGACAGATGACTATGATAAATGTGGGGAACTGATGAGGACAGAGAGCACACAGATGCCAAACACAGGGAACATCTAAAAAGAGTTGGCAGGGTTGTGACAAGTTGTGATCTGGACATTGTGAGTATAAAGTGTTTATGGGGCATGCAAATGGAGAGGCTGAATCCCCAGTAGACAGAAAGGCTTGAGCTGGCCGGATTCCTTCAGTGTTTCAACCAGTTTTATTTGGTGTCCTGGACTAGGTGGCAGGGACCCACTCACTGCGGAGACTTCTTTGTACTTGAGAGCTTATATTTACCTGAAAGATCTTGGTGGTCACCAGTTATTACATGTAAAGGAAAAACAAAATGAGACTTTAATATCATGGTTTGCTCATGTGTGATCAACCCATAGGGTGTTAGTGGAGAGGAAAGTGATTAATACACACACACAGAGAGAGAGAGAGAGAGAGAGAGAGAGAGATACACACAGAGACACAGAAACACACAGAGAGAGACACAAAACCACACTTACACACACAATGCCTTGTGTGTAATGAGCTAGCTGTGCCCAGCTATGATGAATGTGAGGCTGCTGATGTTGGCCATGAAGACACTGTGAAGAGCAAAGAGACTGGAACACAAAGCGTCAGCTTTTGAAGTTAATGTATACCCGGAGGTAAGACAGCACTTACCATAAAGATAATGATTTAGGTACTCAGGATAATAGATATGTCTTCCTTGCCTAACAAGTCCAAAAAATTTACATAGTTGAGGTTCCCTGCAGGAGTGGTCTCAACCTCCACTCTTCTCCCACCTATGCTTGGAGCATGGTGAGCTGCGCTTTCTGGCTGCTTCTAAAGAGTACCACAGAGAAAAGGAACAAAGATCACTTTATAGCAGAGGGATCTGGGAACTACCCTTAGGCAAGGTGATCAGGCCAACAGCAACAGTAAAAAAGCCACGTTCACAGGGATTCCTAAAGTGAGGTGAGGAATACAGGGCTTGATCTCTGTATTCTCTGAGCCAAGGGAAAACATCAGACAAGTGCAACAAGGGACTTTCTTCTAAATATCTGCTTGGTGAACCTGAGAATTGGCAAGGCCATCAAATACAAAGACAATATGAAGCCCATCAAAGCTCAGAAGGGACTAGAGGAGACAAGATGAATAAATGCAGGCTGAGTTATTGAAACAGAGCATTAGTGGGGAAACCTCACAGTGGCTGGAGTTTAGGTAACATGACTGTGCCAATATCAGATTTTCGTGTTGGATAACTGAATATAGAAATGTGAGGAGACAGAGCCAGGAAACTAAGTAGGAAGGTGTATTGTCTTCACAAAATCTTCACAATGTGTGTGTGTGTGTGTGTGTGTGTGTGTGTTTTAAAAACTGAATAATGGGCTGGAGAAGTGGCTCAGTGGTTAAGAGTACTTGCAGTTCTTGCAGAGAACCTGGGTTCAGTTCCCAGCATCTACATCAAGCACCCACAACTGTGGGGCAGTGATCTGGCAGGCAGTCTGGCACACCAGTTGAGCACAGGCAAACTCTGGGAGACCCCAAGAAGTAATTCGCAAGGGATCGGAAATGTTATGCCAAAGGTCCTGGGAGGCTTTTTGGCTCCAGCCATGGTCACATATCACGCCCCAGTAGAAGCGTGGCCACACAGCCCCAAGCCATCCCCATGTTAGTGAGACACCTAGAGGCTTAGCCACACCCCTTCCCAGTTACTATATCTGCCCTGCCTCTCTGGGAGAGGCGGGAGGTACAGTTCCATCCATGCCACTTTCCACATGATGAAAATAATTGCCTTAGAATTATGGACTGTCTCTTCATCTGCCCCCCCCCCCACTTGCCCCCTAACCCCCGTAAGAAGTGAGGGATCCGGCCCTCGATTAATGAGCTGCAGCTAATTTCTCACCGTGGGAACCCCAGCGCTCCCAGACGGTACCCATTCACCCAAGCCTAAGCAGCTAGCCTGGCACCCAAAGCAGCCGAGACCTGGTCCCGGTGGGAACCCCAGCTGTGCGGCTAACCCGTCTGCGGCACCCTGCAGCGACTGTGGTGCCCGTGCTAGAGAACCCACGGAGACGGCTGCTGCGTTCCCCTGGGATGGTCCCCTCCCCCACCCATGGGCAGGGCCTGCAGAGGCTTCGAACAGCCCTCCAACCTGCCCGTCCGACTGTGTGGGAAGATGCTCAGCCACTTCCTGCGTGCCCTGTCCCACCCAGAGCCGCAATGCCCCGGGACAGGCATGTGGGACTTCATTCCATAGCGCCAGCCTTCTTCCCAACACACAAGTGCCTGTAACTCCATTCAAAGAGATCCAATGGGGCTGGAGAGATGGCTCAGGGGTTAAGAGCACTGACTGCTCTTCCAGAGGTCCTGAGTTCAATTCCCAGCAACCACATGGTGGCTCACAACCATCTGTAATGGGATCTGATGCCTTCTTCTGGTGTGTCTGAAGACAGCTACAGTGTACTTACATATAATAAATAAATCTTTGGGCCGGAGCGAGCAGGGCTGGATCAAGAAGCAAAAAAAAAATAAAAGACATCCAATGGCTCCTTCTGGCCTCTGAGGGCACCTGCACATATGTACTAATACAGACAAGCAGGCACACACACGTGCACAACAATAAAAATTAACATTTTTTACTGAGAAATATTTCCACTAAAAAATTATATGTACTTTTAACCTTTTAGTTGACACTGAATTCTGTTATTTTAAGTACTATAAACTAAGGTAATTCTTTTTGGTCCAGATGGCCCCAATTCTACACTTACAGGCATTTTTCATTATGAGATTTTTCATACATGTATATAATAATATACAGTGATCATGTTCATCTTCCACTAACTGTTCCCCTTATATTTACCCTTCTTCTCATCAAAGAACTCCCCTTCTACTTAGATTTACAGGTGGGGTTACTTTTGAAACGCAGAGTCACTATACTAACATCTAAACTTTTACTGTTGTGCCCTTGTTCTCCCATTGGTTTGTGTGATTGTGGCTCCACTAGCCGCCCTTCCCATCACGACGTGGGCTTCTGCTGGAGCCTCTGTGCCGTGTTCTTGTTGCCAGAGGCTCCAGAATGCAGAAGGGATGCCTGGGCACCTTCTTGATTTCTCTACATCTTTCTCATTCCTATTCTACTTCCTCTCTCCAGGCCTTGGTAATTATAAGAGCTGATTTTATTCAAGATTTTAAACTGTATGCTAGGGCCAGCAGGAGAACTATGTACTCAGCAGTATGAATAGGAGCGAAAAGGCAGGGGTTCAGGGAGGTCCTGAGACAGGGTGGCAGCTATGGCAGGAAACATCTGGGACAGGGGTAATTGATAACCATGATAATAAATACACATTCAAACAATCATTTAGCGTTTACTATGCAAAGGCATTCATTGTCTAGTCATGCTTATGACTGGGCAAGATGTTCAGATTGCAAATGGAGAAACCCGAACCACTGGCTGATGAGTGAGTTGCACAAGCCTAAGCAACATAATCTTAAACCTCTCTGGAAATCAATCTGGCGGTTCTGAAAATTAGACATAGTACTACCTGAGGACCCAGCTATATCACTCCTGGGCATATACCCAGAAGATGCTCCAACATGTAATAAGGTCACATGCTCCACTATGTTCATAGCAGCCATATTTATAATAGCCAGAAACTGGAAACAACCCTGATGTACCTCAACAGAGGAATGGATACAGAAAATGTAGTACATTTACACAGTGGAATACTACTCAGCTATTAAAAACAATGACTTCATGAAATTCTTAGACAAATGGATGGAACTAGAAAGTATCAACCTGAGTGAGGTAACCCAGTCACAAAAGAACATACATGGTATGCACTCACTGATAAGTGGATATTAGCCCAAAAGCTTGGAACACCCAAGATGTAATTACAGACCACATGAAGCTCAAGAAGAAGGAAGACCAAAGTGTGGATGTTTCAGTCCTTTTTAGAAGGGGGAACAAAATACTCATGGGAGGAAATATGAAGCCAAATGTGGAGCAGAGAATGAAGGGAAAGGCCATCCAGAGACTGCCCCACCTGGGGATCCATCCCATATGCAGACACCAAATCCCGACATTATTGTGGATGCCAAGAAGTGCTTGCTGACAGGACCCTGATATAGCTGTCTCTTGAGAGGCTTTGCCAGAGCCTGACAAATACAGAGGCAGATGCTAGCAGTCAACCATTGGACTGCGCACAGGGTCCCCAATGGAAGAGTTAGAGAAAGGACTGAAGGAGCTGAAGGGGTTTGTAACCCCATATCAACCAACCAGACCCCCCGGAGATCCCAGGGACTAAGCCACCAACCAAAGAGTGCACATGGAGGGACCCATGGCTCCAGACACATATGTAGCAGAGGATGGCCTTGTTGGGCATCAGTGGGAGGAGATGCCCTTGGTTCTGTGAAGGCTCAATGCCCCAGTGTAGGGGAACTAGAGGGTGGGGAGGCAGGAGTGGGTGGGTGGGTGAACACTCTCATAGATGCAAGGGGTGGGGGATGGGATAGGGGGTTTTCGGAGGGGAAACGGGGTAAGGGGATAACATTTGAAATGTAGATAAATAAAATATCCAATAAAAAAGAAAAAAAGAAAAGAAAAAAAACTAAGTGTAGGTTCCAAATTCAATGTGCTTTTCGGTACCCGAATGGAGACTAAAGGTGAGGTATGCTTTGGCAGTTTGCTCCTTCATACTGTGGCTTAATGGTCTTCCAAATTACTGTACTTACAAACTTTAAAGATATCTAGATTCCCAAGATCCTCCCTCAGAGATTTTGACTCAATAGTTCTGAGGGACATGTAGGGCTCTCACAAGTTCAGTGGTGCAAACAAGTCCTGCAAAAGGTCTTTGGCTCCTTCTGCAGTCCCTATGCCCAGGTAATACTGAATGCTGGGGGAACTGTTCTCCAAGTGAGTGCTACAATGAAGTAAAATGAATAGACACTTATTATCTAGGGGCTGGAGAGAGGGTTTAGTGATTAAGGGTGCTTGTTGCTCATCAGGGGACCAGAGTTCGGTTCCCAGTTCCTAGCACCCATGCTGAGCAGCTCCCAAATGCCTGTCACTCCAGCTCTGGAACATCCGTGACCCCTCATCTTGCCTCCAATGGCACCTGGATACATATGTGCACACACTCACATAGACAGAGGCACATAAATAAGTAATAAGCACTATTATCCAAACAGTGGTCTGTTCTAATCTGAAAGCATAAGCCCAATGAGTAGACTGGTTATGTCCCTTCGAATCTGTGTGTTGAAGTCTTAATCCCCAGGCAATGACAGTATGAGATGGGGGTCTATGGGAAATGAGTGGGAACAGTTCCAAGGGGGACTCCAAAGAGGGATGTGTCATGGACCAGGAAGAGGACTCCACCAAATCTGCTGGTGCTCTGATCTTAGATTTCCCAGCCTCCAGAGCTGAGAAACAAGTTTCTGTTCTGTAATCCTCCTAGTCCAAGGTATTTTGTTATGGTAGCTTGAATGGATTATTAGAATGATCGAAATCTGCTTTCGAATTATTTGTTGTTGTTTAATAACTTATCATTCCTTTACATCTTCCTGCTGGAACTCACTCCTATGATCTCTGTCCACATGACTGGACCTCTCTTTCTGTGGCTTCTCAGCAGCAGGTCTCTAAGCCAGAAGGCCACAGTCTGCATCCCTTCTCAGTCCTCAGTTTGGTGTTGCCTGTGACTCTTCATAGCAGAAAGTTCATCCAACCATAGTCATGTCTGTCTTTTTGTAGATCTAGAGCAAAGAGACACAGGAGGGATAATTTGGGGCATTTTCCTAGCCCAAAACACCTGACCAAACTGTAGGTTAGCATGTCAGTGCATTAAAACAAACAGACAGACAGACAAACTCCTCCAGTGCCCACAATCACTGGCTGGCTTCCTCTGCCAGAATTGTGGATTTTCTTCCTATTTTGTTTAGTTTTCTGGCGTGTCTAAAATCAGATAGATATACTTCTTTGCAACTGTAGTTTGCTTCTACTCTGTTCTGCTGTGTCTTAAGTTGTGTGGCTTGCTTTTTTATGAATCTTACGTACTTTGTAATCGCTGTGTTAAAATAAATACCCATCCACTCATAACTTCAGTTATAGAAGAGGACACACACACACACACACACACACACACACACACACCGCTAATAGGGTTCATTCAGGTGCTTTGAGAACAAAGCTACATCGTGCTGTTGGTGTTTGATTGGCAGAGCCTGCCTCTGGTTCTCCTGGTCCTTTCTACTGCTCCTTTCTCTTTGTTTCCCACGGAAACACTTTCCTGAAAGTCAGAGTCAAGGGAAGGACTTGAAAGCCCAATTGCTTCTCAAAGTCCCTCCAGAGACACAGGAGGAGCAGGGAAGAGAGGCATGTTGTCATTTTACAAAAAGAAATCCTGGACCGCTCCCAAGGCATCCACCAGCCCCAGGGGATAAGTATCTCCATGTTACACATCACATTAGCCTCCAGTGGGTAGGAGCTGTGAATGTGTACTGAATGCCTGCTCTGGACCAGGCACTGGAATCACCCCACACATTAACAGGTGTCCACTTTTTTCAAGGCACACATGCTGTTCACCACCTGTGGATGTCTTGGTTGATGGTACCCCTGGGACTCCCTCAGCCTCTGGAAGCATGTGACCACAACCTAGGCTTGGCAAAATCTCCTGAAAGCCTCTGGAAGAGCACACTTCCTTGGACAGCCATATTGGGGGCACCGGGAAACTGCTTCCCCAGGATCTAGTTGGCTGATGCAATTCGGCTATTTCACCAGCTCCTAACCGTAAATGTGTTTATTTAAGTGTCTCCTCTTCCAAAATGCCCCCTTGAGGTCAGGAAATAGCTCAGCTCTTTCTCAGGCATCCCCTTCTGTGCTGGATAGTTTTGTCAACTTGACACAAGCTAGAGGTGTCTGAAAGGAGAGAGCTTCAACTGAGAAAATGCCTCCCTAAGATCCAGCTGTAAGGCATTTTCTTAATTAGTGATTGGTGGGGGAGGCCCTGGCTCATTGTGGGTGGTGCTATCCCTGAGCTGGTGGTCCTAGGTTTTCTAAGAAAGCAGGCTGAGCAAGCCACGGGGAGCAAACCAGTTAGCAGCACCCCTCTATGGCCCCTGCACCAGCTCCTGCCTCCAGGTTCCCGTCTTACTTGAGTTCCTGTCCTGATTTTCATTGTAGATGAAAGCAGTGGTAATTCTAACTAAGACACTCTCTCTAAAGGATGGATTGCAGGAGTCTCTCTCCTTTCCTCTCCAATAGCATGGGAGCAGAGGATGCCATGAGCAAATGTGTATTATTGACAAGGATCAAAGCCTTCCTCTGGTCCCTGTGCTGAAGTTGTCAGAGTGTGCAAAAACTAACAACTGTACCTCTCCCTTCCAGGTTAACTGCAACTCGAGGACGCTCCCTCCAGAAAACTCTTAAGAAGGCCAGCTAACCTGCCCCCCATGCTGTACTTAATAAAGGTGATGAGCTTGCAGGTGGGTTGGGGCAAGTACAACCTCCCAATCCTTGCTTGTCTGTATGTCTGCGTGTCTGTCCTTTCTTCATTCCCTTATTGATCCAGTTAAGTTTTCAGGACCAAGCCTTGTTGGACACAGAGAACACAAGGAGTTGACCATGATATATACATTTTATTGTCCTATAGCTGCATGACTAAGTGAAGCTGTTCATTTCCAGGCAGTAAGATGACCTTTGGCCCTGTGGAATACTTCCTGATTCCGCCTGCACAATAGAGGAGCGGCCCCCTACCCAGCGTCTCTACTGTAAACACCTGTTGCCCGTAGAGGGTCTTGGCACAGCATCCACATAGACTGCCTTCCAGGAAAGATGAGGCTTCTGTCTGCTTTTTTTTTTTTTTTTTTTTGGTTTTTCTAGACAGGGTTTCTCTGTGTAGCCCTGGCTGTCCTGGAACTCACTCTGTAGACCAGGCTCAGAAATCCGCCTGCTTCTGCCTCCCGAGTGCTGGGATTAAAGGCGTGCGCCACCACTGCCCAGCTTTCTGTCTGCTTTTATAACCTTAGATAAACTTTCTATTGTATCTATTGGTTTAAACTTTTTTTTTTTTTTACATGCATTGGTGTTTTCCCTGCATATATGTAATGTCTGCCACTGGAGTTACAGACAGTTTCGAGCTGCCATATTGGTGCTGGGAATTGAACTCAGGACCTCTGGAAGAGCAGTCAGTGCTCTTAACCACTGAGCCATCTCTCCAGTTTGTATCTATTGATCGTGTGATGGGGAGAGCAGATGCCATGACACACATGTGGAAGCCAGGGAACAACTTTCGGAAGTCAGATCTCTTCCCACGATGTGAGTGAGTCTTGGGGATAAAACTCAGGTTGTCAGGTTTGGAAGCAAGCAGCTTTGCTGCCTGACCCATCTCCCTGGCCCTGGACCTTCATACCATCCTATTAGAGTGATGTGAAAGAAATAAGACAGGAAGAGGAAAGAGTGTGCCCATGCTAGACCCTAGCTCATTTCCAAAGACATCATGACAACTCCAGGGTTGTCTATTCACGTAGGTGGTAGAATCAGAGAGGCAGGGGCATGACAGTTTGGGCTTCTGGTTAACAAAATATTTACAACAGGCAGGTGGCTACACAGAGGTGTGGCCTGTCTGGGCCATCAGGCTGGGAGCAGGACCCTTGAAGCAGCTGAGGTAAGAATGTAGTGACAAGTTCCAGCCCTCAGGGGAAAGAGAGAATTCTGGCAAGGAGGAGGCCGATGGCCAGGCTCCAAGACAGGCAGCTGTGGTTTGGGGCTGGGTTCCAGGGCGAGCAGGGACCAGAGTCCAAATGTGAGCTGAGCAGGTGCCCAGTCATATGCCAGGCTTGGCCCCAGGACTCGGCAGAAAGTTTCTGGAGCAGGACATGTGGTAGGCCAAGAGCTCTCCTTAGGACCCCAGATCTAGTCTTGGGGACATAAGACTGGCTCCTCCTACCCTGTGAGAGGCAAGGGCCTCACTGTGTGATAAAGCTAAACCTGGGTAGGCCCAGCCAGGCCCCCTCAGCAGGTGGGTAAGTTATGTAGGTGTCCTGGGGTTGAGTGATTGATCTCACCCTTTCCACCTGACCCTCATTCATCCCCACTCAGGCAGCCATTCTTACAAATTGGAACAACTGGGGTCTTAAAAAAGCTGTCAGTAATTCTGCCTTAAATCTCTAAATATAAATACAAAAAGAAACTACAGATGGTAGACATGTGCCTACATACACTGAGATTTATGCTCGCCTAGGTCTTACATACAAGGTAGCAGTTTAATTTCTAAAAAGTTATATTGAGATCCTGTTGTGTTTTTTGTTTTGTTTTGTTTTTCAGATATGGTCTTAGGGTCTTACTATACAGCCCTGGGTAGCCTAGAGCTTGTTATGTAGAACAGGCTAGCCTTGAACTCTTGGAGATGTGCCTCAGTCTGTGGATTTAGCTAGGATTAAAGGTGTGTGCCACCTCACATAGCAAAATCTTGCTTTTGTAAATAAACCCTCCTAGGAATTGTCAAGTTGACAGCGCCTGATAGGATACATACATTCTAATTTTCTTTTTTTTTTTCTTATTTAATTGTAAACATTCAAAGCTAAGCCTTCTTACTTTCTCATCAAATATAGTTGATTTCTCCTTTAACTCATTTTGCTATTTGTTTTGTTTTCAAGTCCTTGATGTACTAGTTTTATGGATGTGTGTCTCATGAAATTCACCACGATTTGGAAGATATAGTGTATTATTCAGAAGGATAAAGTAATCAATACTTGGGTTTTCTAGCATTTTAAAAGAACGTACCAGCAAAGTTTATGACCTGACAGATGACTGAGTTACCGGAAAGCAATCTCTGCTTTAATAAATGCTATCCTGTCTTAAAAGCCAGCTGGAGATTTTTGAGGCCAGGCTTCACCTGCTGTTGTGTGGCAGCATGTGACCTTCTGTGTAAGAAGGATTTCATCTAAATCCTTCCTGCTAGAAATTTCTGGAGTCTCACTGTGGCAGCACCTCTCACTTGGCCTATCTTCCAGCCAATCCTTGCAAACACACCTAGGAATGTTGGCTGCATCCTCCCTGGGTAATTCACACAATAGTGTTGCAGTCCTTTATCTGACCCACTTGGTCACCTCGGCGCCTTGACTCACAGATATGGGGCTAGAGAAAGTCCTGCATGGTCACTGGGCCATTCCTCAGGGTGGGGCAGGAGAGAGAAGCAACTGGGTCTGCCCTTTCATTGGGAGCATCATCTCCTCGGGGTACTCAGAGCAAGTCTGTGCTCTGGCTGCCTGAGGAGGAACGAACCTCACCTGGTCTTCCCCTTGGCCTATAGCCATCCATCCTCCCTGTGATAGTCATTTTTTGTTTGGTTGGTTTTTTTTCAAGACAGTTTCACTGTCCTGGCTGTCCGGAATGCACTCTGTAGACCAGGTTGGCCTCGAACTCAGAGATCTACCTGCCTCTGCCTGCTGAATGCTGGGATTAAAGGTGTGCGCCACCACTGCCCAACAGTAGTAATTCTCTAAGTTATATTTTTTATTTGTGTGTATGTGTGGTGTATGTGTATATGTGACCTGTGTTTGTGTGTTTAAGAATGTGTGAGCATGCAGAGGCCAGAGGTCCATATACTCCTCAGCTGCACTCCACCTTATTTTTTGAGACAGGGTCTCTCCTTGAGCCTGGAACTCACTGATTCAGCTGACCCTGTCAGCAAGTATAACAATCAATTATCTGTTTCTATCCCCTAGTTCCGGGGTCACATATGCATCTTGTCATGCCTTGCCTTTCAATGGGTACTGTAGGTCCAAACTCAGCTCTGACCTTTCACAGAAAGTAACTGTTCCCACTGGGCCATCACTCTGGCCCAAAGGTTTTTTTAAAAAATGTATTTTAGGGCTGACAAAGTGGCTTAATGAGTAGAAGTGCTTGCTGCACAACTGTGATAACTGAGTTTGACCCTCAGAGGTGCAAGCAGAAAACTGACTCCATAAAGCTGTCCTCAACCCGCCACATGTCTGCCCAGGCATGCGCATACTCACGCATACCCATACACATTCCAGGCTGTGTAAAGGAGACACTCTCAACCTAAACCAAAACATAAGACAAAAGTCCACACATTTTGCTGTGCTCTAGCAGCGATGCAGCCCCTACCACAGCTTTGTAACTTGGCTGTACAGGTAACACAGCAAAGAACATTAGCCTAATTTTACATTGACATGTGTGTGTACTCCTGCACTCTTTTGAGAACCTGGGAGCATTTGCAAAAAGAAAGGTGATTTCTTCGTTTGGTTTTATGAGACATGTCTGGGGCACATCGGAAGTAGGAGACTTTTAGCTCCACTGCCTTACCCAGAGACTTTTTCTAGAAATAATTTCGATCAAGGAATTTCATCAGTAGTCCACAGCTCTAGCACAAGGACAACCAGGAAAGGGAGGCCAAATCAAGGAGGGGAGACAAAGCAGCAAAGCTCTTTCCTAACGAACCTGCCAGCGTTCAGATGCTGTGTGGTGGTCCCTTCTCCAAGCCCCCTGGGTGCACAGCTGCCTGTCACTGCTCAGCGCAGAACTGGTACACTGGAGGATGGAACCTTCCGTAGGGATGAGTGGAATAGATTCACCAGAAGATAGAGGTCATTCAATCCCATCTGCAGTGTTTTGGGACTCTGGAAGGTCATGCTCCCAGGACATGGAAAGGGAAATTTGGGTCTGTATTTTTGTCAGCATGAAGTAGCTCTGTCATTTTCTAATTCCCATTTAGGAGCATTGGACAGCACCTGGAAGTGATGGGAGTCTGTAGGTGAGGGCTGTCTGGTATTAGCATACAATTAGCATACAATTAGCATGTCATTAGCATGCCAGTATTACCGACTTGGGTTTTACCTGCCTACATCACAACTCAGCTCGGCTTGCTCACACACTGTCTCCATCTTGCACATTGTAGGCGGCAGCCCCAGGTTGAGGGGAAACAGTTTGCTTACCACTTGTCCTGACAGGCACTTACTCTTACATTTCACCTGTACTTTAGTGTTCCAAGTTAAAAGATTTTCCTAAACCCACCAGCAACAGAAACCCAATCTGAACATATTTAAGCAAAATTGGAAAATTATAGGCTCTTGGGAAATCTAAAAGTGAATCTAGGCAGCTGAATCTAAGAGGTGAGGTCATACAGTCATGCAATGTTTTGCAGCTTCTGTCTTCACATTTCCTGTGCTGCTGTCGTGTGTCTTCTTTCCACTCTGCTGCTGCATTGGCTCATGAAGATCTCTAGCCTTACACATCACCACAGCAGAAAGAAGAAACAGCCAGGGTGGGACACCCTAGGGAGTCTTGAAACAGCAACACTGAATTCTAACTTAAATTGTATGTCCAGTTTTTAAGTTAAATCGTACCTCAACCACACTCAAACCATGTCCAGGAACAGAGGACAGGAATCCAAAGCAGATAACCCATCTCTGGCTTTGATGTTTAGCTTCCTTGATCAGTTTGATATGACCTAGAATCACATGGGAAGAGAGTCTCATAGAGGGATTATCTACACTGGGTTGGCCTGTAGGCAGGTCTGTTAGGGATTATCTTAACTGATATGGGAAGACTCTGAGCACCATGGGCAGCAGCATATCCTTGTCAGGGGGTGCTAAACTCCATAAGACTACAAAGGTAGTGCTAAGCCCCAAGGAGCAGGAGAGCATGTCTGTCTGCTTTTCCCTCTGCTCCTGACTGTGAATATGGTGTGACTAACTGTCTAAAATTCCTGCCTTGACTTCCCCACAATGACGGATCATAACATGGAATTATAATAGACAATGAAATTCCCTTTTCTCTAAATTACCTCTTAAAAAGTTTTGAGATTATAATTACATTTCTCCTTCCCTTTCTTTCCTACAAACCTTTAAATCATGACCTTACCCCACACACTTGTTAGTAAATATATATGTATATTCCTAATATTCCTAAATAAAACCCGTTTAGTCCATACAGTGTTACTTGTTTGTATGTTTTCGGGCTGACAAGTTGATTTTTATTTTTATGTGTATGAGATTTTCACCTGCACGCATGTCTGTGCACCACGTGCGTACACGGTGCCAGTGGAGGTCAGAAGAGAGCATTGGAGCCTCTGGTACTAGTGTTCCAAATAGCTGTGAGATGTCATGTGGGTTCTGGGAATTGAACCTGGGTCCTTAGGAAAAACAACCAGTGCTCTCAACCACTGAGCCATCTCTCTACTCCCAATGTTGCTTTCTATCAGGGCATTTTATCACACCAGTAGAAATGTACACTTGGCAAACAGCTATATGTGTCCATTTTTAAAATCCGTACCCTACTTAGGTGTATGTAAGTTAGATTTTATACATTATAACATACTTCCTATGGCTCATTCTTGGTTAATATGAGAAAGAGCAAGGACTCTATGCTAGTGATCGTAAAGACAGACATGTAAGGAGGGAAGGAAGGTTACACAGTGGCCCTAAATATATAAAATCGAGTGAAGCAACCGACCACGTTTCATTAGTGGTGAAAAGCCAGAGACCACCTGGTGGAACAGTTTGGAAGATACCAAATTTCTTTCAAGTCATTTTCTCCCCCCACCCACCAACATTCATTGTAGGGGATCAAAGTACTTCTGCTTCTGGCTTGGGTGGAGAAACAGGGAATGGATTTAACCTCCTGCCTTTAACAGTTAAAAGTCTGGATAAAGTAGAAGAAACTAAGTTTCTCAGATGTTACACAGCAGGCAGCACAGAAACATGATGCGGGTGAAGGAAAGGGGAGCTTGTAATTGCCCCAGCTTGTGGCCTGAAGGCAGCTTCCAGGCTGGGGTCCAAGGAAGAAGGGAAAGAGCTCAGACTGGGATGGGAGGCGGGTGAAGACATCTGGATAAAGGTGGGACCTGAACCACCAGGACCACGGAGGTGCAGAGAGAAAGGGAGGGAGGGAGGGAGGGAGGATGGAAAAGAGGAAAAGAGAGAGAAAGAGAGAGAGAGCTGCAGAAGGATCTCTTTGACTGAATACTGATCTATGGTCACACAGGCTTCAGATCCTTTGTTTCTACCAGCCAGAGCAGAGGAGAAAGATCTAGATCCCCCAAAAGGGAACTCTTCTTACTCAGTTCATTGTAGTTATACAGATAAATGATGTCTGAACCAAATTTCATTATGGTGAAACTTAATATTGAGCCTTGAAAAGACCCACTGATGTCCAGGAAGTTAATGCTGTGCCAGCATAAAGCCCAATAATAGCTAAAGGAACACAATAAAACCCAATGACTACAACGTAGAATCATAATGTTAGGCATTTAGTCAAAAATTGTCAGGCAAGCTGGAGAGGTGGTTAGTGGGGTCAAGGCGCTTGTTGCCAAGCTTGATGGTCTGAGTTCTATTTCCAGAACCCACATTGCAGAGGGAAAGAAGTTATGGAAATGGTAAATTAGCAGACAATAACATTGAAGTATCTACTTCAAATAATTCATTTTATATATAAGGAAGTGGAGGAAATCAAGAACACAGTGAGTAGAGAAATGGCCAGTACACAGAGAAGCAGCTAAGACAAAAAGATGACAAGCCCGATATCTGAAACGAAAAATTCGGAATAAGCAGCTAATCAAATCCCACAAAAGAAAAGATAAATTAGGTTGGAAACAACGTAACAACGGGACAACTGGAAAAGAGACAGACAGGAAGCCTAAAAAGAATGAAGAGATCATTAGCACACTGGGAATCTCTATGAGCAGACTGCCCGTACGTCATAAGGGGAGCTGGGGGTGGGGTGGGAGAAGGGAGAGGAACACTTTACGAAATAACCTTCAGCTTGAAATCCTTCAGCTTTAATGAAGACCATTAAAAGGATCAACTAGTCAAGCAGAGTAATGTTTTAACAAAAGCATAGCGATACAGAAAATGTGGTACATTTACACAATGGAATACTACTCAGCTATTAAAAACAATGACTTCATGAAATTTGCAGACAAATGGATGGAACTTGAAAATATCATCCTGAGCGAGGTAACACAGTCACAAAAGAATGAACATGGTATGTATTCACTGCTACGTGGTTATTAGCCCAAATGTTTGAAATACCCAAGAGTCACTTCGCAGCAACAGTAGGGCGGAGTGGGAGGTCCCAGATGGAGGACTTGGAGAAGGGACTGAAAGAGCTGAGGGAGTGTGCATCCCCAGGGAGGCAGCAACAGTGGCAACTGGCCTGACCACCCCCCCCCACCCCCACTCCTGGAGACTGATCCATCAACCAAAGAATGCAAATGGAGGGACCCATGGTGCTGGCCACAAATGTGGCAGAGGAGGGCCTTGTTAGCCATCAGGAGGAGGAGAGGCCCTTGGGTCTGAGGGTGTTAGATGCCCCAGTATAGGGGAATGCCTAGGAAGGAAGACAAGAGTGGGTGGGTGGGAGAATACCCTCATAGTGGCAGGGGGAGGGTGGAGGGAATGGGGAGGTTCCAAAGGGGAGATCTGGAAAGGGGGAAACATTTGAAATGTAAATAAAGTATGGAAAAAACAAAAGCATAGCGAGCTGTTGACAACCAACAGCGAAGAAAATCTTAAAAGCAGCTGGAGAAGGGACTCAAGGAATAACAACAGCACAGAGGCAGCAGTTTCTTACCAGAAAGTGCCTGTCGCCGAGACCACTATGGAGCCCCCACCCCATCCCCCTTTTTTGGCCACTGTGATAAATAGAGTTTAAAGAAGATATCGATTTTGGCTCATGGTTTCAGAGGTATCAGTCCATGTTTGCTTGATTCTAGATTTCTGTCCCTGTAGTGAATCCATACATTATGGTGGAAAGACACTGTTCACTTTATAGTGGCCAGGAAGCAGATAAGAGGAAGGTCTAGAGATTGGACCTACCCTTCTAATAAATTCTCTCAGTGACTGTGATGATGATGATGATGACTATGATGATGATGATGAAGACGATTTGTCAACTTGACAAAAACTAGAGTCCATTCATCAGGCTGGCCTGCAAGCAAGTCTGTAGGGCATTTTTTTGTTTTTTGATTGATATAGGAAAGCCCAGCCCACAGGGGATGGTTAGACCCTGGAGTGGTAGGCCTGGGTGGGATAACAAAGTAGGCTGGGTGAGTGTCTTAGTCAGGATTTCATTGCTGTGAAGAGTAACCATGACCAAGGCAACTCTTATAAAGGAAAACATTTAATTGGGGCTGGCTTACAGTTTCAGAAGTTCAGTCCATTATCATCATGGTGGGAAGCATGGTAGCTTGCAGGTAGACTTGGTCCTAGAAGAGCTGAGAGTTCTAGATCTTGATCTGAAGGCAGCTAGGAGGAGGCTCTCTTCTGCACTGGATAGAGCTTGAGCACTTGGAGCCCTCAGAACTCATCTACACAGTGACGGACACACCCACTCCAGCAAGGCCACACCTCCTAATAGTGCCACTTCCCATGGGCCAAGCATATTCCAACCAGCACAGCAAGCCATGGGGAACAAGCTGGGAAGCAGTGTTCCTCTGTGCCCTCTGCTCTAGTTCGAGCCCTGACTTCATTTCATAATGAACTCTATGCTGTGACCCGATACAAACACGTCTCCAAATTGTTTTTGGTCATAGTACTAGAAATGAAACCAAGACAGTGACCTACTTCCTTCACCAGTGCCTGCTATATGATAGCACCAAACTATGACTCCATCAAGTGATTAATCCACTGATTGAGACAGATCCCATGTGATCCAACGGTTTCCACAACTGGATCCCTAGTAGAGACCAACTTTCAAAGCATAAAGCTTTTTAAGACCCTTTACATTTGAACTGTAACAATGGATTATCATCTTTAAAGTAACGGGAGAAAAATCTATTGTGAACTTTTACATTCCATAAAAATGTGTTTCAAAAATAAAAGTAAACTTTAAAAAGTTTCAAACAAAATTGAACAAATTCACAAATTGTGTGAAGTATAAGAAAATTTGTACCACATGGAATCTTTCCATAAAGAGAAATATATTCCATGAAGAATATATAACCTCAGAAAAAGATCTATGCAAATGATTGAATGTGCCATCAACAGCAAATGCATGAATAATTTATTTCAAAGGATGTGCAATTTATTATAGTATTAACATATCCTAAAGCCAATGCATAAAACAGCACAAAGATATGAATGAAGAAGTAAAAGGCTACTTTGTAAGATTTCTGTCTTATACAACAGTACTGCTTGACATTAGGTTGATATATGATATAAATTAAAAATATTACATGAAAATATGGACTTCAAAATATATCACATCAATGAAGTCTTGTAAAGATCCAAAATTCAATTTCAATGATTTTATTATTTCAAATTTGTGTCTTTCACTCTGACTTTAAATACTGACCTTTGTCATTTCAAAATTTAACCTTCTTTTTCTGGCTCTGCATCTGTGCCTCTTTTATTAAAACAATACCAAATAAAACAGCAGGGGATATATTTTCAGCATCATGCTGGTCTCACCCAGCTAAATTTGGTCTTGTGGAATTTGTTGGTTAGGACAAACGATGTGAGAATTCCTATGCTTGAAGTAATGCTGGCGCAGGGCCATTTCTATTTAAATGATGCATTTGGAACAAACTGTGTTTACAAATGGCTTCTGTCTCCTACAAGCAGCACAGCTCTCTGGTAGGAAAACTGTGCAGGGTCTATGTCTTGGAAGCCCCACCCACCTGCCTCAGCAAAGGAGAGAACATGCTTTTCCCTGGTGCCCTTCTTCATTCACTGTGGATCGAATAGACTTCTGGAACTCACTGTGGAAAGTTTGCTTACTTACCAAGTAGCCGTTCTTGCCAGGGGAACAGGCCTGAGTACCAACCTCTCTATTTTTTCCCACCAGTGCATCTCCCTATTTGGAACCCAAGTCAGGAGTATCTCAGCCCTCAGACTCAAGCAAGGTCTGCAACTAGGGGGTGGGTGACCCGATGGCAGAAGGCTGGGTTGAGTTCATATGGCTTCGTGGTCAATCTGAGAAGAAGTCAAGAGACCCAAAGACTGTCTCATAGAACAGTGAATTTATTTGTTTTGAACATATATTAATGTACTTGATAATGGCTCATGATAGCTAACCACATTGCCATTCTTTTTATGGGTTAGGATGAGTTAGAATATATAAGCCAGGACTCTACAATGACAACTGGTGATTCTGATAATTCTGATTAGAGAAAACCTTGAAAAACGTTCAGTTTAAAACTAAAAATCTGGCCGGGCAGTGGCGGCGCACACCTTTAATCCCAGCACTTGGGAGGCAGAGGCAGGCAGATTTCTGAGTTCCAGGCCAGCCTGGTCTACAGAGTGAGTTCCAGGACAGCCAGGGCTACAGAGAAAATCTGTCTTGAAAAACAAAACAAACAAACAAACAAACAAAAAAACCAAAACAAACCCTAAAAATCTGGGTTCAGAAGGATTTTTTTAAAGGGTGCCACATGAATTTTACATGAGAATACACAATAAAATATCCTGGACAATATGGTGACAAAATTTTGCAGTCCGGTGGGGATGGTTGTGTGTGTGTGTGTGTGGGGGGGGGATACCAACAGTCAGGAAAGTTGACTCCTTAGCCACAGTGGGTGAAGCTGAGCAGAAACTTCATTTGCCTCCAGAGCCCACCTGGGAATTTGGAACACACGTGACCTCTGGGAAGGTGAAGCTGACAGCAGCAGCTGTGCCAGAAAGTCAGCTTATGCAGGACTATGACACCTCTGTCAATCCAGCCAGTGAACTTCCTCTCCTCACCCTGAGGGGAAGAGATACCAGGTTGTAACTCTTCCAGAAGATGAATGAAACCACTGGGATGCCAAAGGCACAGAGGTTGAGAGACGTATGCAGCCCCACAGGTAGGATGTCTGTAGGTGATAAACCTATAAAGGCCTCACCACACCATGCTACTACGAGGTGTGTGGCAACCAAAACAGTGTCCGGCTGTCTTAGTGGGGGTTTCTATAGCTGCGATAACACACTAAGACCAAAAAGAACTTGAGAAGGAAACAACTCTCAGGTAACAGTCCATCACTGAGGGAAGTCTCAGCAGAAACTCAAAGAAGAACCTGGAGGCAGGCGCTGAAGCAGAGACTATGCTCATTTACTAACTTACTCTCTGTGGCTTGTTCATTTTGCTTTCTATGATACCCAGAGGGTGGGACCACCCACAGTGAGCTGGACCCTTCCATATCAACCATCAATCAAGAAACTGCCTCAGCACCTTGTCTAGGCCAATCTGGTGGGAACATTTATCTCAAGAGAGGTTTCCTCTTCCCAAATGACTCTAGCTTGTGTCAAGTTGATGTAAAACTAACCAGGACACTGTCCAATCCCAAAAAGCAATCATGGTTTATTACAGAGCTCAGCTGTCAATAGTGTGTTCCTTGTAATGTCAACTAAATATTGATTTTTCTCTAATACCTGTGAGTAGAAAAACGAAGGAAGGCAGAGAAATCGGGGTGAGTGTGGGGCTGGGTATGGAGCAAATCTCCTGTAGTAAGAAACCAACTCAATGATAATAGTAAGTTTCTAAAAGCACACAGAGTGGTAGCTTCCAATAAACAAAGGGTGGCTTTTTTTTCCCCTTAAAGCAAATATTATAGAAATAGCTGATAAATCCTTAACTATCGTGTGGGTTTGGCAGTGCCTTTCAAGTTCCGTTGTAGAAGATATGAAGAGGTGATAAAATAAAATACTAGCCTAGAAGTCAAAAACTCTGCCAGCTGAGAACTGATCTAAAGAAACAGTAAGTTTTGAGTCTCTGGGATGTTTATTTGCTAGCATGACACCCAAAGAGCTTAAGTCATAAACATTTATAATTTAAATTATCCTGAATTGCTTGTGGTTATAAAATGGAGACACTACTATAGGAACTAGTGAACCAGGCTGGATGATCCACGTGACACTTTAAATACTCACTTATAAAGGCATATTTATATCCTTTCCTAAATAAAATTCCATTTCCTTCCCCTCCTTAATTAATTTACTTATTTATTTATGCAGGACCTCATTATGTAGCCCAGGTTGGCCTCAACTTTGATCCTCCTGCCTAAACTGGGATTACAGTTATATGCTACTCCTCTTAAAGTTAGAGATGATCTCTAAGGTGAGAATCAAAGTGTTAATAGTTTATTTCATGATACTGCTTAAAATAATAGAAATTAGTCAGGCAGTGATGGCACATACCTTTAATCCCAGCACTAAAGAGGCAGAGAGGCAGGTGGATCTCTTAGTTTAAAGTCAACCTGGCCTACAAAGCAAGTTCTAGGATAGCCAGGGCTATACAGAGAAACCTTGTTTCAAAAAACAAACAAATAAATAATAACAACAACAACAATAATTGAAATTATAAGAGGAAATAAGAAATAAAAGATGCCAGGCACTAAGCAAGCAATCACTCCCTTGTTTCTATGGAAGAGAGGACTTGTTCGTTATCACTCAAAAGGTAACTGATCATTTCTATGTTCTTGGAACCAGAAACTGCAATAAAGATATCTGATGACTTAGAAAGGTCTCAAATTATATCGGAAGGAAGCATTAATGGCTTAGAAGTATCTACTTTAAAGTGATTTTTTCCCCAGTTCCAAAGAAGTTCTTGTCACATGTGGTCACATAATTAGGGCCAGGTGATAGGACAATTTAGGTCAATCCAGATGCCAAGTTCCAGCACTTAGAAGAAGGCCTTCCTAGTCAAGAGCCTCCAAACATCCCATGGAAACCCCAGGGAAGGCAGTTGTACCCTGCTCTCTTACTCAGCCTCCGTGGTTTTTCTCTCGAGCAAGACTAGCTCTCTGTTCTTCCCTTGGCTTTCATGTCTGAAGCGGATGCTGATGGTGCTATGTTGCATGAACACAGAAGGCTTCTTTGTTGTTTTGTTTTTGTTTGTTTTGTTTTGTTTTGTTTTCAAGGACAGGGTTTCTCTGAGTAGTTCTGGCTGTCCTGGAACTCACTCTGTAGACCAGGCTGGCCTAGGACTCAGAGATCCACTTGCCTCTGCCTCTGGAGTGCTGGGATTAAAGGCGTGCGCCACCACTGCCTGGCATAATAAGACACCTACAAAGACTTCCGTAACAACTTTTCCATTCTGCTGGAATTTGTTCTTAGAGTATTGCCCTTACAAACCAAACCAACTCACCCAGAATCCATCCACATCCATGGTCCTATAATCTTTCTGAGCTGAGAAGAACTGGGTGGCTGAGAGATAGGGGAGAACAAGGAAGACTTATATACTCTGTTATACTTTAAACTTAGGTGCAATGATGTACAAGAATTTCCTACTTAGACTTATTTTGTACGATGTTTGTTCACTGCCTGCTCACAATGTCTACCACACTCTAGTTGAGGGGAGCCATTTAGATACTTACAGCTCTTTTCCTCTAAGTCACTCCACTTTTGGTCTTGCTTCTGGAGGGACTAGAGATTAAACTTAGAGTCTTGTGCATGCTAGGTGCATGCTGTATCGAAGAACTGTACTTCCAGCCCTGTTGGTTAAACATTTCTTGAAGAATTAGAAGCATACTTGCTGTGGAGTCTAAGCATCAAATGTCCTCAGAGCATTGTGGGTTTGAATGTGTTGTCCCCAGCCCATGGTACTGTTTGGGAAAGTTGTGGAATTTTCTGGACGTGGAGTATTGCTGGAGGAAGTAGACAACCAAGGCTGGAAGTAAACGCTTTGAGATTTTAGAGCTACCTGTACGGCCTATTTTCTGTCTCTACTCCCTGACTGTCAATGCAACATGATAGGCTAGTCTTATGCTCTGGCCTTCATGCCTTCCCTGCCGTGGCAGACCACATCCCCTCTGAAAGTGTAAGCCCATATAAACCCCTGCTCTCAAGTATCTTCATTAGAGCATTTAATCATAGCAATAGAAAAGTAACTAAGACAATAAATTCTTTAATCTTGTGATTTATTATTATTTTTTTACTTCTGCCTTAGGGCTTGATTTTTTTTTTTTAAAAGAAAAAAAAAAAAGCTTCAGCTTGAAGATATGATGCCCAACAAACCCAGACAGTGGTTCATACAGTTTTCTGGGCAGTGTTACGCTCTTGTAGCACCATGGATGGCTGGGTCTTTTTTTGTTTGTTTGTTTGTTTGGGTTTTTTTGGTTTTTTTTTCTTTGGTTTTTTTTTGAGACAGGGTTTCTCTGTGTAGCTCTGGCTGTCCTGGAACTCACTCTGTAGACCAGGCTGGCCTCGAACTCAGAAATCCACCTGTCTCTGCCTCCCGAGTGCTGGGATTAAAGGCGTGCACCACCACTGCTCGGCTGATGGCTGGGTTTTAAAAGTGGTGTCAGGTATGTAGCTCATCCTGGAACTCCCTGCTGAATTCAAGCTGGTTTGTGCTTTCCTCAGGCCTGTTTCCACTGGCCACAACACTGCAAACAACGTGAGACAGGAACCCTAGCACTCATTACTGCTGATGGTCACTAACTTGAGGCTAAATGGAGAATTCACTGCATTCCTGGAATTGACTTACGTTTGTCTAAAGCCCTTGTGTTGGGGGCGGGAGAGCTGCTGTCTCAGGCTCTCAGGAGGCTGCTCCTGTGATCTTAGGACTGTGCTCCATCATGGGAACCTGGAGCTAGCTTCTTCTGGAGCAAAGTTGCTAAAATAACTTAGATATGCTTAGATGGGAAAGAGAATCTGGAGAGGAGTTGTCTGAGTGGATCTGAGGCCTGTCTGGGTAAATTGGCTCATAATTCCAGCGGAGTAGTTTCCCCTATGCATCTTGGAACTGACCCTAGTCAGAAAGGTACAGAAGGTACAGGCTGTATTCAGGAGTGGAGTGGAGAGGAGGCTTAAGAACATAGCCCAATGGTAGAGTGCTTGCAACTCAAGGGCAAACCCCTGTTTGGAGCTCCTGTGCCAAAACAAAATCTCAAAAGATCAAAACAAAACAAGCGAGCAAACAAGCAGCAAGAACAAACAAACAAAAAAATGAAAGAAACAACAGAAGCAACACCACAAGGGAAGCAGAAAGTCAAGGCATCTGCCTCCCTCTCTGGTCTGGCTACCATCCAATGTTTCTAGATCCTCTCAGGTCCTACAGCAAAATCAATAGAGAGATGCCAAGATGACTTTAGCCTTTTTAACCAAAAACTTATAATGTGTAATGGAACTCATACGATCAACTCCCAGGTTTCCCTTCAGGGAAAATCAGAAACATAAAAAGACCAGCCATCGCTAAGCATCATATGCACCCGAGGCATATGCAAGGCCTACTTTATGACCACCAAAAGATGTTCTAAGTTAGATTTATTTTGAGCTAAAATAGGCACACACTAAGCTTTAGTAAAACTTAACAAAGGGTTGACACTGGTTTCTCTCAGGTATTCTAGGAAATAGAGGAGGAAGCTTCCTAGAGTCCCACCATTTGAGAGAATAATGGCACTGAGGTAATTCACTTTTCATTTTTAGGATATTCGTGTACAACACAGTTTACATTTGGCAGGTTGTATGCATTTATGGGGTTTACAATTAAAGTTTTAACAAAATTAAATCTGATGGGAAGAATTTAATGACAAAAATATTTCCCTCATGAGATCAGACACCTCTCCTATTATCTGTCACATAAGTAAAAATGAGGACAATTTGGTCCATCACATGGTCACAACTAAAAATATTAATGAGAAGAGAGTAATGGTTATTTTGCCTTAATCTAACCCTTCTGAAATTCCTATGTTTAGAAACATTTTCAGCTATAAAGGTTTACATCATGAGTTTCAGCCGTTTTCACCCCTCCCCACTCTCACCCCCTCCTACTCCCACTGAAAACTTCTGCCCCAACAAATCTGCATCTGGCTTTCATGACTTTTTGTGTGTGTGACCCACTGAATTTAATTAGAGTTTCTTGCCCAAGCATGGGTAGCATGTAGAGTCAATGGCTACATCATTGAAGCAAATAGTCCTTGAGCCAAAGAATTATTAACTGCCAATAGTCCCTCAGGGAGAATCAGGTCTCCTGGGCATCTTCCATCTGTGATAAACTGTTGACAGGCTCAACCTTGTACCAGTCTTCTGCAGATAATCACAGATGTAGCCCATTCATGGGTGAAATAGCTAAGCCATGTCCCACAGATGTGCTTCTGTTGCTCACCCACACTCAACTCTTACATTACCTCCCTCTCCTCTTTGGTGACATTCCTTGAGCCTTGGAGATGATATGACTGTCACGCTTAGGACCAAGCACTCCATCACTTATTTTGATACTTTGGTCAGTTATGAGTTTCTGCATTTATATGCTACCTTCTGTAGTAAGAGATCTTGTTGATGAAGGCTGGGCATAGCACTAATCTATGGTTATAAAAATGACCTACTTAGCCGGGCAGTGGTGGCCGCATGCCTTTAACCCCAGCACTCAGGAGGCAGAGGCAGGCAGATTTCTGAGTTCGAGGCCAGCCTGAAAAACAAAAGAAAGAAAGAAAGAAAGAAAGAAAGAAAGAAAGAAAGAAAGAAAGAAAATAACCTACTCTGAATCTTAGATGTCTACCCAGGTGAGTCAAAACCTCCTGCCTTCACACACACACACACACACACACACACATACACACACAGGCTTTTGTATTCAGAAGCACCCTAAAGTCAAAACAGCTCAGAGGTCCTTCTGGTGAACAGATGAACAACAACAGCAACATACAGTGGAATCACCACTGAGTAATGCAAAAGAGCAGGTTACCACGCCTCGAAAACATGGCTGAATTGTAAATGCATTTGCTTAGCAGAAACGGCGTGGTTGTTGGGGATAAGAGTAGCTGTGCTTCAAATACAGTATGTTCTCCATAGACTCCTGCATGTTAAGTACCAGATTCCAGCGGTTGGTGATGTTCAGGAAGAATATGGGGCCTTTGGAAGGTAGAAGCGTGCTAGAGGAAGGGCATCACTAGGGGTGGGCTTTGAGGATTTATAGCCTGGTCTTGCTTCCTTGTTTGTTCTCTTTCTGCTTCCTGAGTGTGGGTATCATGTGATGATCACTCAGCTTCCTGCAGTCTCTTGCACTACCCGGCCATAATGGACTGTATCTCTTGCGACATGTGAGCCAAACTAAACCCTTTCTCTTTTGCGTTGCTTTTGTCAGGGTATTTTACCATAGCAACAGAAAAGAACTTAATACGGCAGGAAAAGGAATGACTACAAAGGGGGACACCGAGGATTGTGGGGCTCTCCTGTGTGCTATTATGCAAATACCCATGTGCATTTGTCATAATCCATAAAAACCCAACCCAAAGAATGAGTTTTACTGTATACAGGGGAGGGGGGTCAACCAGGAAGTCAGAAGAATGCCCACAGTGGCCAGTGAATCCAACAGTGTGACAAGTGGCAGATGTGCTACACGGAAGGGGTGGGAAGAAAGGAACTTTGGAAACCAGTGTTTGAAGTAGGTACTGGTAATGGCTAATCTCCATTGTAAGCTTGACTGTATCTAAAATCAACTAAACCCTAAGCTGCTGGGCACACGTGTGAGGGATGTTCTTAATCAGATTATTTAAAGCAGATCCACTCTAAATCTGGGCCACACCTTGTGGTGGCAGCCCACATGAATGGACATGGAAGAAGGAAACTTTGCTCTTTGCCTGCTTGCTCTCACTCTTGATGGCAAGTCCATCTGTTCTGTTGCTGCAGCATTCCCTCACCAATATCAGAATCCACTTCTGTGGGTTTCCAATGTAGACTGAAACCAGAAGCTCTCCAAGATTCCTCCAGACCTTCTGCACTAGATTGGTACTCCTGAGAAATTTAGTGTTATGAACTGAACAGTTACCAGATTCTTGGCCTTCTCAATGTACAGCTGCCATTGTTGGCTTGTCTAATTGTAAGCCAGTTTAATAAGCCCCCTTTTACTATAGAGATATAGTTATTCTATCAGTTCTGTAACTTTAGAGAACCTTGAATAATATACCACTACTGTTAGGTGACAGGTGTACACCAACACCCCCCTCTCTCTCTCTGTCTCTCTGTCTCACTCTCTCTCTCTCACTCTCTATCTGTCTCTCTCTTTCTCTAGTGAATCTGTCTCTGACAGGATTTGAGTCAGGAAATTTGAAACTACTTTTCCTGTATACTGGGCAAATAGAAAACACTGCAGATCGTGAGAGTCACAGAAAAGTGAAGAAGAAAGTTGGGGCAAACTCTGTGGTTCTGGGTTGGTCCTAGGCACCAATACAGACCCATGCACATTTGTTCAAAAATCCAAATCCAGAGAGGTCAGGGCTTCACAGCCTTACTACCATGGCTATTTTACGTTGCATAATTTGTTGTTGAGACCCTGTACTGCGCAGTGTAGCATATTCAGCAGCATCCTGGTGGCCCTTTACCCACGAGATGCCAGTAACACTCTTCCTCTGAGTAAATATCCTCTCCCTGGTGTGTGTGTGTGTGTGTGTGTGTGTGTGTGTGTGTGTGTGTTTGTTATGTGACAAAACTTTTCCTTGGTAAACACAACATGCGTGTCTTCTCACCCAAGATAGGAATCCCATGACAGATAACACCAAAGTCCAACTTAGTGAACCAATGAGCTTTATTGGGGTCACTTTAAGGAATATGGGTGAAGGATTACTTACAGGAGCAGAAATGGCTCAAAGACAGCTCTGTCATCAAAGGCCACCCAACATGGGTAACAGCTCACAAAGCTGGGAACCTGGAGCACACTGCACAGCCTGCAGGCAGCTCAACAGGGTGGAGAGAGTCCTTTCCAAGGGCCTCAGTTGGTCTAAACTTCTTCCAGGTAGCTCAACTGGTTTCTTTTTCTTCCAGTCAGCTGGTCTGGTCTCAGAGTGTCCTATGTAGCTCTCCTCCTTGGAAAGTGTAGCTCAGCTCTGTTCATCTGAGGGGCCTCTCAGTCTTTGCTTACCCTGTCGGGGTGTGATGGGGGTGGGGCTAATGAATATGGTCAGTTTCAGGGACTTCCTGAAGTTATTTTGAGTTGTTTATCTTCCTACTTAAGGAACTTCTTGCAGGATGGAATGTTATAATCTTTGAGGAAACTGTTACACAACTGTTGCATGTGTGCATGTGTGCATGTGTGTGTGTGTGTGTGTGGCTTACATACATGTGGATTGTTCTGGTTTTTGAACTACTAACAGACATTAGTAGACACAGAGCACATGTACATGGGTGTCACGTGATAGACTTTGCTTGGGGAGATGACATACATACCTATTCAGTCCAGAAAGGGAAGCTAGGACTATTTTAGTTAGGTTTCTATTGCTGTGATGAAACACCATGACCAAAAGCAAGTTGGAGAGGAAAGGGATTATTTAGCTTATGTCTCCACATAGTTGTTCATCATTGAAGGAAGTCAGGACAGGAACTCAGACAGGACAGGCCCCTGGAGGGAGGAGCTGATGCAGAGACTGTGGAGGAGTGCTGCTTACCGGCTTGCTCTTCATGCTTGCTCAGTCTGCTTTCTTATAGAACCCAGGACCACCCACAATGGACTGGACCCTCTCCCATCAATCAGTAATTAAGAAAATACCTTGCAGGCTTGCCTACAGCCCCATCTTAAGGAGCCATTTTCTTAACTAGGATTCCATCTCTCAAATGACTTGAGTTTGTGTCAAGCTGACACAAAATCATCCAGCACAAAAACAAACAAAATAATGATTACATCAAACTCCAACTTGGTGAACCAATGAGTTTTGGTTGGGGTTGCTAGTAGGAGTGTTGGGGAGGAGTTACTTATAGGAGCAGGGATGACTCAAGCATCTCTGTCACTGAAAAGCCTATCATGATACAGCTGATGTCTCAGGAAAGCTCCCTGCCCAACTCACAGGCAGCTTGACAGTCACATATGAAGAGTGTTTGATGGTAGGCCCATGGGAAGCAATCAGGCTGAGATAATGTCATGAGGGAGTCACGTGATTGAATTAATGATATTACTAAAAGGGGGGAGGAAGAAAAGAAAGAAAAAAAGCAGAAGTAGCAAACCTGTTCTTTCTCAGGGTGTGGTGTCCTGTGCCACATCAGAACCCTGCCACAGTGCCAGCAAGAAGGCCCTTGCCAGGTGAAATCCAGCACTATGCTCCTGGATTTCCCTGCTTCTGGGTGTTCTAAGTAAAACTCTGTTCTTGGTGAATTACCTAGCCTGTGGTACTCAGTTATTTAACAACAGAAAATGAACAGAGATAATGAGTTTGTCATCTCTAATGCACATGAACAATCTGCCTTCTAAGGAATGACCCTTCTATGAGCACCGCTGTCATTATAGCTTCTAAATGTGGAAATGTTGATGTCTCCATCTTCATTTTTATTCTGCATCTACCAAAATAGTTTCTGCTCAAATTGAGATTTATTTTGTTTTAATTTTTGCTGTTATTATTTGTGTGTGCATGTCCATGCATGCCTCTGTGAGTGTGTGTATGTGTGTGTGTGTGAGAGAGAGAGAGAGAGTGTGTGTGTGTGTGTGTGTGTGTATGTAGTATTGTTCTGGCTCATTTTATGTCAACTTGACACAAGCTATAGTCATTTGAAAGGTGAGACTCAATTGTGAAAATGCTTCCATAAAATCAGGCTGTAGGCAAGTCCCTAGGACTTTTTCTTAATCAGTGACTGATGAGGAAGGGCCAGTGAGTGGTGTTAACCCTTGGCTGGTGGTCTTGATTTCTTTAAGAAAGAAGGCTGAGCAAGCCACGAGTAACAAGCTAGTAAAGCAGGACCCCTCTATGTCCTCTGCATCAGTTCTTGCCTCGAGGATCCTGTCCTGACTTCCTTTAATGATGAACAGAGATAGCTGACTTCCTTCAGTAATGAACAATGATATGGAAGCATAAGCCAAATAAACCCTTTTCCTTCCCAAGTTGCTTTTGGTCATGGTGATTCAACACAGCAGTAGTCATCCTGACTAAGACAAGTATAGAGCTGGCTTTATCTCCCAATTTCTGTTAACTTAGAACATTATACCATATGACCTCCAGGGTCATTATATACACTTTCATTTATGTTTTCTGGCCTATCAACCTCACATATGAGGATATGTCACCTATGCTATGTCAACCAGCACATCACGGGGCACAGTTAACCCCACAAACTTACAGTAGAAGTGAAATTTCAGTCCTTTCATTTTTAACGCTTCCTTCTTCTGCAAGAGAAAACTATTACCTCTTCGATACTAGAGTTGTCATGGAATCTGACCAATTAGCAAGTACAGCAACAGTCACACTTCCATCCACAAGATTCTCTTCAAATTAATCAATTCATTAGTCGATTAATTAATCAGTTAATTAATGAACTGATTAATTAACCTGAGGGAGTCTCCTCAGGAAAGAGAGATGTGACTAAGTATATGTAAGGAAGTAATTACTTTAGAGTCAGTCTCACCTTCTACCTTGCCAAAGAAGGGTCTCTCTGGTTCCTGGGCTGCACTGCATACCTCAGGCCAGCAGGCTCAGAGACAGAACTTGGGCCTTCAGCTTATACAGCCAGTGCCTTCGCCAGCTGAGCTATCACCCCCGTTCTCCAGCCATAGGATCTCCATAAAAGCTGTTTTCACCCATCACCAAATGAAGTAACTTATACCTCAGTGGAGGTTGGCGGATTAGCTGCCTGCTATGAGGAGCCACAGATAAAGATGTCTGTGGGTCTGTTAAGTGAGCAGATGTCACACGCTGAAAACACAGTAACATGTATTTTCTGAAATGCAGAGCTTCAACTGTTGGAAAGGTAGGTTGAACTAATTCCTCTATACTTTTCTCTGTCTCTTTTCTTCGACTACAATACCAAGAGAAAGTTCAGCCAACTTTAACCATCCAGAGATGCCCAGAGGCAGTCACTCAAAGTACAACCGGGGAACTATTTGTTAAATTACACACGAGACTCTTCTGGAACCTTCCACCTACACACGTGTGGTAGCTGCTTTCTTGTCAACTTGTATTTTACTGTAATTTCCTTGATTTCTGAATCTTTTCTTTCTATGTGAATTCTTTGTTCTTTAAAGGATTTCTGGTTTTAACTTCTCATGGTGTCTCACAGGCAAATGGAACCGAGTTCCAGTGCTTCTGGTTTTTCTGAAATGAGTCGTTTCCTCCTAAATCAATATGAACCCAGTAGGCCAGCACATGTGGAGAGGAGCCCGCGTGAACTTCCTTCTTTCTCACCAAAGTCATATGAGAACACTCATGATGTCACCATGTGACCTAGGACAGCGGATAGTTTGACTGAGAGTCATCATGCCAGGCCTGTGGGCTAGGAAATCGGTTTGTCTTTTGGGGCCTCTGTTTCCCACTGGCAAGAAGTACCACAGGAACCTCTGTGTCTCTGCACCTCACTTTCCACTGTGTAGTGAGACAGGGCATTGCTGAGTGTTTGGTAAGACCTCCATTGTAATATAAAGGGAATCTCAAGCTTGAGATATACGACTGGCAGAGGGCATGTATGACTGTGACCTCTACTCTTTCTCTACAGACATTAGGAAGTGATGCTTTAAAACCCAAAAAGCCCAGCCTGTAACTTCATTGACAGAGTGCTTGTCTCCAGTACAGGAAGCCCTGGGTTCAACGCCCAGTGCGTCATAAGCTGGGCACAGCTGTGTTCTATGTGGAGTCAGCGCTCGGGAGGTGAAGGCAGGCAAAGGAGAAGATCAAAGTTGTCCTCCATAACATAGGGATTTCGAGGCTAGCCAGGGCCACATAAGACAAAAAAGGAGGAGGAGGAGGGGGAGGAGGGGGAGGAGAAGAAGAAGAGGAGGAAGAATAAGGAGGAGGAGGAGGAGGAGGAGGAGAGGGAGGAGGGGGAGAGGAAGGAGGAGGAGGAGGAGAAGAAGAGCTAAATTGCAGTCTTGTACTCACTAATTAAACATGAAAGAAAAATGACTATTGGTATTTTTCTTAGAAAACAAAACTGAAGGCTGGGAATATAGCTCTACAGTGTAGAGCTAGCCCCCCCCCGATTCAATGCCTAGTAACACACACACACACACACACACACACACACACACCAAACAAACACCCTAAAGCTAGATGTGTAGTCCCAGCACTCAGGAAGCTGAGGCAGGAGAATTAGTTCTAAGCCGGTCTGAGATACATAACAAGACTCTGTTTCAAAAAAATAAAAATAAGAGGCTGGAGAGGTGACTCAGTGGTTAGAGCCATTGACTCTCTTCCAGAGGACCCAAATTTAAATCCTAGCACCCACAAGGAAGCTCACAACTGTCTGTAACTCCAAGGTCTGACACTCTCTCTCTCACACACACACACACATGCAGGCAAGACCACCAATGCACATTAAATAAAGGTAAATAAAATAAAATAAAATGTTTTGTTTTGAAGAAAAAGAAAACTAAGTGGGTGAAAATATTTTGACAGAACAGATTGTGGGCTCAAAAGTCTACCCTGGGTTGTTGTGGCCTTGTGCCTTAAAGCCACAGATATCACCAGCAGCTCACAATGACACTGTCCCTCCATGGTCCTAGCAGACGTTCATTTGTATGTATGGTTTCCGCCTGTCTGCCATGGCTGCCGAGGGACAGATACTAATGGCATTTGTTAATTACCAGCCAGCTGCTTCCTTTTCTTGGAATGTTTATTAACATTTCTCACTTCAGCCCAAAAATCAGCCGGCGGGAGGGGCTGCTGGCAGCTGGAGTTCACATGATGTTTTCACTGGGGATGCACACGAGATAATAGATTTCTTTTTTCCTTTTGTGTAGTGAAATTCTTTCTATTCTTCCTCAGCCAAGAGTTTTTTGCAGTGCCTGGAAGATGATGCCAAAATAGTAAGTTGGAAACAAATGATTTGGCTAGAATGGCTGGTTTACATTGTTTTAGGTAACACGGTAGGTATCTACATCCATTGTTTAGACATTTTTGCCATTAGTGGGTAATGCTCATCCTAACCATATATCCCAGGTGCTATCAAATAACTCATGTATTACTGGGAGTACATAAATGATCTTGAGAGATGCAACAACTTCTAATGCCCTCTCCCCAGGTTTTGTTGTTGTTGTTTGAGACAAAGGACTCTCTTAGCTGTCCTGGAAATCACAGAGATCTGCCTGCTTCTGCCTCCCATGTGCTGGGATTAAAGGCGGGGCACACATCTCTTAACAGTGTTTCTAGTAGAACAATGACGTACATCACAATAAAATTTAAGATCTGGGAAAAGAAGAGAGTAAGACATGGGGGAACGGTCTCTAAACCCCAAACCACGGGTGTCACGATGAACTATGACCTAGTGTACATCCTAGTCCACCAGTGATGTCACACTTGATCAGCAAGGACTCTTCGACCAGGTGTTTCATCAGTCACAGGCATCTGTCTAACATCTCGGAGAGACAGCACCAGAGCAACAAGGTGACAGTGGCTGGTTAAACAAGCAATCCTCAGGGCTCTCACCTGGTGACACAGTCCTCAGTCACTTGCTGCAGAATGTTCCATGAAGGACAGTTAGTGACAAATAATGACGAGAGACAGCTTTGAGGCTGTGGCTGTGTTAGGGAATCATGGGAAACCCCATTTGAGAGGGCAGCAGAGGTTTGGTCTCTTCTGACCAGGCAACCTTGCCTCAGATATCAGGCCAGTGGCTTTGGAGCCTTTTGTGTTAGAATATGGTTGCATGATTTTGTCCACAGCGCTCACAGTTGCAAAAGGTGGGAACGTTTGTTTTGTGTTGTGTTGTTTTGTTTTATTTTATTTTATTTTATTTTTGAGATAGGATTTCTCTATGCAGCTCTGGCTGTCCTGGAACTAACTCTAGAGACTAGGCTGGCCTCGAACTAAGAGATTCCCCAGACTACCCTCTGCCTCCCAAGTGCTGGGGAGGATTTTGCTAGTTTACTTCTTTTGAGGTGAAAGCTAAAGCAGGCTCATCCTTCAAAGAGGCCACACCCCTGTCCCTTCCACACTTGTGACCCCAGAGGCCTGAACCAGCCATTGCCCTAGGGCATGTGGTAGAAGGTCTTTCATGGGTGTGACATCACAAGGCTGGGGAAGGACAATCTTGAATGGGGGAGCTAAGGGAGGAATACTACTATCCATGGAAACACATGATTTAACTAACCAGTACTTGCTACCTAAAACCAGAGCAGGTACTCAGCTGCTGTGCAGAAGCATGGCTGTGTCTACTTGTCCTTAAAATATTGAAAATACTTCCTGTACTAATTGGCAAATGGTGAGTATCTCAAACTCACTGTTCCCATCTAATTTAAACATATCAATCCCTTTCTAGGACGCTGCATCCCTAAAACCATTTGTCTATAAAAGTAACCCACAGGCTTCCAGAACTCTTCTCCAGCACTTGGACATAAGGAAAGGGCAGTATCACTGACATAGATGTAAGCATGTAGATTGTCTTTCTTTTTGTTGTGGTTGGTTGGTTGGTTGGTTGGTTGGTTGGTTGGTTTTTGTACCCCTGGCTGTCCTGAAACTCACTCTGTAGACCAGGTAGGCCTTGAACTCAGAGATCCACCTGCCTCTGCCACCCAAGTGTTGGGATCAAAGGCACATGCCCCTACCACAGGCATAAGTTGCCATTCTTAAGTCCCAGCAGTAAACTAGTAGCTTGCAGAGTAGAACACTGACCACTGCCCGCTGATGCCCACCCTGTGCAGAAGGGCTTTGTCCTGGGAATCTGGAGGTGGTGACACCTTGTCAAAATAGACTTACCAGCTTGGGAAATAAATTTTATCAAGGCTCTAGACTGGCTCAGTCTCTCAGTGACAGATTCGTATCACACAGGCTCCCAAGAGGCTGCCACATAAACCAAAATGACAACTTATTAATTTGTGGTGAGGAACAAGAACTTTAAAGCAGAGTGGACACTTGTGTCACCTTGAGGAACGTGTTCTATCCCAGCAGGAAACTAAATAGGAAGACAAATGGTATCAAGAAGGCAGTTGGAGCATGCAGCCTGGCCGGGAAAGGGCAGGGGATAGATGCTAATGTCACATGGTGTCAGCGGTCCGTCTGAAGCTCATGTCTTCTTTCTCCTTTGGGGATAAACCTGCCAAACAGATAGAACAGGCTGTTCCTGTGAGGTGTCTCACACATCCCCCACTCAGCCAGCCTTCCTCTCTGTCCCCACTTTCTCTGTTCCACACACTCGTTTTGGCTGACATGTTCTATCTTTAGAGTTGTTAATACCACTGACCTGGCTCTGGCCAAACTCTGTTGATTTCTTCTGCCTGGCTTAGAAAGCCTCCCCTCTTTCAAGTCCCTCCCCCCTACCCCCCAGATCCCAACACGTGGGTGAGATTATTGTATTTAACTCACTGTTCCCCAGTTTGACTAAACATTTAAAAGTGATGCACAGTCCCACCACTGGAATTTCGATTTAATTAACTCAAGTTGAAGTCTGGGTGCTAGATTTTTATTTTAAAAGCTTTCCCAAAATATTTGACATTGAAAGAAAAGGGGTTAAATTTGAGGAAAGTGTTGGAATCACTGTTGTAACTCTGAGTTGGGGGTGGGGGACACTGACACTTTGCATCAGCTTCTTGCTTTTGAAATTATTTATGTGTTTGTTTTCCCTGCACATGTGCATATGCACTACACAAATGCCTGGTGCTCATGGAGGTTAGAAGACAGCATCGGACGTGCCTGGAACTGGAGCTAAAGATGGTTGTGAGCATGTGGATGGGCACAGGGAACGGAACCCAGGGCCTCTGGAAGAGAAGCAATTCCTCTTAATCACTGAGCTGCCTCTCCAGCCCCTGCATCAGCTCTTAACAAGTACCAGAGTTCCAGTCTGAGATCTGAATTGTTTGGTCTGAATTAGGAGGTCATCATGAGTATTGTGGGTTTGGGGTTTGTTTGTTTGTTTGTTTCTCCATTTTTTATTTTATTATTTTTATTTTTTTGGCTTTTCGAGACAGGGTTTCTCTGTGTAGCCCTGGTTGTCCTGCAACTCACTCTGTAGACCAGGCTGGCCTCGAACTCAGAAATCCGCCTGTCTCTGCCTCCCAAGTGCTGGGATTAAAGGCGTGTGCCACCACTGCCCGGCTTTATTTTATTGTTTTATTCTTCTCTCATATATTACATCCCGACCACAGTTTCCCCTCCCTCCCCTCCTCCCACCTCCCCACATCCCATCTCACCTAGATCCATCACACACACACACACACACACACACACACACACACCACACACACACACACATACACACCACACACACATACACACCACACACACACACACACACACCACACACACACACACACACACACCCCACACACACACCACACACCACACACCCTGCCTCCCCTCAGAAAAGACCAGGACTCCCAGAGACATCAACTAAACATGGCATAACAAGCTTCAATAAGATCAGGGATATTCTCACCCCAAGGCTGGCTGAGGCAACCCAGTCAGAGGAAGAGGGTCTCATAAGTAGACAAAGGAGGACAGGCACCAATCTTGTTAGGATTTCCACAAGATCACTACTCCACTTGTTCACAACTCTTTTATTTTTAAACTTGTATAACTTCTGTTCACTAGCCTGGCTGCCCTATGAGCCCCAGAGATCTGCTTGTCTCCACCTCCCCAATGCTAGGATGCCCCTGAGCTTTTCAGATGGGTGCAGGGGTTCAAACCCAAGTCCTGTGCTTGACCACCAGAGACATTTCCACATCCCCAGCGTTCCCACACATGTGATTACAAAGCGCTCCAGATAGTTCTCACATGGAGCCAGGATTCAGATGCCAAGACTAAACAATCTGTTAGACTCTTTGGCGTCAACTTCTTCTTAGATATGGCATTGCACAGAGGCAAACCAAGGGCAGCAACAGAAGGTAAGGCCTGTGGAGACAGTAGGAACTTGTGTGTGTGAGGGAAACCCCCAGAAATCAGCAGGAAGAGCCTGTGGGAAGAACATAGCAGAAGACTCCAGCACAAATTACTGTCATTACATTTGTATCTAGTGTGGACTGGGTCTAAGAATCTTGGCGCCATTTTGTGCCATATTGTTTGGTTACTTTAACAGTATGTGACCCTGGCTGTGCTTGAGGGCAGTGTGGTTTGCTGAAACCTTTCTACAAGAAAGGCTGACTTCTTTGTCTGCTGGGAGTGCTCTTCTGCCTGTCCCAGCTCTTACACAGGAGTCCCCTCCCTTCTGGAGGTCCTCATCTTAAAAGAGACTGGACTGTGCTTTGGTGCATATTCTCTTAAACAGTGGGAGAGAAGCAAAAGACTGGAGAATTCTGGCCTTCCCTCTTTCTAAAGTTAAGGATTTTCAGTTTCCCTGGTCATTCCTTAACTTCCGGTTGTCATATCTAACCTTTCCAATGTGCATGAGAATTGGCTTGACTTTTCCCAGAGTTTGCAGCCCTGTGTGGTTGCCAGGCATCTGGGAAAGCCATCAAACTTATTTTGGAAGCTACTTTGCAAAAGAAAATACAGTAAAAGGTGGTGGGCTGGGGCAGAGTGCTGACCAGAGCCTCCACCCTTCCCTTTGCTAGCATCTGCTCAGTAATCTGATTTGAGGTCAAATAATCTTGAATAGCGGGATACAGTGGACAGAACAGGGCCATCATGTAAGGTGGCGGGGGTGGGGGACACACAGAACAATTTCAGAAATGTCATAAATACACCAGCACCCCATAGCCTCCTGGCCTGTCACATCCTGCAGTCCTGACACAAGCTTTATTCTGTGAATTCTGGCTATTTCTGCACCCAGGCTCTCGTATGTTCAAGTTCTCCTGGGTCAAGTTTACCTTAACCTATGCATGTCCTTTGGGAGGTTACTTTCTTAGAACCTGGCGCTGTGGCCTTTTCCTTGAATGGACTCGGAGTGAGTGACTGTGGATATTTTGTCCAGAAAATACAAACAAAAGCCAGTGGCAACCACTCTGCAACACTCACAGGTCGCTTTCCCTTAACAGTCAGGTTGTGTGATGGAGCCATACTGCTTTCTTAAGCAAGGTGCTTTCCCACAGGCCCCCTGTTCCTTAATCATATCAGGGTCTTATATGTTTGTCTCACTAGTTCATCCCACAGTTGAACCCCAACTTGGAGTTAAGGCAGAGCTCCTGTTAGGTCAGCAATTTTCTAAGTCCACAGTGATAACTCAGGACCACTGACTCTAGCTGACTTGAGAAGAGGGTCATGACTTGACCTTTGATAGGTATGTGGTCTAAATTCTTTTTTTCTAGATTTTTCCATCCATAGTGTTTTCCCCATCAGCTTTACCCATGTGACTTCTGTAAGATCTATCAGAGCAAGATAACACCGAGAATAGGCTGTGACCTTCCCTTGGGTGTCATGGCAGAGTGCAGGCTTTGCAAGGCCTGGAGCTCAAATTGTTGGACACAATTGTGAATAAAAGAAGTCAGCTGAGTCTGGTGGTGCAGGTCTACTATCACAGCTACTCAGGGGCATAAGACAAGAGGGTAGCCATGTTTGGGCTACAAAGGAAGTTTAAGGCCAGTCTGTGCAACTCAGTGTAGCCATGTTTCAAAACGGAGAATAGGAAGGAGGTCGGGGTAGTGGCTTGGTGGGAGAGAACTTTGTAGCATTTATGAGGCCCTGGATTTGATCTCTAGAACAAAGGGGGGAGGGAGGGAGAGGGAGGGAGGGAGGGAGGGAGAGGGAGGGCAGGAGGGGAAATAAAACCACAGCCATGTGTGGAGGTATATTTTTCTAACCCCAGCACTTCAACGCTTGCGCAGCAGAGGCAGGAGGATCCCAAGTTTGAGGCCAGCCTGGGTTACACAGTGAATTTTGGGTCAGCCTGAACTACACAGTAAGTCCTTGTTTCAAAATTAAATAAACAGTTCAGGCATGATGATGCCAGCACTCAGGAGGCAGAGGCAGGAGAATATCTTTGAGTTCAAGGCCTGGGATACTTAAGGGGGTGGGGTTTCAAAAGAGCAGACAAGAGGCTATTTTTGCAAGTAATTTGTTATACTTTAATGTGGAATAATCAAAAAAAGCAACTGCTCATTGTAATAAAGGTTGTGAGAGTCTCACATTTAATCCTGGGCTTGGCATTCAGGCATAGCTCAAGCATGTAACATTTTCCTGTTAGAAGTCCTGTTTGGAGGGGGTGGGGTAAGAAAAGAAAACCTGTGGGAACAAGTTCCATTTGAGTGAAATCAAGAACAAACCATCTCTTTCCAGAAGAGACACCCTTGTGTACCCGAAAGTCTGGTTTGGGTTCAGACTTTGCTGTCATCTGTCCATTCTGGATATGTCCACTAACTGCTTCTGGCCCCAGGGATAATTGTAGAGGCCGCGTTGACGAGTTGAGCAGTTTGGAGAAGAGAAAGGCCAGTAGAGCTTAGCTTTAGGAAGCCAGAAGATGGACAAATAAACAGACAACATGAATTGAAAGTATAGTTTAGTATCAGTTTCTGTCAACTTGATACAGACTCAGGAAGAGGGAAGCTCAACTGAGGAGGAGTCGACTCCGTCTGCTGAGCCTGTGTTCATGTGTAGTGGTCTCGTTTAATGACTGGTGTGGGAGAGCCAATCTCGCTGTGTGCTATCATCCTTGGGCAGGTGGGCCTGAAGGATCGGGAGTTTGGATCTCTAGCACAGGTAGGTGTGGCCAACCTGTAAGAGACATCAGAGCAAGCTGGCTACTAACACTAGCAAATCGGAAAGCTCTGAGTTCAGAGAGATACTGTGCACACATGTACATGTGCACCTTCATACATTGCCCACACACATGCAAACACACATACACACTCACACCACGCACACATCCACACGCAAAGTAATCTTCTTTGGAGAGAGGATCCATGAATTTTATTGGTGACCTGAAGGGTCTACAAAATAGAATAGGTTAAGACTAATCTGTGAAAAGAAAGCAAGAAATTGAGAATGAAATAGCAGGTCAGCAATTGGGCCTGCCAGGTGGAGGCGTGCCAACAGCAGGAAGAGCTGAGGTTGGATGTCATGGGAGTTGAGAGTCGCTGAATGCTTTGGCAGATGGAGGTAACAGACTGTATCAGGTGGCTGGCTACAGTGTGGAGAAAAGATTTTTAGAGTTATATATGGTATTCTGAGACCCTAAAGAGTCCAGTCCAGTCAGAAAATAGTAGGAACTAGAGCCCAGCTGGTAAGATGGAAGAGTGTTGAAAGCGGCCATGACAGTGAAGTCCTTCTGAGGTTAAAACTGACCAGTTGAGGACAGGGTGGTTATGGGTATGAGAGAAAAAGAACATTCAAGAAAGACTTTCAGGAAGATACAAGTGGGTGAGCCGTGGGGTCACTTACAGAGCAGGAAGTAATAGGAGTGAGACAGAAATGGCGGTGGAGCCAAGAGTGCTTCTTAGAACATAGTACCTTCGCAGAGCCTCCTTGCCATCCACACAGGGCTATTGAATGAATGCACAGCTGGAAGTGTGGCTAGAGAAGGAAGTGGAGACGTTGGACATGGTTGATATGTGAAGTCATGGGATGGGACATCTCCATTCCTCCACCTCTGAAGGGCCAACACCTGGAGGTTTGGAAGGAGGGAGGAGCTGGCAAAGCAGGCTAAAAGGTGACAACCAGTGAGACAGGAAGACTGTACAGATGTTTAATGAAATACTAAGAACATAAATTCGAATGATAAGATATAACTTAACCCAGAACATTTTAATTATAACATCAACCATAACCAATAAAAGTATGCCTGACCTTCTGTCATACATCTGACCCCCATGGTTTAGACGTGGATTGGGTTTTAGATTTAATCACTTGATGTTTGTGTCTTTATATACTTTTCTCAGCCTTTGTGTTCTTGGTTAAGTTGTTTAGCTATTATGATATCATTTTTTAAAAGATTTCCTGCTAAGCAGGGCCGTGGTGGTACCCAATTTTAATCTCAACCCTCAGGAGGTAGAGGTGGGCAGATCTCTGTGCACTCAAGGGCTACACAAAGAAATCCTGCCTTGAAAACAAAACAAAACAACAACAAAACCCAGCAACAACAAAAGTTTTCCTGCCTGAAATTGAAATGCACAGTGTTGCCTGCTTCTCAAGAAGACTGTGAAAGACCTTGGATGTCCACAAGAGAAAATGGATTACAACGTGCTTACTAGTAATGGGGTTAAACCTGAGGGGAAGAGGCAGGTGTGGTGGCTTTCACCTGTAATCTCAATACCTGGCAGGCTGAGACAGCATGAGTGAGTGTTTGGCATAAGCCTGGGCTACATAGCAAGACTGTGTCTCAAAGCACAAAAAGAGAATTCCCAAGTTCAATCAATCTCTTGGATCCCGACATTATCCATCGGAGACTCTATTGACTCTATTTAGGTCTAGGGCCTATCCTAGACCAAAATGTGGGATAAAAACTCACCCTCAGTTACTTAGGCACCTTTAGCATCACTGTATCAGGTCCCAAATAGATCTCTTGAGTTTGACTTCTTCAGGATGCCCCATGCTGATACTCTTCCCCACATACTGTCGCCATTTCCCATTTCCTCAGTGCTGTATCTTAGGGGTGCCTGCTACTGACCCCCTATCTCTGGCTCCCTTGCCAGCAGCACAAAGTCCATTGCTGTTATAAAAACAGTCTGTTATAAAGGGCATGTAGTCTTTCTGTCTTTGTTTTTCACCCTTGCTATTGTCTAGAGCTCAGTGTGCACCCCTTCTTTGTATATGGCTTATACACAAAGAAGGGGTGCATGCTCTCCCAGTCATGCTAAAATTTTCCAAATCATAGAATAAAGAGTGTTTATGACAAAGACTTAAAGACCTGTGTTCTGAGTCCCCAATACTTCAAATGCAAATATCTGTCTGAGTTGCTTAAACGTAGAGAGGGCCTGGGGAGTCAATTTTGTGGGTAAAGCATTTTCTTTGCAAGCATGAGGACACAGGTTGACTCTTCAGCACCCATGTAAAATCAGGACATGGTGATGCTGTGGAAAATATTTAAAAGAATGAATATAAGCAAGTTCCAGGGCTGAGAGAACCAGGGCTTCTCTCAGCCCCACTGGCCTGGCTGGCCATGCACTGGCAAGCAATGACCAACCTGCTTTTATCTTGTGGAGCTCTGAGCTCCACGATCTCTCTACCCAGCTTGCTAGGTTCCCACTGGCTGGTCGCTACCACACCAGCCCCATGCTTCAAATCCCCCATGGCCATAGTGGGGCACATCAGGCAAACCCACACTTTGCCGCCGTACCTTTCTCTCTGGAACCCAGATGAGCCCCCGCATGAAGGAAAATGCAACACAAACTTAGTTCAGAAACAATGGTAACTCAGTCTCTGGGTGCATCAACTAAAATCCTAATCTTGTAAGCCTAATTAAATCTAAATTCTCCAGAGGCAAATCCTGATGGATCCGCCATGATACCAGGAAACTCAAGCAGCTACATCTTACCCCTTATCTGTCCCCATTCCAAAAAGACCCCCCCCTCCTCTTCCTCCTTCCAACCCAAAGTCCCTTCTGCTTGTCCAGTGATTGGCTCCTTTATCCATTAGGGGATTGGTTCACAAGAAGTCACATGAGTATGTAACTCACTCATTGTCTGAAGCCCCTCCCAGAAGGGCAGGACTAGCATCAAAATACAAACAACTCCAGGGCTATCCACAACACACACTTATACCCAACACTGTAGAGGTAAGGACTGGGGATCTTTGAGGATCATTGACTAGTCAGTCTAGACTAATCTACAACTTCAAGTCCATGAAAGACCTTGTTGCAAAAAAAAAAACTAAGGAGGATGGCTCTCAAGAATGATGTTTAAGCTTGCCCTTTAGCCCCCCCACACACACACAGGTACATGTGCATCTGCACACACTCATACACACAAGAAAGAAAATGGAGAGAATCTCAGTCTCTCTCTCTCTCACGCGCGCGTGCACACACACACACACACACACACACTAGAATCTCACTTTCTACTTTTGAAAACATGGTTGGCATGAGTTCTGAAGTTCTTCCTCTCGTGTAACAATGCTATTGACTTGATCTTCCCAGCTGTAATAGACTTTCCCAAGTCACAAAATAGAATAAAATAATTTGTGTATGTATTGGGTGGTGGTGGTGGTGGTGGTGGTGTATGTGTGTGTGGTATGTGAGTCTGTAAGTGCATATACCCATATGTGAACATGTGAAGGCCTAAGAAAAACATAAGATATATTCCTCTATTACTCTCTCCCTTAATCTCTTGAGATAAACTATTTCACTAAACCAAAAACTTGCCAGTGATCTTCCCTCAACGCTGGGGTTACTGGTACACACAATTACACCCAGCTTTTCTTTATTCTAATGTGAATACTGGTGATAGATCTTACACTTGCAAGCAAGCACTCTTCCTCACTGAGCCATCCTCCCATCCCGTATCACTATTTTGAATGACATAATACCTGTACACTTATGGGCCATGTGATGTTTGATACTTGTTTGCAATGTGGATTGTTTAAAATGAAGCTCCTCAGCACTATTTGTCACTCACCCACCCTATCTTTTAGGGTGAGGCACTTGAAATTCTCTCTTAGTTACTTGGAATATGGAGCACATTATTTCTGATTCCTCCCATCTGTGACTTTATATGCTGATCAACAACACCCCCTCTTCCTTCCCTTCCCACCCACTGCTACTCTGGATGCTGGTGACCATTGTCTAGCCTATACTTCCATAAACTCAACTTTATTAGACTCTACATGCAAGTTAGATCATGTAAAGTGAAATAAACTTAGTGTCTTTCTCTCAGTGCCTGGTGTACTTCACTTCACATAATGTCTTCCAGATTCATCCATGTTACTGTAAATGATAGACTTCTTTCTTTTTAAAGCTGAAAAGTATTCTGTTATATATATACATCACATTTTCATTGGCCATTTATTGATTGGTTGATGGATGCTGTGGTGGGTCCATATCTCAGCTAAGAACCTCTCTATCCTTTATAAGAGATTTACTAGCCCTGTAAAGTGTTACTAGGCATTGCTTAAGTAAATGACTTTACTTCCAGGTCACACATTTCAACTTCACCTTAGTGTACTGTAGAACTTTGTCTTCCTTTCTTCCAATGTGTGTATGTCAATATTTAAAGTACAGAAACATTGGGGCAGACCCAAAGGAAATATTACTTGGGATAGCTGAACCTTTTAGTAACTCACAGGTCACCTTCTCCATTTATACCCCATTCTGTTACCTCGTTCCATGAGAGTGGGTTAAGGGAAAGGATTCCAGCCTAGAGCACAGACCAATCTAGAGCAGAGTATTGGGCTTCAGTGTGTCTGTCAACTTGACTCTAAATATTGTCCTAGTGAGAGGGAACCACAACTGAGGAAATGCTTCTTTCAGAACAGCCTGTAGACAAATCTGTTGGAGTGTTTTCTTGATTAATGATTGATATAGGAGGGCCCAGTTCACTGTTCATGATATCACCCGTGGGCAGCTGGACCTAGGTTCTATAAGACAGCAGGCTGACCAAGCCAGGAGCACATTCCTCTATGGCCTCTACTTAAATTCCTCCCTTGAGTTTCTACCTTGATTTTCCTTGATGACAATGATGAGCTGTAACCTCTAAGATGACAGAAACCCTCTCTTCCCCAAGTTGCTTTTGGTCAGAGTGTTTAAGAAGGCAAACTAGGGTGGGCCTGTAAAGTATATTTCAATTCAGAGGGGATCAACTGGGGGGACAGGGCCAGGGAAGAAAGCAGATAATTGGCTCTATGACACCATCTTCTCTTTAGTTGGCCCAGGATTGTCTCAGGTCCCCCATGAATGAGTGTAAAGAGCTAAGATGATAGCTCTGGATGCTCTCCAGGCAGCAGAACATCATTCTAGTTCCTAGAAGGTGGAAAAAAACTCTCCGGGCTCTGTTGATCAGATGGCAGCCCAGTATTCCAGTGTCAATGCATGCAGAGTCATGCTGGTAACATCAACCAAGGCTCTACCCATGCCACCATTATCTTTCTGCATTTCCAAAATCACTCAGGCAATGTACAGGCCCACAACGACTAAGAGACCTTTAAAAGCTAAGCTCTAAATGTCATTGGCAATGGGCCAGAGGAAGAAGTCTTCTGAAAGACAATGGGGATAAAAATACCATTCACCCATCACCCTTAAAAGACTAGGAAGGGAATAGTGAGGGAGTGTGGATAACACTGAGTAGTTTTCCTGGAGAGAGAAAAGAGGACATATTATCTGGCTGGCTGGGGTTTGTGGAAAAGAGTCCAAAAATCAGACCAAGTGTACCTGAACAATTAGATGTATCACCAAGATATTCAGTTCTCTGAGATGTCTACAGTTTAATTAAACAACAAGGGTGATCTTCTAGCTCCTGATGAGTTCCTTTAATTAAACTTTCCATTTCTCCTCTCTGTTCTGCAGGGCCACTCCAGATTGCTGGCTTTGACACAGCGATCATTTGGCCACCCATGATGGCTTGGAAGAGTCCTTGCTGCTGAGTTGGCAGAATCTTAAAGGCGGCTCGTTGACTCTTCTTTGTCACCAATGCCAATCCAGTCAGGAAGCTTTTAGGGTTGCAGTGAATCTCAGATGTGATTTTATTGATTCCTTTGTGGGCTGCGTGCAAAATATCTGCCCCTGATAGAGCTCAGATGGTGGGGGAGTTTCTGGCTCTTCCAGCTATGAAATGGTGTCACTGTGTTTTCTTAATAGAGACTTATTTCGTCTTTGAGTTAGAACTGAAAAGCTCATGACAATGTGTATCTTGACATCTTAGGCTTACTGGTTTAATTCATGAAAAGCCAAAGTTATCAATCACTCTGCAGTATTAAGAAAACTTCCAGTGGTGAAAATTGCCCATGTCTGACATACACTTAATCCTCAATTTGGTGAAAAACCCAAGTTAGGGTTAAAAAGACACTTAGTTGTATGGACCATTGTTGCTACACACCACTCATGTTCTAATTGAGAGAGGAATTTACACAATGAGGAACTAAATGGGAACAATCGCCAAGAGGCTAACCAGCTAGCCAACGAGGAAGTTAGGAAGGCTAGCTATCTTTGGATGAAATGTTGCATGTTTCATCCATATAACACAGGCTGTAATAACTTGAAGTGGTGTGACCATTTTCTGCACTGTGGAAAAATACAGCATAATCTCCATGTTCCTGTTGTATTGTCTGCACAGATACACATTTTCCAAATGCCTCCATACATACTCTTATAGAAAGCTAGAGCAGTGTGTATTTCAGATTGGAAAGAAAAGGTGCCTGTGTAATTCAGATTTTGAAAACCCAAGATGAATCTTGGTGTCTCAGTATTAAAGACATTATCCCATCTTCCCCACAAGTTTTTTTTTTTTTTTAATGGAACAATATTTTATAATGGGGAAAATAATATCTGGCTGCTGATCATTGGACTTCTAACATTTGCAATACACAAGCACTGGCAAGGCTCTTTTTGCTTTATTGTATCCATTCATGTGCTGGGCTTTGATAAATTTAATTTCTTTTAGAGCAGATGTTAAATAAGTCTGAAGTAATTGCATTCTAATGTGTGTAAAGTAACAGGAAACATTAAGTTGGAATAAAAAAATCCTTCGAAGCTCAGCTCTTGTCTTTTTGAACATAACCATATGATGCTGCTGGCTTTTCCCTTCTCCATGGACAAACAGAATGGTCCTAGTTCCTTTGTTTTGCTATCTTTGAAGATTTGTGTCTAGTAATCATAAGTGATTTGAGGCCTTTTTTTTCTTTATCCTATGGGAAAGGGATATCCACTCTAAAGTAAACATTGCTACAAAACATATCAGGAGTATTTGCATCATACTTAACACCAGCAGTCTGAATATTGAGCTGGTGATTTGTTCAGATTAAGCAGGACAAGCAACATAGCAATGGGGACGACAGATCCATTCTAGTGTCAAACCAACAATACCAGGGGAAAAGCAAGATTTCATTCTAACTCTAAACAAGGAACAAAAATGATAAAGGAAAGTAATTATTCTTAGTCCCATAGCCTATTATGTAAACTGGATCCTGAGCCTCACTTTTATTGCAACTTTAGAAAGCTTTTGAGAATTGACATTCTGTCTGGTGATGCTGAAGGAACAGACTCAACGGGCTTGCTAGGCAGGTGCCCACTTGATTGGGTTGCTCAGCAACATTTGTAGCTAGTAGATTTGACAACATCACTTCCTATAGAGCACAGTTGCCCTAGATAAATTCCAGGGTCAAATACAACACATGGAAAAATTACTTTTGAATGTTTAGAATGAGATGCCATATAAGAAATGTTAGCCGGGCAGTGGTGGCACACATCTTTAATCCCAGCACTTGGAAGGCTGAGGCAGGTGGATTTCTGAGTTCGAGGCCAGCCTGGTCTACAGAGTGAATTCCAGGACAGCCAGGGCTACACAGAGAAACTCTGTCTCGAAAAACCAAAAAGAAAAAAGAAAAAAAAGAAAGAAAGAAAGAAAGAAAGAAAGGAAAGTAAAAGAAAATATTATTATAAATCCCATGTAGACAGGTCACACTACAGTGGCTTGGGACTCGTTTTTACATGGAAATTGCTATGGTATTTACAATAAGTTAATATGATCAGTAAAGAGATCTTTTGCCACTGAATCTGTTTTAGTTGAAACTGTTTACAGATAGCAGAAACCCAAGTGTAAGCAAAAAAAATTCTGAAATAGATGAGAAATGTATTAGTCTTTCTTTCCTTCAATCTATCACTCCAGCTATCTGTCTTCCTGAGTTGGCCTCATCTTTGTAACTAACTTTAAGAGATGGGAAGGATGGCATGTTGGTCAGTGTCCTCCAGAGGAATAGCCAACTATGTGTATGAATGTCTTTGCTGGCTAGATTTATTGTCACAAGTTAGAGTCACTGGAGAAGAGGGAACCTCAATTGAGAAAATGACTCCTTAAGATCAAGTTGTAGGCAAGCCTGTAGGGTATTTTCTTGATTAGTGATTTTTAGGGGAGGGCCCAGTCCATTGTGGGTGGAGCCATCCCTGGGCTGATGGTCCTGGGTTCTATAAAAAACTGGCTGAACAAGTCAAGGGGAGTAAGACGGGAGGAAGCACTCTACTAGGGTCTCTGCACCAGCTCCTGCCTCCAGATTCCTGCCCTGTTTGACTTCCTTCAGTGATGAACAGTGATGTGAAATCATAAAGTCAAATAAGCCCTTTCCTCCCCAAGTTGCTTTGGTCATAGTGTTTCATCACTGTAATATCAACTCTAAGTAATACTGTGTATTTGTATACATCCATTTACACGATATATTTTAAGAAATTGCCTCCCAGGATTATAGAGGCTATTAGATCCAAATTCTGAATGGTGGGTCACTGAACTGGAAATCCAGGAAAAAGCATTTAAAGACACAAGCCTACCAGGCTGCAGAATTCTCTCTCACTTGAAGGAATGCAAGTCTTTCTTCTATACAGACCTTCACCTGACTGAATGAGTCCTCTGTCCTGTATTGGAAAGTAATCTGCCTTACTGAACCCAACTGCTTAAGTATTAATCTCATTAAAATATTAAGAATAATGTTTGCTCATGTATCTGGGCATCATGGTCCAGGCAACCTGGCACATAAACTTAACCATCACAGGCAGATGATTTCCAACCATCCCAAGCCAAATGAGTACCTCATATAGAGACATAAGGCTTTTATCAAGTATCCATATACCAATCCTTCTGTTACCTTGTTGTTATCCTTGACCAGCCATTGACCAACTGTTGGCCAACGTTGTTACAATTGATAGCCACTGGCAAATCTCATGGAGGGATGAAGAGACTTTTGAACATGCTCTGCTGTGTTATCCCCCAAATACCTGATTACCTGGGGCATAGAAAATTATCCTGCAAATGGGTTGGTGCTGTGGAAATTTCCCATCTCTACAAAGTTCACATTGTGGGGAAAAGTATATGGGACTAAAGGCTGTGGAGTAAGGGATCTGTGGTAGGGAGCCTATCCTTATCACATGGGGGAAATTGGTTTCAGCTATGTAATCCAGGACCCATCTATTGCTTACGAGATGAATTCATAGCCATAGGCATATCTCTGAGCTGTCTCAATTTGCTTTCTGTTGCTGTGCGTCTTAGTTACTTTTTTATTTTTCTGACAAAACACCATGACTAAGGCAACTTATAAAACAAATTGCTTAATTGGACTAAGGGTTTTAGAGATTTAGAGTCCATGAAGATGGAGCAACAACATGGTGGCAGGAAGAAGTGAGAGCTCATATTTTGATCCAAAATCAGGAGGTTAAGCAGGCACACCAAGAATGTCACATGTCCCGAAACCTCAAAGATGTCCCCAGGGACACACCTACTCCAACAAAGCCACACCCCTTAATCCTTCCCAAACAGTTCCACCAACTCATATCCAACATGTGAGCCTATGGGGCAATTCTCATTCAAATCACCACACTGTGATAATCACTATGACCAAAAGCAACTTGATGCTGGAGTGGAGGGCAGGGGAAATGTTTGTTTCATCTTATGTTTCTAGGCCACCCTCCATGACTAAGAGAAGTCAGGGCAAGAACTCAAGGCAGGAACTGAAGCAGAATCCATGGATGAACACTGCTTACTGGCTTGCTCAGGTTGCTTTCTTATACAACCCAGAACAGCCCACCTAGTGATGGCACTGTCCACAGTGGGCTGGGCCCTCCTATATTAATTAACAATCTAGAAAATGTCCCACAGATTTGCCTACAGGACAGTCTGACTTAGACAATTCTTCAGTTGAGGTTGTCTCTTCCTGGAGAACGTTAGGTTGTCTCAAGTTGTCGATGAACATGAACCAGGATGAGTACTATGCCCAAATTAGGTACAAATTGTTTGGAATCTTCTTCAGTTGAATTATAAGGCTCCCCAGATTTCAGTATGCATAGTGGAAGATCAGAGGAAGTGTAATTATTTTTCCCTTGTTATTAACTATGAATATGTACATTTCGAGACTAATTTTAAATTGATCTCTACTTAGAAGAGAAATAAATATTGATGATTTTATTTTCAGCTATTTATACTGGATGTGTGAGATATCCTTACACTTGAACTAACTACCAGACAAAATACAATCCTGTAGTGCTTTCTCATGGGAAGAACTTGAAATAACATAGTCACTGTCCCTTATCTCTGTGTTGTTTTGTGAATTACAGTCTTCCTTCTCCCTGCTGTGATCCATTTTTTTGTGGATCATCTCATTCATTCACATTTTGAATACGTATAATTTGTCAGGCCCTGGAAGATGAGAGAGATATTTGGATGAGTGTATCTATATCGAAGGGCCAAGGAACTTCAGGTAGACAACTATGTCCATCCTCACCTGGGCCCTCTGACTCCCTTAACCTGCCACCTTACTTCTTACCTCTTTTATGTCTTACTTTCTTTTATTATATTTTAATGTTTGTTTATAGTTTAAAACAAGTAAAATCCTTTTTGGAAGATGATAGAGCTTAAATGAGCTAACAGCTCTTATTTTGTGGTGAGTTCAGCTGTTCTAGTTAATGTATTTTGTTATCTTAATAAATACACCATTAGGGCTGGAGAGATGGCTCGGCAGTTAAGAGCACTGACTGCTCTTCCAGAGGTCCTGAGTTCAATTCCCAGCAGCCACATGGTGGCTCACAGCCATCTGTAGTGGGATCTGATGGCCTCTTCTGGTGTCTGAGGACAGCCACAGTGTGTATAATATACATAAACATACCATTAATTTCTTTAAACAAGATTAAAGGTAAACAGACAAATTCAATAAAACTAGTCACCTACCCAACTAGTCAGTCTAGATGCTAAGTCCCAGAGGGGGAAGAACCAGATGGGCTGCCCCTTAGAAGATGTTCCTCACATTAAATACTGGACATGGCTTTAATTTTATTACGATTGCTTTCATTATGTTTAAAAAACCATTGAACTAATTACTTTTACTATTTGAGAGAAGGCCAAGTCTCTTCAGATTCCATGTCTTCCTTTTTTTCCTTCACTATTTTTATTAGAACATTTAACTTTACATAATGAGAACTAATGATAGATGAAAATCATTAAATCTCTTATGGTTTTTAAAGATGTTTTTAATGGACATTTTCTTTTAAGATAGTGATCATAAACTTTTATTACTGAGTTATTTTTATTATAATGTTATATAAACATGTGAAGCCATAAAATAAGATATAAACTCATGTTTATATTTATTACATGGTTATAAAGCTGAAGCGAACTTATAAATGAAATAAAAATAAATTTATAAAGCTGAAATATTCAAATTAACTATTTCAGTGTGATAAAAATAATTTCATTGAAGGTAAATTTCAAAAGCTGTATAATGTCTGGTTTTCTTATTCCATTTTTTCTGACTTAGTTGTGCTAAAGTGATTTCAATATCACTAACACCCATTCACCTAAGAACAATTTTCAAGACAGTAGTCTCAACTTGTGGGTCACGACCCCCAGGGGCCTCATCTCAGATGTACTGCCTCAGCAACATTTCACTTCACCGAGTGCAGAAAAACCAGTGCATAGACGATTACGTTAGCTCCGCAGTGTGACTGAGAGGTGCGTTAAAGGGAAAGCTGGCCACTAGTTGAATGCGGCAGAGAAAAGCGCTTTGCTGCATTGGGTGGTTTTACAAGTTGATGTACACAAAGGTGGGATCTGCTTACAAGAGCAGCACAGCAGATTCCTTTGAATGTAAAACTTGGACCACGGATTAGCGAACTGCTTTCTCAGCACTTTCCTCCTTTTGAACTGAGGCTTTTGCCTGTACAGCAAGCATCCTCTGTTAGAAGTGCGCACACTGCATGGGTATACTCAGAGGTTCATGTGGCTCTGAAGTTTTATCTTCTAACGATTGTCAGTGAGATTAAAATATTTCCAGGAAAAAAAATGAACGCCATCAGGTCCCAAGAAACCCTTTGAGAAATATCACCTAATAGAATACTTATCAGGTTAACCTCTCCCCACCCCCTTCACGCACAGCCCGCCTCTTGTAAGACAGAACCATGGCAACACGGGATAAAGAACTCAGACCTAAACTTAAGAATGGCCCTTATCCACTTTCTTCTTTCTCACAACTTGCTCCCACCTACATTCCTCTTTGGATGCACTGGGCTGTTGATGGTAGGCTCCTACCCTGCAATCAGAGGAGCCAATGTCCTAGTGGGTGGCAGTAACCAAGAAGGGAACACTAACATGTTGGTTCTCTTACCTTGCCATGCCTGCAGAGCCCTGTAGCTCCTGCTCACATGCAGATTCTAACTCAGTAGCTGGAAGTGGGGCCCTCCACTTGCTCATAGGCTCTCAGTAACCTAGCCAGTACCTGTGGCTTAAAGCCCCTATATCGAGAGGCACGCGCCTCAGGCGCCTGGAGCTCTCTTCTAGAATGCATGTGAGAGGCAGCAAATTTTCCATCTTTTGTCATTAGTTATTATCTCTCCCCCCCCCAAATTGTCTTAGCCTTGAATATTATTGGGGACTTAGATATTTTAGCTCTTTTGAAATGAAGTAGGGACTTATTAAGTGGATTAGACAGATTACATGATTTTTATTTCAATTTGGGAGAAAGTGAAATTTCACCCAGCACAGAAGATATTCACAGTACAGAACGTTTTACACCACTATTTGAGGCAGTGTGAAGTTTTGGTAAGATTAACAGCCAGAGAATCCATAGCCAAACTGTAGATACCCTTCATGAACTGTAAATATACTTGGAGGTAAATCGATAGATCAAGTCATCCAGAAGAGAACTAAATGACTGTCGTTTGGACTTGGATGTCAGTGAAGCTTTTAAGGTGCCACTCTCTGAGCTAGGCTCACACTGACATCCATGCAGAGGAATGTTTTGATTTTTAATCAATGCTATATATTATTGGAGGAAACTCATAACAAAAGTTATCTGCTTCACACGAAGCCAATGAAAACCAAGTATGATCAGAAACACAGATGGCTGCATGTGGCGGAGAATGCAGCTGACTGTGGTGTCACAGATAGTGGGTTCGTCTCTTCCGGAAGTAAGAAATATAGAGGTGGGAGACCTAACATCAGCGACTTAGTGATGTCACTGTCTTTACAATGGCCATAATCTTTTCTTTATCATCACAAGAAACTATGATCAAAAAGATGGCACCACAGGGGAACCTGCTCCAGAACAACTTGAGGAATAGATTGCCAAGTGCCCAAGCGTGTGTATGTGTGTGTGTGGGGGGGGGGGGTTGATTGCAAGAACAAAGACAGGAGGAAGTGTCAAGCTCTGAAGGAAAAACAGGTGTGTGCTCCTTGGTATTCCTTGGGGGAACAGGTCCTGCTAGCTTATTTGACTACATGTTTTTGGACAATGAAGACTGGAATGTTTGTAGGAAGGGGGGAAAAATCCACGGATTTAAAAATAAAAAAATCACATTTCACCTCAGCTCTCCCACAAGGTGTATCGGGAGGCATACAAGGCCTGTCTTGCATTATCTCTGTTCTCACACAACCATCAAGGCTCCTTTGACCTCAGAAAGTATGAGCATCTCTTCCCAGAAGCAAGCATGCAATTCTGCAGCAGGTGCCGGCCGCACCCTCCCCAGTACTAGTCAGTATTGACACACCGCCCTGTATCCGTGTCAGCATGGTAACTCGCGTACCTGCAACCAACTCTTTCCTCAAGTTTGATTAACTTCTTGAGATACTCATAGAACCCAGGAAAACACATTACTGCTTTGTTATAGAAGGCAGCATGAAGGATACAGATGAAGAGATACACAAGGCAAGGCGAGAGGGAGGTACAGTCTCCATCTCTCTTTGAGTGTGCCACCCTCCAGGGACCTCTGTGTATCCAGCTGTAGGGTATCTCTGTCCTCTTGAATTTTGTGGGAATGTCATTGCCTAGACCTGACTGTTCACAGACTGAGTTCTCTCTGTGCAGCATTCTCTCAAGGACCCTCCAGAATGAGGAAAGTCTTGGGCACAATGACAGATGAAGTAGATCAGAGTTACGAGACAGGAGCCATGGACAGAACCCAAAAGTGATATGTGTATATCACTGTACCATAGTAATAAACAAAAATTAATAGCTCTTGAGGGCATGACACCTGTGTGTTTTACTTGGACAAGATAAAAGGATTCCGTGCCGGGTATCAACGTTTTTTTGCTAATGATGACACCAGGGAACCTGAGTTTCTTTGTCTCATTAATAAAAGAATTCTAAAATGGACTCAGAAGGATGCTCCAGAACAATTTCATTAGTTTGACAACAGCAACAAAGCCATCAGGCAGATAGGCTATGATGTATTTATAAAAATATAAAGAGATGTATTTTATGGGGGTATAGGGAGGTAGGGAGGTGTGGGGGAAGGGTGTGCCTCAACAGGCCCAAGCCCAGGCTTTCCTTCCCCCTGGGGGACCAGCCACACACGCAAAGGTATAGTATAGAAATAGAGTTTATTCAGGGCATGGGGAGGGGAGTTAAGAGGGTAGTAGAGGCAGAGAAAGGCAGAGAGAGGGAGAGAGTAGAGAAGTGGAGAGGCCAGCCATGAACACGTGGAGAGAGGGGGAAGGGAATGGGAAGAGAGGTAAGAGATAAGAGCAGCAAGAGAGAGGCAAGAGATAAGAGAGAGAGGAGGAGGCAAGCAGCCCCTTTTATACCCACCTGGCTGTTGCCAGGCAATTGTGGGGCGGAGCATACCTGGCTGTTGCCAGGTAACTGTGGGGCGGAGTTTAGAAAGAATGCTAACAGGCTATAAATCTCAGTAACTTTCAGGAGGAGGGAGATGGACAAAGGGAGGAGAGGGTCTGAGAAGCAAGCACAGTCAGCCTTAGAGGTCAGAAGCAGCGGAAAGGGCAGAGAGGTTAGTCCGCGCATTAGCTAGCATTAGAGGAAGCACACTTAGGCTTTTGAGCAAAGGTGACAAAGGAAAAGGGAAAGTTTGCTGCAGGGTGAACTCTGCTCCTTAGTCCAGGATTTTGTGTTCCAGAACAAAGAAATACTACATCAGGAGCACATGGTTAGAAACAGAAATGGGGACAGTTTATTTAAAAAGGAATGCATTCCTGAGAACAGGTGTAGTCTGGTGAGGGGAGGGGAGAGGGCCCAGTGCAGGGCCCCAGGGTATACATCCCTTTATCTACAGATCTACAGAACACCTGTCTCTCCTATTTGTTTTTATTCTTGTTTTCAGCTTTTTGAGACAGAGTCTCACTATGTGCATCTGGCTGGCCTAGAATTTGCTCTGTGGACCAGGCTAGACAAGAAATCACTGAGATCTGCCTACCTCTGTTTCTGGATTTTGCTGGGTGGGATTAAAGGCTCCCATCCTGTTTGTATTGCACATGCTCTGTTTATTAGATGAAGTCCAGGCAGGAAGGGCTTCCAGTCTTCCTCTGCAAACTGGCTTCTTTCTAACATTAATCTCGCTGTTCCACACTCCAGTCCTTTTTTTTCTGCTACAGCGATCGTGGTGAACATACAAACACTTTGTTTTTTCATGAAAAGAATTACATTTGTATTTCGTTGGTAAATGAGTTTTTGAAGATGAGTCAGATCGCTAAAGTGTGTGGGGGGGGAAGAAATGACATTTAGATATTTGGGAATGACAAAAACTGGATAGCTGCTTAAATATACGCAGAGACAAAAACATGCCTTTTGCTCTTGGGAACCACAGACATGTCACCTTCTAGAACTAGGAAAAGATGGCACTCTAAGTACTACTTTAATGAGTTACAGCTGGCTACTCCACTTTACATGTGGCAGTTCAGAGAACCTTTTATGCTGTGTTTCTGCTAAAGAGGCAGGACTTGTGCGCACATGCCCACCAACTGTTGGTGTGGAATGGATTCGCTCTCTGCCCCTCCTCCTCCAAACCCGTTGTGGCCCTCAGAGCTCACAGGGGCCACGAAAGTGCATGCTGCCTCTGAAAAGACTTGAGAAAGGAAGTGCTTCCTTGCCTTTTTTGAGCATGAAGATCCCTTGTAACCTTACATACAAAACAAATCCAAAAAGCCTTAAGAACTAACACACTCAGGAAGCTGAGGTAGGAGGACTGCTTTAATACATGTAAAGACTATCTCATCAGAACAGACAAAACAAAATACCACATAGTAGTTTTATTTTTAGTATGTAAGCTTCGAGAAAATGTCAAAGATTCTTAAAATTGGTCACATCCATAATGAATTGTGTATCATAAAAGGTCATAATTAGATCACAATGATAGTGGTGTATATATTTTGTTTCCCTCCAAAGCATGCCAGTCTTGGTTTGCATCCCATCGAGACCTACAGCTCTTGTGCATGGAAACCACACGCTTCGCCATGTTCCCGCCCATCCCAGGAACTCTTTTAGTACAAACGGGGGGAAAGCTGCTCCAGGGGAATTATGATTTTGGTTCATACTGCAGCACTCTTGCCAAATTATCATCCAGCCCTCACTTGAAATGCTTTGGAGACAGGAAACTCACTATTTAGAGAATGTATGGTTTTTGAACCATCCCCGCAGACATCGCTGTCTTGAACTGATCCCCATTTCCTTAGGTGGCGCAGGCAAGCCCCACCCCTCTTTCAGATGACACGCCTCCAAAACCTGTAGACAGGGCTGATGTCTTCCATGTGGTTTCTCTTTTCCAAGGTACCTTTATTTAGACCCACGGACTAATTATGCATTAGTGTTCTCTTGACATGGCTTTTTTAAATATTTGAGGCTTGTGTGATGATTCTGCCTCTGGGTCTGCCCCTCCCCCATCTTCTTTGCCCTTTGACCTCACTTCATTGTCCTGAACATCTGTCCTCTGGACAGCTGAATGCCATGTCAGGAAGGGGGTGATTCCCCCATGAAGTCAGAAAACACACAATATCTTACCTTCCTGTTTTTTTCAAGTTAAAAGAGAGAAGAAGCTGTCTACAGTAGCTCACACCTTTTGTCCCAGCACGTAGGAAGCAGGGGCAGGTGGATCTATGTCAATTTGAGGCTAGCCTGGTCTCCAGAGTTCCGGGGCAGCTGGAGCTACTCTGTGAGACACTGTCTTGAAAAAGCCTAAATATAAATAAAGTAAAAGAGAGAAGGAACCCTGCCATGGTCAACCCTACTTACCTTCATCCCAGGCAGGGAGGTCTGAAGCAGAAGCAGAGGACTGGGCCTGTGAGATCTGAGTTCAAATCCTGATGATGCCTCCTTTGTCTTGAGAAGCACCTGGGACAGCTCTGAACTGGCTTCATCATGTGTAAAACCAACAGAGGAGTCAGATGCTGCTATTTGCAGAACACTGCACCATCCTGTTCCTTGCAGGTCATCTCACTAATTGTTACAGCCCACCCTCCTCTACCCCCCTCCCCAAGGCTCTGTGTGGAGCCCTCGGACAATGGGTTTAAGATGCTGTTTGATTTTGTCTTCTGCCTCTTCTCGGGTCCACTTGATGGCTTCTCTGTCTTTTTATACTAGATTCTCACTGGAGCAATGCTGTAGCTTAGCCCTGAGTGGTCCACAAAGGCCCATGTATTAAAGGCTTGTATGCTAGCCTATGGCAGTATTGGGAGGTGGTAGCATCCTAGCGGGAGAGAGTTAGGTTCTTGGAGTTATGCTCTTTAAGGGGACAGTAGGGTCTTGAATCCTTTCCTCTCTCTCGTTGCTTTCTGCAGCCAGAAAGTGAGCAGCTTCCTCTTCCAGAGATTCCCACCCACCATGGTTTACTATGCTGGCTGCATCCAGTAGGGCCTAATGCTCACCAACGTCAGAAGGTGGCATCAGATCTCCTTGAACTGGAGTTACAGGTGGTTGTGAGCCACCATGCAGGTGCTGGGAATCAAACTCTTTCCTCTGCAAGAGCAGCCAGTTCTCTTAATCACTGGGCTGTCTCTCCAACCTCACTTTAAGTTAATTTATCACATGATTTTTTACTATGGAGAAAAGTCCAACAAAACAAGCAATCGCTTGCGCATCAACAGATTTCCTGGCAATTCATCGCCATGCTTATAGATATCTGTATCCTTGGTCTTGACTTTCCCTGCATTAGTCAGGTTTTCACTGTGGTCCCAAAATTCTTGAGAAAGGTAATTTAAGTGAGCAATTGTTTATTTTGGCTCATGGTTTCAAAGGTTTCAGTACACGGTTGGCTGACTCTGTTGATTTGAGCTGTGTGAAGCAGAACATCGTGGTGTGAGAGCCTGGTGGAGCGGACATGTTTAACCCATGGCTGTTAGGAAGCATACAGACTCCTTCTTTCAATTTAGTTCCATCTGGGTCCCCACCTTAGTGGACGGTGCTGCTCACAATACAAAACAAGTCCACTCCTTTTCCCCATTTTTCCAATATGTCAGTCATCTTTGGAGGTGGCCTCTTAAGCACAGCCAGAAGTGTGCTTTGTTAATCTCCTACATGGATTTCAATCCAATTAAGTTGTCAAGACCATATTCACTGACTCCAGATGCAGATTCTACGTGTGTGTCATGTGTGAGCATGTTCAGCAGTGGCTCACTTCCTTCTTTCTGTTTATGATTCAGTGACTGAAGCTACCCCACGGTTCTTCTCAAAGCAGATGCATTCACCAGTGCCCCCCTCTTACCTGCTATCCTAATGTCCATCAGTTTGTCTGCAAGTCTTTCTCTTCTACCCTTTCCCTCTGCTTTGTGTAAATTCCCACAGTGTCTTATCCAGGAAACTTGTTTCTTTTGAGTTACCTTTCAACGACAGCCAGCGTGATCTTTTTGAAGAGGAGAACTCACACAGCCACCTTGCCTAAATACCTCGACAGTCTTTTACCGAGAGGTGCTGGGGGCTGTTCCATGCCCTACGTAAGCATGCTCCACTTTATTTTATCATGCTCACCCTTTGCAAAAAGTCACCTAGATCCAGGCAGAGTGACATGCAGCCTCTGTTTGGTTTGCAATTTCAGTTCATTAGATGATCTTTTTCACTCACAGACTGTCTCCTCTGCCAAGTAGCCCAGATCCACTTGAATTGTTTGGCGTATGTAGTGATTCAATCCCAGAAAAATTCCTCTGGTGGATATTTTTAGTCATCAAATGACAAACATTCTACACATTAATCATAGAGTTTACAAAAATGTCAGAGGGAAACTATAACTATCTGATGGCATCTCAGCAATGTTTTTAAAGAATGATGGCATCGTAATGACATTAGCAGAGCAACCCTGGCAATTTTATACTGAGTAAAGGGAAGGGGATAGCAGAGATAGACAACTCACAGCACCAAGCACAGAAATAAGTATATTTTATTGTATAATGACTTTTTCCATCTTATAGAACAGTTTGCCTAATGAAGCTAGTGACAATTCCCAATCCCAGGTACCAAATAGCTAAGGCTAAATTGGGGGATGATCCAAAAGTTAGGGCGCTTTTAACGCATCTAGAAGACACAAGATGGAAAATGTTTGTCACAGAAAATACATTTACCAAGACATTCTAGATTGCAGGTATGTCTCTCTGCTGTTGACTTGCTTATTTGACACAGCCATATCTTCCATCCTAGCTAATGATTGCCATTAATGTTACAACAGCAACCTGCCTCCAATGTATATGCTGCATAGAAAGCTGGCACTTTCTTGGTTCTCCGTTGTTGTGGCTGGGTCGGATGTAAAGCACATTCCTCCGTCAGTCAACCACCCACAGTCTGCGTGGAAGCGAGCCGTGGTGGCTCTGTTTTTACTCACTTCCACTTTAATTGCGAATTGTTAGTGCAGGAATTTGCACAAAGGGGTTGTGTGAGCATGCCAAATGGCTTGAAATATTTTCCACTTCTTTGACTTCCCATGGGAAAAAACCACTAGGTTGCATCTGTGGCATCTCAGTCTGTTTGAGCAGCCTAATTGGGATTTAGAAGCTCTGAGCTGCCCTGGTTTACAGATGAGCATCCATGGACATCCAAGGACCCTGTCTCCGCTCAGTCTCCGGCAATATGGAAATGTGTGAAGTACATAAGACAGAGCCTGCATGTTGGCAACTCACTGTTAATACTTATTCTTCAAAAATAGTTTTAGAAAGACGTTGGACCCTAAGCTACAAATTTCACCAGGAAGTTGTTTAAAACACACACAGGGTGAGGGGGGAGTATTCCCATTTCACATGTGACTTCTGGGCACAGGTGACTTTCCTGAGCCTTGGGCAGAAGCACTAATCACACTGCCACATCTGTCAGTGTCTTTTAATTACAAACACAGGCCCTTTGCAAAGCAATGAAAGCACTGATGCAAAAGCCTTAGTGAACGCTCAGAGGAAACCAACTTGTGAAGATGAAGTTGTAGTGTAAAGGATCCAGACTATTTGAGAGACTTCCTTCACCTTTCAGGATCCCTGTGCAAATTTGTCACCATGTCACTTGCTTGCTGACCGACACGGTCAACATACCCCAGATCTAGTGTATTTGGCTGCTTCACTTCTCAGATCTGTTCTTTGATTCTTAAGGAGATATGCAGGTGGCTAGACCTCTTAGAGATCACATGAGTTGTTCAAGATTTCCCTCCCCAGAGTTCTAGGTACACCATTCCTCTCCATTTGTAGCTGGACTGTATTGTAGCCGTGAGCTACTTGGAAAATGCACTGGGTAGGTTGAATGTGTTCAAAGATCTTCTTGTGTAAAAAGATGTGCTTACTTCTGATTCTATCTCTGGAGGAAATAACAGCTGATTCTCCAGGGCCCCTTTCTGCTCCCTTCCTCTAAGATTCTGTGAGTTGGTCACCATGTAAATAGAGTTTTATTGGCTTGATCCAGTGGAAGCCCTTTTCAGTAGGTGGCCCTCTTCATGTTGAAGCGTTGCTGAACTATTTGGGTTCCCCCCAACCTCTGTGGAAGAGCACCTTACCCGGTCCATAAGGATGGCATTACAGTACTATCTAGCATGCTGGTGTACAGCTGTAAACCCTGCTCTAGGGAGACTGAGGCAAGAGGATCTGAGGCTAACCTAGACTACATAGTGATACTCTGTCTCAAAAGAAAAGAAGGAAGGAAGAAGAAAGGAAGGAAGGCAAGCAAGCAAGCAACACATCCTCATTAGTTTTCATCCTTCAGCATAATGAATTGAGGGCGTGACTACTTGGGAAGAAGGGAGGTAGCCAAGAAAACTCACGTCTACTTGCCAAGACCGTAGACTAGATAGGAATTTACTATCCAAAGCACCTAAAAAAAAATCTGCCTACTCCATGACCAGGAAATAGGAAATGAATCTAAGTAGTGAAGCCAAAGATAGAGGGAGCTAAATGGAACCATTGTCAAGAAAATAAGTTGTGACCAGGAGCTGGGAAGTCTGGGCCCGGGACAACAGAGAGAATTCTGGAGGGTATGGAGCAGACATTTCTGCCTGTAGATGCTGACCAACACTGCAAGGGTGTGAGGATGGTATTGTTGCTACATTTTTTTAAAAAATGCTCAAAAGACCCCAACCCTTGAGTGTTTCAAATAAATGCACAGTATAATAAAAGAGATGAATTCAAGAAAGAATGAATGTTACAAATCAGATTATTTGCCAATAATACAATTTCTCCATGCCTCTCCTATATATTCCTTACATTTTTGCCAGTATATGTTTTTTTTTTTTATCATCATCAGACCTTTAATTTTTGTCTGTTTGCTTGTTTTGAGTGCAGATGTACTGATGCAGGGTCTCCTGTCTCTCCCTCCCAAGTGCTGGCTACACAAGTGTGAGCCACTGCACAAGGCTATGTTTCTCTGGGGATGGAGCGATGTGCTTCAGGTGTGCTAGGTGAATATTCTATTGACTGAGCCAGCACACACACACACACACACACACACACACACACTAATGCATGCGCGCCCAGCTGCCATATTCTTGCTATTTCTAAAGCAAAGAAAATGGCCTCCTCGTTTCCCTGATCACTAGCGATTCCTATTCCTACTGCAACTGGATTAATCCTATTATATTAAAGAAATTAAATCATCTGAGGTAGGAAAAGTTTTGCAGACCCAATATAACCACGATCAAAACTAGGATTGCAGAGGCGAATCATCTAGGTTAACACACTTGGTTACTGCAAAGATTCGTTTGAAACAATTTATTTTCATTCTTCAAAAACTAGATCTTTGAGAGGCTAAAACACCCACACAAATCCCACCCTTTGACATCTCACATTAACAATCACTAAAGCCAAGACTGCATTGTTACTTCAGCTAAAAACCAAACAAAAACATACATACATACATACGTACAAAAAAACACCCCCCCCAAACAAATAAACAAAAACAAATCTCCCAAACTCTTTAATAAGACTCTGAAGACCTTTGAGAGCTCTGAACTCCTTCCTTCACAAACAGCTAGAACAGATGTGACTCTAATTCAAGGGGCTCAGGGAACCTTGAGGTGAGCAGACAGACTGCCTGAAGCTTCTGCTGGGGAAGAATGGAGGTGAAGGCCTTTCCTCTTTTCCCCTCTGACACCTAGACTCTTGCTTGCCCTGTCACCTAGTCCTAGGAATGCTGAGGGCAGGTTCGTCAGTTACGACTCTGAGACAGAAGGCTGACACACACAGGGCAGGGCACAGAATATTTGATATAGTTGCTAACAGTACTCTGTGCCACGAGGTTATGGGAAATAAAACAGAACCAGCTGATACTGCCCTGCTGAAGCTGAGACCCATAGGCTAGAGCTTTGTAGCCAGCAGCTGATGAGAAAAAGTATCCATGCTTGCTTCAACCTATCTCAGTGGTCCCAGGAGGTCTAACTGTCCAGAGGAAGTGCTGATAACACAGGTTAGTTCTTAGCTTATGGAATCTTCTTCTCTTTTTTAATCTCCTTTTGGGGGTTTCAAAATAGTGTTTCAATCTGGTATATAGGATTGTTAGTAAAAAGAAGTCTTAGGTCCACAAAAAAAAAAAAAAAAATTAAAATGAAAGCTGATGGGTCAATGTCGATTTCTGTGTAATTTCCTAACAGCTTTATCTTTGAAATAAGGGGCTCCCAGTGTCTGTTTCGGGGGGAGGTACTTCAATACCCTTTGCAATTCAGAAAAGAAAAAAGAAAAAGAAAATTTCCTGATGCAAGTTGTCATGGCACGATAGAAGAGTCCAGAAAAATCTGGTGAGATCATAGAATGTAATCGCCCTTTTCACAGCCCTTTTCTTCTCGTTGCTTTCACTGAGCAACCTGCATCTCCCAGTCATAGATTCACAAGCCTCCTGCAGCATATGAAGTAGGGGTCCTCTGCCCCTTCCCAGCATGGCAGCAAGCTTCCCTGACCACTTGACCGGTTCTTAACTGATTTCTGAACACGATGATGCACAGAAAACATGGGCATTGATTGACAATGATAAAAGAACATCATAATTTATGAGACACAGCCAGTTTTGACTTATGTTCAATAAGAATCAGAATAAGCATTGCTCTATAAAGAACCCAAGCCGTCCTCATGGTCAGTGGGATTCAAAAGGAAAGGAAGAGAGTTGAAGCCAGGTCAACCACACACGGCGAAGACTCTGTGTTTCAGAGGAGCATGTGGTTAAAATGAATCTGAGTATCACTGGGCAGCACTTGTACACACAGTGTTTGTGCACAGGAACATGCAACTCAGTGGTGCTCTGTAAGCCTACCCCTGTAAGTTTTGCTCACTCATTTACACTCTCATTTCTAGTCCACCACATAAGTATTTGTTCCTTAAAAAAGAGAACTTGGCACCAAACAGCAGAGATAGTTTGCTTTAAGATACAATTTATCTCAGCTATCTGTGGATGGAAAAGAAAATCCTGCAAAGGCCTACTCCTTAAGTTCAATTCCTCAGCTGCAGCTATGTAAACAGAGTGCATACCTTATATGCCATCCAACAGGCAAGATAAGACGTGGGAACATAGGAACTCAAGCCTATAAACTGGGGTCAGGGATCCCGGTTTCCGTTTAATGTTTAACTTGTTGCCACTTAACTGTATGGATTCAGACAGGCACTTTGCATGTCTAGGTCTGACCTTGTTGCAGGGAGAGAGGATTACAGAGACAAGACCTAGCATTTGCTAAACATGTTAACTGTGTCGGGCACTGTGCCTAATAACTTAATGTATCTTCCTTAATCCTTACAACTTTCCAAGGTAGATTTTTATCTCCACATTACAGAGGAGAACATTGTGGCTCAGAGAAGGGAATTAATTAGCCAGGAATGACATAAGACACAGATGGAAGATCTTAGATGGGCACCCTCCTCTACGAGGCCCCGAGACTTGGTTCTTCTTGAGTTGTTTTTAATGACTGGAGGGAAGTACTGGAACAAAGCACGGGCTAGGTGGCTTGAACCACAGAAATGAATTGATAGCTTTGGAAGCTAGGGCAAGATGTTGGCAGGGTTGGCTCTTCTGAGGTCACGAGAGAGCCTCTGCTCCATAATTCTCATGTAGCTTCTGGTGCTTTGCTAACTGTCTTTGATGCTCATTGGCTTGTGGCAGCAAAACTCCAGTCTTCTCAAGGTATTTATTCTCCCCATTTGTGGCCCAAAGTCCACTTTTTAAGATTTTCATCTACCTTGCTCCAGGATTAAGTCTTCTTAGCTAACATCTGCGATGACCTCATTTCCATAGAAGGTCACACTCTGTGGTACAGAGGACTGAGATTCCATAACGATGCTTATAAGTCTGCTATGCCTCTCAGAAGGAAGTGTGCAAGGTTAACTAGTTCTAGGCCAGGGTTAACTAGTCCCAGGACATGGCCAGTATTCCCAGATAATGCCATGATTTTACAATACACGAGTGTTGCTTTGGTGGGTAATTAGTACACCAGTCCTTCAGAAACCTGAAAAATCACACTTGTCTGGGATGATCAGGAAATGTCTTCTACAGTGACAAGATTCGAACTTTGTATGAAAGAATAGCAGCTGAGAACTGTGTTTGGAATCTGTAGTTCTAGGAGGCAGAGGTGTGAGGGTCACCAGTGTACATGTATGTGTGCATGTGCACGAGCGAGGATGTGTGCATGCATGCATGTGTGCATGTGTATAGGGGTATGGCTTAATTTACAAATCAATGGAGACAAAGGAGGTATAGTCTCTGTGTAGAACAGCACGTATTTGATAGAAGCTGTGAGACATGAGAGAAGATATCAAACAAGGAAATTCCTTCCTAATGCAAGAGTTTAAAACCCACCCTTCACCTGTAGGAATAGCCAAGCTGAGGCCTGACATGCCAGTCTGACAGAAGCCCCAGGTGCTTGTAGGAGAATGTTAGTGGCTAAGAAAAAAAAAATGTTCCTCTACTTTCATCTTTCTAGAATTTATTTTTGTGACAGGATTTCTCTGTGTAGTCCTGGCTGTCCTGGAACTCCCTCTGTAGACCAGGCTGGCCTTGAACTGTGAGATCTGCCTGCCTCTGCCTCCTGAGTGCTGGGATGAAAGGCGTGCACTGCCATCACCATCCCCTTCTAGAATCTCGTGTCAAAGACACCGCCCTTTCAAGACTCCAGAAAAAGCATGTGGTCAAAACTTTTCTGTTCTGTGGCCCATTGCTAAGTGTTTTCCCATTAAAGAGAAGTCCCAGGTTTAATGGCTTTAGGGGGTAACGGATGAGAATCTGACTTCCAACAGGCCCTTGAAGGAAACACAACACACTCAAATGACTCATCTCAGAACAGCTTAGTAGATGACAGGCAGGGACTGGGGAAACCACAAAAGGAAGGGGCAATGCTTCTGGACCTGTCCCAGCAGCAGGGAGCCATCACTCAGAAAGCCAGAGCATGAAAGGGAACTCTACCTGGAAGGCAATGCCCAGTAGCACCTGTGCCCAGAGAGGAGAGACACAACCAGCCCACAATGACTGGGCTGGGCAGTCCGAGGGGAATGAACATAGTGTAAACCATCTTCCCTTCACCTGATTCTGCGAAGTCTCCTTTGCTCCTCCAGCTCCAGGTAGGGTTAAAGATGAGGTGTCTGTTGATTCAGAGCATCCGGTCAACCTTTTAGGGCCCAGAGCAGGGTGGAAACAGTTCACAATGGTCGTGGAAAGACAACGAAGGGCTTCTCAGCAAGGAGCACCTTTTAGTGTTTAATATGTTACTACACGATGTACAAAGGAGACTCTGGAAGACAGTATTCTCAAACTAGATTTACTGTGTAACTTTTCTTTTTCTTTCTTCTTTTTTTTTTTTTCAAAGAACTTCTGGGACCAGTGATCAAAGGAAACCACTTTGGGAAGCTTTGATCTGTGGGGTGAAGTCTAAGCTTCCCGCATTGTTCAAGATTCTTTTAGATGAAAGTATCAGAAAACAATCTCAAGATAGCAGAAACAGAATTTTCTGGTTTCCAGAGAGCCGGCAAGTCCAGGAAGGGACACTGGTGCAGGACACGCCAACTCAAAAGATGATCAGAACTCTGTCCCTCCGACATCCAACTCAGCGTTGCTCAGCTCAGCTTCGTTCTACACGTGGGCTCTCCCCATGAGGTGTTTGGCTCCTCTACTGTTTGCTCCACGTCCACATGCTCCAGCCTAGCAGGTCCAGGAAGGAGGGATTTCGTTGGACTTTGTTCTTCCGTGTCTGGTGCACATCCGATGGCATGGCAACTGATTGCTCCTGCTGGGGTCGAGGGCTCATCTCTATACAATCACTGGCGTCACTTCCGCCCTGCCCTTTTGCCATGGGGGAGGATGACTGTTTCATAGACTCACCAGGGCCATATAAGGTGGGGAAGGATCACGCCAAAGAAAAAGAAATGAAGGTCGTGGGAAAACATGCAGACTTTTGTTCAAACTAAAACCGTCACAACTGTGATCCTCAGTATTTCTTAGCAGGGATTCCTTTGACTTTAGCCTCAAATTGCAAATCCTAAAGTGCACCCTGGCAACCCTGGTTCACTTACTGTTGCTCAGCTACACCATCAGCTGCCCCATTTCCCCCGGGGTCCTCTCTGATTTGAATTCCTGCCCATCCACACCTAGAGTTGCAGTTGGTTTTCCTCCTTGTAACTCTTATTGAAGTAAAACATCTATTGGGTGTTTTACTTCCACTGGGTATTTGTCACACAATGCCTTTTCTTGTCATTGTCTGTACACTCGTGTCTCATATCCCCACAGATATATCTGCATGGCAAGCTTGAGCTCTAGTGTTCTTGGGGGGAAGTTCTCATTGTGTAGCCCAGCCTGGTCTGGATTTTACTTAGCAGCCTTGCCTAGCTTTAGGTTCCCCATCTGTAGGTTGCCTGGGTTACAGGTGCACTGCACTAGGCTGAGGATATCCTCCTTATACTTGGTATCTGTCTCACTCAACATGTTGTGGGTGCTAACCTAATTGTTTTGGTTGCTATTTCAGAAACTGCAGTAACACCTTACCTTTGTACAGTGGCCTTGAAAAATGTTCTTCCTGGAGTTTAGTCTCAGTCACAGGAGTGTGAGTACAGATGTCATGGGAGAGAGTAGCTTTCCCATTCACTGATGCATTCATTCACTTACTCAGTACTCACCAAGTACCTCTATGAACATGCTGCCAGGTGACACGAAGCCAAAAAACAGTAAGTGAGAAGCAGGCAGTTCCCTAAGGACATTAGGAAACTAGAATGTAAAGAGTGAACGTTCTCTCAGGGAGAACACTGTGTGTCAAGACATGTGGCCAGTCTCCTACAGAAGGGACCTTGGCAATACCTAACCAAATGACATATGCATTTCCTCTTGCACATGACTCAGCACTCCCAATCCCAAGAGCTGATCCCCAGATAGAACTGCAAATGTGTGAAACAACACAGGTCTGAGGTTTTCACTGAGGTAAGCTTATAAGAGAAAAACTAAATTAACAATGCTAATACCTAGCCTTAGAAGACTGGTGGAAAGCCGGGCAGTGGTGGTGCACGCTTTTAATCCCAGCACTTGGGAGGCAGAGGCAGGCGGATGTCTGAGTTCGAGGCCAGGCTGGTCTACAGAGTGAGTTCTAGGACAGCCAGGGCTACACTGAGAAACCCTGTCTCGAAAAATACCAAAAGAAGAAGGAGGAGGAGGAGGAGGAGGAGGAGGAGGAGAAGGCTGGTGGAATAAATTATGGGGACCTTTGATATATGTTATTTAAATAATTTTATAATTATATTGATTCTATAGTAATTGTAAATATGGGAAACATCAAATATGGGTTGAGTGATTTCCATTAGACAGTGTTAAAAATAAAACACAGAAAAAGGAGAGGGAAAGAGAGAGCAAGATAGAATATTGAATATAATATGCCACCTAGGAAGAATTTTTTTCTAAAATTATGGTTCTAATCTTGAGAAAGTAAGCACAAAAACTCAGTATGTGGTTCATTTTGTAAAACAACTAATCTGGATTCTAAAATGTGAACTAAAATACAATGTGTCTTAGGGTTACTATTGCTGTGATGAAACACCATGACAAAAAGCAAGCTGGGGAGAAAAGGGTTTATTGGACTTATACTTCCACATTTTAGACCATCACCGAAGGAGTCAGGGCAGGAACTCAAACAGGATAGGAACCAGGAGGCAGGAGCTGATGCAGAGGCCATGGGGGGGTGCTGCTTACTGACTTGCAACTCATGGTTTGCTCAACCTATAAAACCCAGGACCACCAGCCCAGGGATGGCCCCACCCATAGTGGACAGGGCCCTCCCCCATCAATCTCTAATTAAGAAAATGTTCTACAGGCTTTTCTGCAGCCCAGTCTTACAGAGGCATTTTCTCAGTTGGGGTTTCTTCCTTTCAGATGATGATAGCCTGTGTTAAGTTGGCATAAAATTGCCAGCACATAATGCCAGTAAAGAAAAAATACAATGAAATCCAGGACACCACTGTAAGTTAAAAGAGACAAAAAACAAAACAGGCTGGATGTGGTGGTGCATGCCTTTAATGCTGGCACTCAGGAGGCGGAAGGCAAGCGAATCTCTGAGTTTGAGGCCAGCCTGGTGTACAGAGTAAGTTCCAGGACAGCCAGGGCTACACAGACAAACCCTGACTCGAAAAACCAAAACCAAACAAACAATATTGAAAGTTGACTGATTAATCTTAAGGAAAGAATAAAATGAAATAAAAAAAACATTTTAAGGAAAAACTGAGATTTTTAAGATGAGCTACTTATTGAGGTGATTTTAATTTTAATGTATTATAATACTACTGGTGTTGTATAGTAGCAAAAGAAAATGGGACAGATGAATAGATAGACAGACAGACAGACAGACTGGCAGATAGAAGATAGACAGCGAGAGAGACAGATAGGTAGATATAGAGACACATGGTGATAGAAGGTATGGAGAGATAATGTTTATATATCAATTTGTTAACAATCAGTGAATTTAGAAGAAGTACAGACTTTCACTTACCATTCTTCTTACTTTTGGGGGGGGTTAAAATATTAGTTGTAAGTTACTGAAGGAAGAAAAAATAACAAGAATTATGCACATTAGAGTGTTTTAAAGTTAAAGTACAATTTCAGCCCAGACAGGTTTCTCTATAAGGGAAGCTCAGATGACGTCCTCATTTTCTCTCTTTCGGGAGACTGTGTCTTCTGGTTGTCTTGCTGTCCCATGGAACAGAGGTAGCAACCCCCACAGGAGAGGAGGAAGGCCAGGGATGGGGCATGATTGTTGCCTTCTGATTGGCCTAAGCTAGATGTCTATCCCAGTCGCTAGAGTCATCCATTGTAAAATCCAGATGCTGTTATCAAAAGGCAGGCAAATGGGTGTGCCGGCTGGTGCTCCCTAGCCAGTGCTCCCCACTGGAGAAAGCAGGGGGAACCGCAGCAAAAATATTAGAGAAAATTAAGGCATTATCAGCATTCAACCATGCTGATCCATAAAGGGGTCATCACCCACATCTGCTCAGCACCTCATGACTTGGGGGTGACAGACGATGATTGTCCTTGAACACCTACAGAAGAGGAGCAAACCAAAAAGCAAATAACTAGACTGGATCCCGATTGTCTGGTGTATTCATTGCACTTGAACCTGAAGCCAAACTTTGCATTTGAATGGACCTTGACAAACGGAATGGAATAAAGGTCTCAATCTGATAACTAGGTACAATATCTGAACTTCTGCCAGAGACCACCCAGGGCTTCCTCCGTGCTCACTACAGCTGAATGGGTTTGTTAGCGTTGTAGGGTTTGGGGGGTAGAGGGTGTACCTGGGTGTGTGGAGTCCAGAAGACATACTTGAGTTATCCCTCAAGTTCCCTCTGCAGCAGCTGGTGTTCTCTTGCTAATTGTGTAACCCAAAAAACTGTTTGCAGGGTCTCGCACTTAGGCTAAAGGAAGCCTGCTCTCAGCTGGCTCTGACTGGTAATAAAGAACTGCTGTACAGCCAATGGCTGGGTAGAGGGAGATTGGGTGGGACCTTTAGATGTATGCAGGCTAGGAACTGGAAAAAAAGGACACAGAGAATCACCATGATTGGGAGGGAGGCAGACCAGATTTAGAGCTGCAGAAGGAAAATCATCTAAAATGTAGGAGAGAAGGAATGCGGCCCCCAGAAGGACTGCCCAGAAGCGTCTTGGGCAGCAAAGACTAGGAAGAAGCCTAGAAGGAGCCAGAGCAACAAAGATAAAATATAGAACTAGTGGGCGTTGAGTCAGGATTACAGGAGGGAAATGTGTGCTAGCCACAGGGAGGATTAGAACTGCCCAGCCTTTGAGCTAGCCAAGGCATTTAAAATTAACTGGGGTGCAAAGCGGTGTAGCCAACTACCTGACACACTATCCACTTTTTTTATTTTGGAGACAGGGTCTTTCATTGGCCTGAGGCTCACTGATTGGGATACCTTACTGGATAGCAAGACTCAGAGATATGCCTGTTTTGGTACTGGTGCTAGGATTAAAAAAAGAGTGAACCCTCTTGTTTGGCTTTTTTTTTTTTTTTTTTTTTTTTTTTTTAACGTGGGTTCCAAGGATCAAACACAGGTTCTCACATGTGCATGTCAAGTGCTTTAGTGATTAAGTACCTGCCTCACCTCTGGATTGTTCTTTAAACAGTGTATTATTGCTCAAATGTTGCTCAATTTTTTTTCTTTTTAAATGTTGAGAAATCACCCTTTTCTCTCTCCTAAGCATGTGCAAAGCACTGTCAACAATTTTTAATGTTTTATCATATTGCATATATATATATATATATATATATATATATAAACAATCCTATGGAGCTTATAAATAGTGTCACAAGACAAAGATATTCATAAACTGCGGTTACATGTGAGATTCTTGAGATACTCAGCCACGCAGAGGGCCTGTCTCATCAGTCACTTTGGATGCCACAGATAAGATTTACAGTGTTGCTCATAAAACATCAGAGGCTTTTATTCGTGATTGGAGCGCTCATCAATTACCGCTGTTTCCCCAATAGTGCTGTGAGCTGAGCTACAAGGTGATGCAGACTCAAAGGCATTCTTCTGGTGCCTGGAGAACCTGCATACAAGCATGCCCGGGAAGATGATGTGGGCAAATTCTGAGCCTGCTCTTTGATTAGCAAAGACCCCTATTCTAAACAATGGTTAGACAATGCAGGTTCTACAGTTTCCAACAGTCCTGTTCTCCTATCAGGGCCGTGACCACAGCCAAGACAATGGAGCATACTCTGTCAGGGTCCTCTCTAAATTCTGTTGTATTGAATGTGTGCTGTCTACCCAGGATCTTTCTACATTGTTCTCTCATAGGCACATGGGCCTTCATCTGTGTAGATCTTTCTCCTCCCTGGGAAAAACAGACTTGGGATACAGGGAACCTGGGCAATGGGGTCCCCTCCCAGCCTCTGCTCTTTGACCTTCACTAGTCACCACTGTCTAAGACATGCTGTGGAGCCCACTTTCAAATCACCCTTGTAGGTCTTATGATATACATGTATGTCATTTTCAATTTATTTTACAACCTTGAGTGTAAGTTTAATTAATTTTAAGTGCCAAGGGCTGGAGCGCTCATACGCTGTGTTTATCTATTTAAAAAGAGCAGAGGCTGGTGTGTTCTCCCCAAGAAGGCAAACTATTTGCAGCCATTCTAGCCAGCCTTGGATCTCTACTCTGCCCCATGCCCTCTGTTGCCAGAGATTCTCCCCTTTTGAGTTTAGGGTAACCATCCTGAGCTCCCTATCTTTTCCCCTTCATTTCATTCCACAGACTTAGCCATCCCAAAAGGCTAATTTGGTAGGAGTTGGAGAAACCCACTGTGGCTTTGTGTCTGAGATTCGGTTCCATTGGCCTTACAGAAATGATGGATGGCTCTGAGTTGACAAATCCAGTTTTCAGGCCCAATTGTGTGCTGGCTGCAGTCAGGCCCTTTTGACTCTCACTGAAGGGGAAACTTAAGCAGTAACTGAGATTAAGTGACTCTCCTAAGATCAAACTGTAAGTCAGGGATAGAATGGGAATCAGAGTCATGGGTTGGGAAAGCCTTGAGGAGGGGAAAGGGGGTGATGATGTGGGGAGACCACCTAGCTAGGTTACTACTCTTTTTCTCCCACTGCAATGCCAGACAACTCTGGCTCTGGATGCTTTTCTCGGGTTAACAATTCATTCAGAACCTCAATAATGAATTAAGAGTGTTCATGTGCCGGGCAGTGGTGGTGTACGCCTTTAATCCCAGCACTTGGGAGGCAGAGGCAGGCGGATTTCTGAGTTTGAGGCCAGCCTGGTCTACAGCGTGAGTTCCAGGACAGCCAGGGCTACAGAGAAACCATGTCTCGAAAAACCAAAAAAAAACCCCAAAAACCAGAGTGTTCATGCTTACAGTATCCTTCAGTGACAGTTCTGTGCTCTGCTCCAGGAGAAAATAATAATAATAATAATAATAATAATAATAATAATAATAATAAAGCCACCTGCAATGTTGATGCAGTTCAACTCAGATCAACATGAAATTTTTAGCCCATGTTGTGTGGCAAACATTGGGCTAATTCTCTGAAGTGCATACAGGAGAAAGTTCAATACCTACCACAGGAGCTTGCCGTCTAACGCCCCATCTGTGCATTTCATGACATTTTATTATTTGTACAGTTCCTCTTTGGGGCTGACATAATGCTGGGGACACATATTAAATTTTGTCTTACAACTATGAAGAATATGCAGCATTCTCAAAGACACAATTGGTTAGTTTTCATTCAGCCGAATGAACTGACGAATGCCAGCACACGCATACTGACATCAGCTGCTGCCCTTCAGCCAGAGCCTTGGAAAGTCTATTGTAAATCCTTCAGTGAAAGGCTTTGGCAGGGTTTTTCATTCAGATATTATTCAGAGTAAAACTGAAACTGGGCACACATCTGCTGCGATGCTTCTACATGCAGGGAGGTCTGTGCTGGAAGGTCTAAACACTGGGGCTTTAAGTGCTTTCTCCAATGAAATCTCATTTCCCGATCAGTCATAACCATGCAAGTAGCTTTTCTGTTTGGAGTAACTAAAGTAGCCCTGGCACTTCTTTGTCCGGCCACATCTTGTGTTTCCCATTATTGTGACTTGTTTTTAGAGTTTATGGCTGATCCAAGACTACATGAGAACAGACTCACTAGCAGAAATTCTGGTGAAAACAAGCATCACACACGGGTGGAACAGGTGGGAGAGCATAGTCTATGCAGCCCATTCATTTGAGAGACAATGATCAAGCACCCCCCACTAGACTTGGTACTTCTTACTTAGGCCAATGATTGATGTCTTTAAGACCCAGCGTTCCCCATGTGTGAAATACTCATGACCACCTCACGAAGGACAGACCTTTACTGTGTGAAAGTTCTCAGTCCAAACACTCCAGAAACACTGCTCTGGAGGAGAAACAAAGCGAGACATGCCTACCTCACTCTCTTCAAGCTGTCTTCCCAACCCTGTCCTCTCGAAAAGGTGAAACTTCAGTGATTAGAAGTCAAGACGGATATGCTTTCACATGCGTATCTTTAGATCTCTGCCAGTCCTTTTCCTGAGATCAAGGTCTCATAGCTTCATCTATCTTTCTTACGGGTCCTAAGAATTCGTCCTTCGAGGACCACAGACCATTCCTTCCTGATTCGAGAACCTCCTGCTGTCCAGAGCCTCATTCTCTTCCCATCTTGGAATCCTTTACCATCCATAAATAATGGCATTGGCTCTCTTCTTGGCTCCTATTTGACACTTGGCTTGGCCCTCTCCAGCTTCCTTTCCCCTTTGCTTCAGACTCCTAGAAGACAAGGGGACTGCTCTTTCCTCTACTTTTCACCCACCATTCATTCATTCATTCATTCCTGAAGCTGTATCCTCTGGCTCTATCTTCCTTACACCATGGAGGTGGCTCTTGTCAGTCACCATATGTTTCTAGGCCTGGTGGGTGTTATTTCATCCCATTCTTGGTTTCTGATGTCTTTTTCATTTGGCCAGTGCTAAGAACTGAACCCAGTGTATCATGGGTGATAAATGCTGATGATTTGTTAAGATTTCTGCTTCTGGCCGGGCAGTGGTGTCGAACACCTTTAATCCCAGCACTTGGGAGGCAGAGACAGGCAGATTTCTGAGTTCGAGGCCAGCCTGGTCTACAGAGTGAGTTCTAGGACAGCCAGGGCTATACAGAGAAACCCTGCCTCAAAAAAACAAAAGAAAAAAAAAAAGATTTCTGCTTCTTTCTTGATATGGTTATTTGGGTTCTCTACTTCCCTCCCAGATCCCATCAATTATTTTAGGAGCCCCATGTCAATGATACCTGAGGATACTAATCTTGACGCCAACTAAGTCCCATAGAACCTCAACCTCAGCATGTCCAATGAGTCACCAGCTCTTTGTCTTATGCCTCAGGTTCCATATTCTCTACAAACCCTCCTTTGGAATGTGGTCCCACCACCTAACAATCATTTCAAGTTACATGTCCTCCCCCCCAATTGCTTCAGATGTGTACAATAGCCATCTCCTGGGTCTGTCTGACTTGTACGTTGGCTTAGCTGATTGTCTCTTCTTCATACAGGATTCCTGCCTTTCTTCTTATTACGTTTGGAGAGCTTCCTATTACCATTCTCTTCTGTACTCTTCCCATTGTACTGCCAACAGAGTGATCCCCGCTCCATCTCAAAAAAAAAAAAAAAAGTCCCCATGAGCCTATTCAACAAGTGCTGTATGATACAGCAAACCATTTAGGGTGAGATTCGAGAGCTACAGATCTCCAGAGAGGGGACACTCATCCCTTGATGAGGGTGAGAAAGGCCTTTCCTGAAAGGAAAAAAAGACCTAGAAAAATCTTGAAGACCATCGGCTCCTTTTAATAGATAGTTACTCATTCGGATGTCCGTCATTTTCCTGGCCAAGAAAGGTACAGCCAGAAGGAAACTTCAAGTGCCCTCAGAACAGTGGACTGCCAGAGGTAAGGTACCTCAGTGTTCCTGAAACCCGAGGATCTTCAAGTTCTAGTTTGTCTTTTAAGCACAGTCCACATTGACCCATATCTCTTGGATGGGTTTCAAGTTCAGCCCCTGACTCTGCCAGAGTGCTCCCTGACTGGCCCTACACTTCCCATCTCCTTTTAACTTGAGAGGCAGGCTAAGAGAGGGATTGTTTGCTGTCTCCTGGAAGAGAAACTCTAGAAGGCCGTCGTTGGTGCGGGCCTCTCCTGCAGGCACAATGACTATTTGATGGCCCCCAGACTTCCTAACAGAGTCGGTTCAGTTCGAGAGGACACTAACGTGTTTTTAGACAACCATCAGAGTTTGAGTATTTCACGTTTAATTTTAGGACCTATCAATGGACATGTTAACAATTCCATGTTCTAGGTAACATCAGATATTTTTCTCGGTGAGCTCACTTGTTTAACAGCTCACTTACCATCTCACCCCCCCCCATCCTGAATATAGAAACAAATATTTCCCTTTATTCAGGGGTGATTTATTCCACATTCTCTATCAGATGACTAAAAGGCACTAGAATCAATTGAATAGAGACGTGTGTGTATGTTCAAAAACTCTAAGTGATAAGCTTTATAATTATGCTATTTACTCAGTTTTCTTAGGGAATTCTATTTAAGTAGCACATAATGCATTAACCTGCCTTATATGCATGTTCTCATCCCCCACCCCAAGGAAATGACTCCATTGTCTTTTTTTTCTTGTGTAGAGGAATTGAGGGAACCACAGAAGGAAAAGACAACCAAAGGAAAGGTCATAAGCATTGATTTGACTGCTGAGGCAGATGATTAACTGCATCTGCAGAGCAACCCCTGGGGCCTTGAAAGCTATGGCTCAAAGTCAGACACGCCCAGGTTCTTCCTTCAATGCTGCATTTGCATCTTTGTCTTGTGGGCATCCATCAGTATCCTGGTAACTTTATTTGACTGTAGTTTTTTCCCTGTTGTCTCTCTGGGCTTGCATGTTTAAGTCAAGAAGGAAAGAAGCAAGAGCTAAGAGAAGAGGCAAGTCAGACCCAGTGTCTGGGAGATGATGTGGTGGCTGCCATCTTTTGTGAACTCAGAAGGACCACAGTACAGAGATACTTTCATGGTAGACTAAATAACTGATTTTCTGTAATCTAGACTATTAATATTACTAATAATAAAGCTATTAGCAGGTGTGTCCCAGAAGCTCTGAATGTGGCCTAACACTTTTTTGTAGTTGACAACATCGTGTCACAATGTCAGAAGGCTGGAAATTCTTATTAGAATCTTTATCACTATCAAACATTATAAACATTAAATAAATATGAAAAGATGGTGGTTTAAAAATAACATTATAGTTATTAAAACAACATTAATAAAATAACAAATAATAGTTCTGAAAATCCCGTGATTTTATTTAGATCCAATCCAGAGAATTTCTGAAGGCAGAGACTGGAGAGGGTTCTGTGCTAGGTATTAAGATCAGAAAAAAGCTGGGCATCTTTAGTCCACAAACAGTCTTTCAGGGGACCTCTGGACCTCAAAGCAGGTGCACAATTATTCTTACGTACACGAGTATCTCTTTCCTTTTCCTTCTCACTTCGATGCCTGACTACAGGTACTATATTCTATATGTGCACAGCACCCTGCTGGCTCTTAACTTTATATGGACTTCCTCTGAAACCTTTTCCTGAGTTGTCTTGAACTAAGCTGATATTTCTAAGCACCCAGAGGGGAAAAGAGAAATAGCATCAGCTGCCTGGCCATTCCAGGACACTGGCATCCTGTCTCAGCATGGCAGGACAATAGGCTGTATTGATCTTTTTATTCAGGTAATCAGAATCCAAACTGAATCCAAAGTCTGTCTTTGCAAAGTAAGTACTGTGTGATGATGGGAAATGCTCTGAACACCTGCAAGGCTCAGTTTCTCTACCTGAATAACGGGGGGATGATAAGACTGTGGCAGGCTTATGATGACACCGCTGAGGGGAAAAGCTTCTCATTTTCTGTGTCTCTGTCTGTGTGTGTAGGGTGGAGAGCATTGGTTTAGTTGACCATGGACAAACTGACAAAAGATGAGGCTTATGTGTGCGTATGGGGCCTTTGGATGAAATGGCTCCCCGTATAGGGAAAAGGGTTTGCAACTACATAGGGGAAGGGGGGGCAGAAAGGGATTCTACGGAAGGAAGTGGAAAGCCAGGAGTTATGGATAGTTTAAACGATTACTTATTGCAGTGGCCATGGTTCATCTCCGTTAAGATGCAAAGCTCCTGTAAAGATGTTTATGACAGCTATAATTTTTGGAGGGCACAGCTTAAATCAGAAAAAGGAGTTTAAATAAAGTATTTTAAAGCTGTTTATTCTTTGGAATTTTTGGTTTTAATTTTTTATTGTACTGCAAAGATGTACTTACTTTTATCTCAGGGTATAGCACACAGTGCTTCTTAGGGGCTGCTGTGTAACTGGCATTTCCCTCACTCTTGTTATAGGTTAGGCAAATCCTTCATGGGTTTAGAGGTATTGCCTATCCTGGCTAGATTTATGTCAACTTGACACAAGCTAGAGAGTTAAAGAACCTCGATTGAGAAAATGTCTCCATAAGACATAGCTGTAAGGCATTTTCTTACAGTGATCAGTGAAGTGCTCAGCCCACTCTGGATGGTGCAGTCGCTGGGCTAATGGTGCTGGGTTCCATAAGAAAGCCATGGGGGCAAGCCAGTAAGCAGCAACTCTCCGTGGCCTCTGCATCAGCTCTTGCCTCCAGATTCCTGTCCTGTTTGGGTTCCTTCCCTGAGTCCTCTCCATGATGAACAATGCTGTGGAAGTGTAAGCCAAATAAAACCTTTCCTCCCCAGTCTGCTTTTTGGTCATGGTGTTTCAATGCAGAAATAGAAACTCCAACTAAGACATTACCAAATAGTGGCACCACCATCCTTAGGGACAACAGTTCCCTTCCAGGCATTGACTGTGCCATGGAAATGACAGCAACCGGTAAAGCTGTGAGGGGAAGTACTAAGCTGTTTAAAGGTGTATTTCCAGTCTCCGCCCTTTTTTCCCATAAGTACAAATAAAGGATTTTGTCATTTCCTGCTACTGACTCTTTGACCCATAGTACAAAAACTACATCATTCTAAGGCCTGGGGAGATGGCTTGGTTGGTTAAGTGCCTGTTTGTGCATGAGGAAGGACCTGAGCTCCACCTTTCACCCATACAAAAAGCCAGGTGCCTGCAGACCCAGTGCTGGGAAGGCAGGCAGGGGGATCTCAGGGTTAGTGAAATCATGGATGTTGGAGGAGAACTTACAACCACTACTTCATTAAACCAAGACAATCCCTAACCACGGTCTAAGTATTTGTCCTTGTAACTGCAGATAACTATTGTCCTCGACCCTCATCAAGGGAGATTCCCTTCGCAACAGATGGACACCATTACAGAAAAACCACAGCCTATCAAAATGCAGTTGTGGAGCCCAGTCCCATTTCATATCTACAAAAATGCTCCCAAACCTAAAGCTTGGGAATATCGTGGAAGAGGGGTGGTGTAAGGTCCAGAGGATCAGGGAATTTGCTGAGATTGTGTTTCCTAGGAATGTCAGTCAGAGTGCTGAAACATAAGTTGAACAAGGAACACAGCATTAGACATGTTAATGTGGACAGGAACAAGCCCAAATGGCCTTAGCCCTACACAAAGAACTACTGGTGTACTGGCTAATTTTATGTCATTTGAACTCTATCGAGAGTCATCTGAGAGGAGAGAGCCTCAGTTGAGAAAATGTTTCCATAAGATTAGGCTGTAGGCAGGTCTGTAGGACCTTTTCTTAATTAGTAATTGGTGTGGGTGGGGCCATCCCTGAGCTGGTGGTCTCAGGTGCTATAAGAAAGTCTGAGCAAACAAGGGGAGCAAGCCAGTAAGCAGCACCCCTCCATGGCCTCTGGACCAGCTTCTTTCCCCAGGTTCGTGCCCAGTTTGAGTTCCCACCTTGGCTTCTCTCAATGGGCTGTGACTCTGAATATGTAAGCCAAATAAACCCTCTCCTCCCCACATTGCTTTTGGTGATAGTATTTCATCACAGCAATAATAACCCTAAGTAATACAACAGGTAACTAAGCAATGCTGAGCGGGGAGAAACAGTCTTTTCCAGGGAGGAGTACACCAATTACTTATCCAATACCAATGGTCATTGGCATTGAAAACATACATTCAAGTAACATTATACATACTAAGTAGATTGTATTTATATATTTAAGAATATATATGTATATACATATGCATATACATGTAACAAAAATTCATAAAATATAGGCCATGAATTAGAGGGGTGTGTAGAACTGTTTGGAGGCAGGAAGGGAAGAGGAAATTAGTGTGATTATATTATAATCTCAAAAAAATTTATTTTAAAAAAGAAAAAATAAATAAATATGTACAGAATGCAAATTTGAGTAAAAATCATTTGATTAATGAAGGTCTCTGTCTACAGAGATGGGATGTGGCAGGGACATTCTAGAGTGGAAGAAAGAGCTATGATCACCCAGCCTGGGATAGTGGCTCATCTCTAAAATCCTAACACTTGGGAGGCTGAGGCAGGAGGACCATTGTGAGTTTGAAGCTTGTCTGGAGTGCATGGTTAATGTAAGATTAGTCTAGGCTATGTTTAGAGACCCTGACTTGAAAAGAAAGACAGTCAGGGAAGAAAAGGGGGGAGGGGGAGCAAACCTATAACAAAGATGCCCGTGAAAACAAGGTGTATTTTACCTACTTATGTTCAGTCTCCGGGGGTTGAATTCAGGGCCTTGTGAATGCTGGGTAAGGTCTCTATTACTATTCACATTCTCAAAGTTGTGCCTATTTAAAAAAATCTCGAGACAACAAGAGACTCAAATAGATAGCTCTATATATCAGTGTTATCTGGTTTGAAGGTATTTTAAATTAAGTAGAAAAATCTTTAAGACATAAATCTCTATTTTGCTCATTATAGAAAAAACTGACAGAACAAATGCTCCATACTTCATAGATTTTCCTGTTTTAATTCTATTTGCCAGGAAATCACATTTCCCCATTCTATTTATGGTACAGTATGTAGCTGGGGATGAAGGCATATTAGAAAAAAAATATTGTAATCTGTAATTACATCTAGCAGAGTTGTTATACCAAAATAGACTGACTTTCAAATAAGAAATTAGATTTAATTTTGCTATTTATAATCTTGTTAAGAATGTATTAATTGCAAGCAGTGAAAAAGGCATCAATCCAGACCTATTATTTCATATTCATATAAACAAATAATCTTTAAAGATGAGCATCCCTGCCAGGCAGTGGTGGCACATGCCTTTAATCCCAGCACTTGGGAGGCAGAGGCAGGTGGATTTCTGAGTTCAAGGCCAGCCTGGTCTACAGACTGAGTTCCAGGACAGCCAGGGCTACACAGAGAAACCCTGTCTCAAAAAACCAAAAAAAAAAAAAAAAAAAAAAGAGCATCCCTGAATTCATACTTTATCAAAACCTTTTGTGTGTTAAGCTGGTCCTCTACCATTAATGCATATCCCAGGCATTATTAACTGGTTTTGTAATGATTTAGCTACTTATGTCAAATATTTAGTCACAGAATTGTATTTGAGAAGTTAACAGTTATTTAAGGAGTGGTAATGGTTTTCTTATTTCAAGAAGTACCCTAGGCTTACCCATTTCTTTTCCCTCAGAAGTTGCTCATGACGTGTAAGGAATGAAAATTACTAAGCTGGTCTATCTACTTAAAAAAAAATCCCTTTGCATGTTGTCAGCATTTTCTCTATGTAACTAATTCTGTTGGAATATAAGTTCTTAAAGCAGTAGTAGCTTTTAGCTCTGACGTCATGAGCCATGGGTGTGCCGTTATTTGTGTAAGAGGGGACATAGTGGACATTTGTGATGAGTTAAGGTCATGTCACTCTGGACGACATGTCACTCTGGATGCTTCCATCATCATGGAGCAGAGTGAGCATCTCATAAACGTGCCTGAAGCAATAGTGATGGTGACAAGCACCACGGTGACGATGAAGGTGCTGGAATGAACCTTTGTTCTCATGTAGATCCTAATTTTCTGTTTTGCCTCTTATTACATCTGGGATATGCATGGAATGCTACCCAACAGTTCTTGTGCTGAAAGGTGATCCCCTATCCCTTATCAAAGAACTTTCTTTCTGTAGCAGAAGAACATTGAAGAGAGTCACAACTGGTCAAAAATACAGAGAAACACTCCCCATGGGGTGCCTGTTTACATCACAACCCCTACACCTAAGTTTCAGGGAACGACTTGCAAGAGAGGGTGAAGGATTGTAAGAGCCAGAGGAGCAGGACATCTACCGTGAGGTTGTTCCTTTTATATGTGACAGAAAAGTTGCACCCATGAAATACCAACAATATGGTGCCCTAAAATATTCTGAAAAATAATTACACCAACTGATGTGCCAGTATGGAAATCTCAGAAAGCCACACCTCTAAAGAGTCACAGGAAACCAGTGGATGCTGAGAGGAAGAATAAGTCTGTCCTATGGATAAGCCTCCTAAAAGGTGACCTAATCCCAAGCAGTCAGCCCTGAGTGCATGTACACATGACCAACATTAAATGGAACCAGCAGGTTGTATTTTTAAAAATATGTCATATTAATCAGAGTTCTTTAGATGATTAGAACTTAAAAAATATCTATCTATCTATCTATCTATCTATCTATCTATCTATGAAGAGAGAACGGGGATTTATTAGACTGGCTTACAGGCTGTGGTCCAGCTAATCCAACAATGGCTGTCTACCAATACAAGATCCAAGAATCCAGTAGTTGGTTCTGTCCATGAGGCTAGATGTCTCATCTGGTCTTTAGTGTTCACCAGAATCCTAAAGAAGTAGCCTTTAATGCCATGAAGAAATGGACTTGCCAGTGAGGGCAAGAGCAAGTAGACCAAGACAGCAAGGAGCAGATTTCTTCTTCTGTGTTCTTAAATAGGCTTCCAGGAAAAGGTGTGTCCCAGATTAAAGGTGGAGCTTCCCACCTCAAAAGATCTGAACTAAAAGTGTATCTTCCCTTCAAAAGACGCAGATTAAAAGTAGGTCTTCCCACTTCAAGTGATTTAATTAAGAAAAAAAAATCCCTCACAGATATTCCTAACTGCTTGGCTTTTAATTAGTTCCAGATGTAATCAGGTTGACAACCAAGAATAGCCATCACATGTATTTTTTTCAAAGAAAAAAAGAAAGAAAGAAATGTGATCTCCATTGTGAAGTAATAAGAGGATGCAAATTTAATATGACAAGTGACAATAGTGTTTAGAGGTAAGACCTATAAAAAGTGAGCTCCCGTGATTGCATCCTGGTCACTTTGTAAGAGGGAGAGGGAGAGAGGCAAATGAAACAAATCCTTTAAAAAACAGAAAGAAAGAAAGAAAGAAAGAAAGAAAGAAAGAAAGAGAAAAGAAACACTAGCAAGGCCCAATGCAGCAAGAAAAAAAGAGAGAGAGAGAGACCAGAAAACACACACACACACACACAAACACACACACACACACACACAAACACACACACACAAACACACACAAACACACACACACAAACACACATACACACACAAACACACACACACAAACAAACACACACACAAACACAAACACACAAACACACACAAACACACAGACACAAACACACAGACACACAAACACA